>CM046469.1:27349461-27949461 GCA_025506415.1 Flaveria robusta
TTTGAGGATCAAGCAAGTAAGTAGTATCATGATATGTGATCAACTCACTCACCCAAGCACACTATGTAAACAACACTTTATAACTTCTATCTTTGCAATTCATGTTCTTTTGTTTGTGGTAAACAAAGACCTGGGATTATGATCACCTTGGTATACATCTGTAACCAACTGGTGATAGATTATGATCCTCATCATCCCTTTGTTTTGTGTAAACAAAGACTTGGGTTAAAGGCACCTTTGCTTTACGGAAGTAAAGACCTGGTGACCTGATGATGATCATATCTCAGCTCTTAAAAGAATCCATTGTGAACAACTGTATATTAACTTAAGAGCTTTTGCATCAATGCATTAATGAGATGTAAAATACATCTCAAGATAGAACTTATAACTTAAAGTACATAGTTTCTAAGTGTGAAAAAGTGATGACTTGACTCATAAATGGAGGACAAACTCTAATGTGAATTGAATGTGGAGCCCATAATTGGCTATCTTTAATCAACATCAAAAATGATAAACAGCATGCCTAGTTGAACACATACTACTGTTTGAATTTTAGTGGAATCTCATACTTGCAATCAGCACTAGATTCATGTCTCATATCATCAAACAAATCGATACAGGAAGATGCTTAGTGCATAGTATGATCCCATTATATGTATATATGCTTGTACATAAGTTTTTAATTCATTTTGTTTATAATTTTAGTTAAGTTATTTCCAGTTCTGTTGGACAGACTAGTGTTTCATGCTATTTCCTAGATAAATTTATGATAAATGCATCAGTTCATCATTAATCACAAATTTAAGGGGAGTAGTTAATGCATGAAATCATGAAATCTGATTTTTAATCAAATGAAGGAATTGGGACTTGAGCACTAACTTGGCCCAGGATACATGAGGTTTTTCAAGTCAAATCATTTCTTGCACAATTGCCATGTAGACAAAGTCAACAAGGTCCAAAAGCAACAAATGTTCTAACATGTTGATAGAATCATACAAATCAATAAGATGATGACAAGAGTGAACGAACTTTCAAGTCTGAAAAGCTGATTATCAAGTATCTAAGCCTAAGGGGGAGTATTGTTGAGTTTAGTCCTCATAGGTCTAGATACATTGTATAGGCTTAGAACTTTAATCAATCTTTTGTAATAACTTTTGTAAATCATTATCTTAATGTATGCTTTAGGTATAGGTTAACCCATAATTGTGTTATTTATATGTGTGATTGCAAGTTAACAGTATACATAGTCAATTCACAAAATTGACTAAGTGTAAGAAACAATCTACGATGAACATTTTTGTTCTTCCATAGATAATCTCTGAAACAAAGTAAAGTGCATCCATGGTTCTTCTGCGGAAGAACAACTTGTTACGGATGAAGTCTACCAATGAAGACTCCTACGGAAGGCATAACTCCTACGGAAACTAATGACCTACGGAAGACCAACACTTACATGTACTTCACCAAGTACTTCAAGTCAACAAGTCAACACTGAGTGATGTAATAAAGTCAACTCCTACGGACGACTTTATCTCAGTAAGAGAATGCGTCACATCATAACATTCTCTGAGTAACTTTCTTACACCACGATAAGAAAGTTACTGTTTCCAACATACTCACTGTTACCCTAACAGTAAATTCCTGAGCCTATAAATACAAGGCATAAGCTCACACTTTGGGGACGGTTGAATACATAACAATAAATCAATCAATCATGATCAAACCCTAGCAGCCGCAACATCATTTACACCAAAATCATCAATAGAAACATAGCAACCGTGATCATCATCAATTATTATTTGTTCTTCTGTAATCATTAATCTGTTTTTAATGAAATACTTTCAAATCATATTTGTTCATTCATCGCACTTAATTGTTTTGGTCTTCATTATTACTTATACTACAATTGTTATTTCGTATTCAATCAATCAACAACGAATAGTGATAATTCCGCGATCATGTTCGAACTGAGTCTAACCTGATAATTCCTGATTGCGATCCTTGATTCACAATGGTGAATCCTCATTCTTCGTACTCTGGACAGAACTCCTAGGTTCTATGATTGTAGGAACTTTCTCCCCCTTTTTGGTAGCATCACCACTTGCATAGGTGAACTGGAGGTTAAGTCCACTACTTCCATAGGTTCTTGTGGACCTGGTTGAGTTTTGTCTTGGTGGTCTCTTAGCTAACTTACCCTTGAGATCGGTGATCTCAAGTTGCTGGTCATTGATCCTTCTCTACAAGAGTCACTTGAGATTCTAGGTGACTAACCTTAGAACTAAATAGGTGTAGGTTTGTGTCAGTTGTTGTACCTTTAGTTGCGAACTCCCCATCTTCAGATGAGAATCAGGGGGGTATGAGAGAATTGGACCAAGTGCTTTTCATCATCACTAGCATATATGTTCTGGCGGCTGGATTCTCGTGCTCCATGGGACTTCAGTTGAAGTGTCAAGGGGCTGGGTTGCCATGGTTGAGGTCTTAAAGATGAAAGCACTTGCTGAAGTGAGAGCCTTTCCATATGGACCTCCTAAACGTTTAGGGAGATCCACCTCCTTGGGGGTGGATGATGTGGGCTAGACATGGAAGAAGCAGAAGCACTCATATCTCCTTAAGCAAGGGTGGATAAGAGAGACTTATGGTACTCACTGAATCCCATGTCTTTCTCATCGTAGAATTCTAGGTTGGGAATGGGTTGATTAAGATCCAAAGGCTGGGGATGGTAACTATCCTGAGAAAGTTGTTCACTTGAGTTTTGAGACTCAGAGTTAAGCCTTAAGGTTGTTTGGGTGAAGAGCTCATCAGGCTGAGCATGAGTAACCTCAGCACTGATCATTTGTGAGATGGGGTTTTTTGCTCTTTAGGGGAAGTGGGAGCTCTAGTGTCCACTTCCTCCTACATAAGTGGTTATATGGGTCCTGCATAGGCTGAATAGCCTGTGTAGGGTTAGTTTGGATTTTCTCTGGTAGGTGATGGTTATTTGAGGCTGAGAGGGTAGCTGAGAGGTAGAAGGTGGTGTTCAACGCTAGCTGGTGCTGCTAGGTTGTCACCTTGAGCACTGAGCTCTACATTTTTTAGACAAGGCTTTTTCTACCCTACAAAAGCCCACAGTAGGCTTTTCTTAAATCTTAAAGATGTCAGGCTTCATCTATCCCATTTAAGAACATTACATGTTCCCCTTAACTGTGCCCAGTTCACAGTTAAGAATATGCTTGACATATCTAGGGAACATGTAATATTCTATGGAGTCTTAGTTAGCAAGCAAATTAGTATAAACAATTATGAATATATGAACTTGACTCCCTAAACCATTCCATGGACTATGTAGAAATGTCTTCGGGAATTGGTCCAATCTTCCATGTTTTTGGATAGACTGTGAATGACCACATGGATAAGTACTTCCATTGGGAGGAGACCATCCCTTTCCTGAAGGTTGTTACTGAGTAGTCCCCCTCATAGCTCATCTGACCAAGGAATGATTAACAGCAGATTTGGGAAGCACAAATCACCCTCTACATCATCCAGCATGAGATGACTGTTTATGGAAGCTAGAGTGATGAAGTTTGTCCTATCCTGCAGTATGGCAGACATTGCCTTCTCCCCGTCCATGGTGACCTTTTGGCGGGTCCCTCTAGAACTCCAGAAGTTGATCCTTATAGAGAGGAGGATCAATAGTGAGGAAGGTGAAGTTGTTCGAAAGTGATAAGAAGCGACAAACCTCTGAGAATCAGAATCTTTTTTAGAGTTTAACAGGGCAACCTGATTATGTTGCCTTTGTAATGCATGGAGAAATCAGTTTGGTTTGTACGATCAAGGGACCATTTTGAGGTAGCTTTGGGTGAAGGAAAATAGAACAAAGGCGGTTTTAGAAGAATTTAGGTTAGGGAAATTCGCAGATGAAGAAGATAGAGAGCAAAGGGGAATCGTTGAGTGTATATATATGAAATTGATTTGAAACAAATTAATGTGGAAGGATAAGCTTTGAAATCCGTATGTCGGTCGCACCTCTGAAAAAGGTGCCCAAAAAAGTAGTTTTCTTGAAACTCGAAAATCTTCCGAAGGTATTTTGTCTTTGAAGTTTTGGAAAAACTTTTTAAGCCAATTTTGGCTTCGGAAGATATTTCTTAGAGTTATAAGAATTTGCTTCGGAAGAAATTTACTTAGAGAAATTTGCTTCCAAAGTATAGTTTATTTTGAGAGACATTAAGCACCAGAAGTTTTATTTTAAAATAAATCTTCCGAGACAAATTTGCTTCATAAGAAAATTGTTCTTAAGTCACATAAGTGTTTTAAGCTTCGGAAGATGTTTTTAAAATTTTTCCGAAGGTAATTCACTTATTTGAGTTGAAGACATAAATTTCTTTCGAAGTTAATTTTAATGTCTTTTAAAAGAAATTATACTTCAGAATCTTATTACCTAAGGCATATCAATTATAAAAATTTTCTTTCAAGATAACCGGGCTTATATGAGTGATAAAATACACAACATTAAAGACACACATTTTAGAAAATAATTCTGAAATTATTTTAGGAAAAACTACTCAAAGTTAATCATCCCAATAGCAGTATTAGGTACTTAAATCTCTGTTCATCAAAAGTCTTAGTGAACATATCAGCATATTGTTCATTGTGTTAACTTTGACCAGTTTTATCAATCCTTCTCAAAATTATCTCGTATCAAATGATACCTAATATTGATGTGCTTTGTCTTTAAGTACTTGCACAGGATTCTCTGTGATGAAGATAGCACTGTTGTTGTTTATGTGGATGGAGTCTCCTTGAAGTTAAATCCATAGTCCATCATCTTATTTTGAATCCAAAGTACTTGAGCGCATCAGCTTGCAGCAGCAATGTATTCAGCTTCAGTAGTTGATGCAGACCCAAAGGATTGTTTCTTGCATTTCCATGAGATTATCCTTCCACCAAGGAACTAAAACCCCTGATGTAGACTTTGTAGTCATATTACAGCCACCATAGTCACTATCTGTATATGCATATAGATTAAAGTCAGAACACTTTGGATATCAAAGTCCCAGCTTGGGAGCACCTTTGAGATATCTAATATCCTTTTAAACAACAACTAGGTGAGACATCTTGGGGTTGGCTTGATATCTTGCACAAATTCATATGGCAAACATGATATTAGCATGCTGGGTGTGAGGTATATGAGAGACCTAATCATTGCCCTATAGAGGTGGTCATCAACACACTCCCCCTCAAGGTCAGGACCTAGAGAGTGGTTTCTTGCTATGTTAGTCTTAGCAACCTTACAGTCAGTTAGATGAAATCTATCAGTATGTCTTGTACATACTTTGACTAGTTTATGAAGATACCATGTCCCACCTGTTTCACTTGAATTCCTAGAAAGAAATTGAGTTCCCCATGGCACTTATTTCAATCTATTCTTCATCAGCTTCTCAAACTCTTTGTAAAGACTTGGATTAGGTGAAGCAAAGATGATGTCATCTACATAACTTGAACTAGAATCAAGTCATTCCCTATTCCTTTAAGGAAAATGTACTGTAATGGTACCTCTCTTGAAACCATGTTGAACAAGGTGCTATGACAGTGTCTCATACCACTTCCTTGGAGCCTGATGCAGCCCATAGAGAGGTTGTCAAAATTGCAGACATATTCAGGATGATCTGGGTCTGCAAAGCTGGGTGGTTGTTTGACATACACTTCCTCTTCAATCACACCATATAGAAAAGCACACTTGACATCAGGTTGGTAGACTTTGATGTCCTTGGATGCAGCAATAGCAAGGAATCCTAACAGCTTCAAGTCTTGCTACTAGAGCAAAAACATCAGTGTAGTCAATCCCTTCTTCTTGAGTGTACCCTTGAACAATTAATCTAGATTTTTTTTGATGACAAGTCCTCTATCATCTTTCTTGTTCCTAAACACCCATTTGGTTCCTATAGTAGTCTTCCTATGAGAAGAGGACATAGGTTCCAAACTTTCTATCTTTTGAATTGAAGCAGCTCCTCCTGCATTGCTTTAACCCAACTTCCATCTTTCAAAGCCTTATCAATCTTCTTAGGCTCTTTCTGAGACAAGAAACAGAGTGCAGACAAACATTTTATCATGTGTTTGTCCTCTTCTATTTACTCCTGTTTCAACATCTCTAATGATGCATGTGGTGGGGTGAGACTTGTGGATTTTTAGCTGAGGAATTACAGCAAGTTGATTTGACAGATCTAAATTTGTAAAATTCAGATCTGGTGATTGATGATCACCCACCTATTAGCACACTTATGAAGGTTAACTTGATCCAATGAGTGTGTGACATCATAATGTTATCTTTAATGGAGAGGTCTACACTATCATGGAATTCTTGGTCAGAAACACCATCTCCACTTTCTCCTGCATTTGAAGGTCCTTCATTTGAGTTTTGTGTCTTTGAGCTAGAATTTGTAGGCACCTCAGACATATCAACAAAATTTGCCATTGCTGTGCTGATAGAATCTCCGCCTACATGGTTAGTTACCTTTGGAGCTGAAGTAGTATTCATGCTTGGTATACTTAGCTCAAATCTTGGGTCAGGATCTCCTGTTGATAAGTTACCTTTAGATCCTAAAACATCTTCACAATATTTGTTAAACAGTTGGCAACTAAATCAAGATCAAATAGCCAATCAGGACCAGAACCCCTCACACTGGGTGTGTGTTCATTGAAAGTCACATTAGGTGACTCCTTAACTGCTCTAGTTCTGAGATTGTATACTCTATAAGCCTTAGCTTGAGAAGAGTATCCAATGAAGTGTCCATCATCTGATTGCTCAACAAATTTGGCCAGATGATCTTTGGTATTCAAGATGGTGCAAGAACAACCAAATGATCTGAGGAAAACAATGAAAGGTCTCCTTTTGTGCCATAGCTCATAAGGAGTCTTACCATGTGTCTTGACAACTAAAACTCTGTTCTGCACATACAAGGCAGTGTTAACTGCCTCTGCCAGAAGGTGATAGGGGTAGTGATGGAGTTAATTTCCTTTGCCTTGTAGGGCCAAACAGATCCAAGTGTAACAACTGAAGGGGAGTAGTGATGGAGTTGATTTCCTTTAGGTTGTGAGACACTTTGTGCTGCTTTCCTTTCAAACATGCAACATAATGGTCATAACTTGTAAACTCTTTCTTTGGCATTCTAGTTACCAAATCATCCTTAATTAATTTATTCATGTTCTAAAAGTTTACATGGCACATTCTTTTATGCCAGAGGAAAGACTCGTCACTATTGGCTTTAGCCAGAAAGTAGGAAACTCCTCCAGAAGGAGTCACTTGCAAATACATCTAATACATATTCCCTTTCCTGGGGGCTCTGAGTAGAATATGCTCTTGAGGAATGACCACCCCATGCTTCAGAACAATACACTTATGTTTAGTAAAGAACATGCTATGCTTTTGGTAATAAAATAGGTTACACTCAAAGATTGTACTCAAGCTCCTTGACAAAGTTTACCTTCTCAATATTGAGCTTATCATTTGTGACCTTGCCCCTTCCAGTGATGTAACCACCAGATTCTCCTCCAAAAGCAACTGGCCCTCCATCAAAGTTTTCAAAGTCTTGCAGCAAGAAGCCATTGCCTGTCATGTGCCTGTAACAGCCACTGTCAATGATCCATACATTCCTTTTGGTGTTGAGCTGTTCCTACATAGAAAGAGATGTTTAGTTATATTAGGAGACCCAAGCCCTGCTTGTCTTGGGTTTATTAATATAATAGAAGATAAATCAACAGTTAAGGATCCTATGTTTAGCTTGGGGATCTTAAGCAGTTGATGATGAGGAAAATTTAGTCACTTGGCCTTTCTTCATCTTCCATACCATCTTGGAAAGACTAGACTTGGCCTTCAATGCTTCAGAAGTTTTTACAACCTTCGGATGTTTTTTGCATCCACTGCAGAATCCAGTACATCGGAAGCACTACTTTCTTCCGAGACCAAAATTTCTTTCGAAAGCAATTTTCCACTTATCTTCTGAGCATTCATTTTTGAGCTTCCAAGGGCAAGTGACTTTCCTTCTGAAGTTGCCTTCTTTTTTTCATCTCAAAAGCCTTCTTGGTCATGTTGATAGTACTTTTAGGATTGTAGATGCAATCCTTAGGAGATGGGAAGTACTGCCACACATGATGCATGTAGTTGAGCTGCTTCTGAGAGACTTCTTCGGAGATGCTGGTTGAGCTAGATCATTTTCCAATCCCTTCTTCACCTTTGGATGATACAGCAGGCTTCTTAGGGATAGGCTTGCTTTAAAATAGGATGGTTCAGGCAGTATAAAAGTGGTGCACCTTTATCAACCTTCCTCTTTTGACAAGAATGGTTTGAACTTGAACAAGGACTTCTGGTACTAGAATCCATAGTCAAGTTTGCAGTCTTCACCACCTCAAACCCAATAGATATAAATACTTGTTTCTGCTTCAAGTCAATGGTTGGCTTGATATTAAGGGCTTTCTTGGCTTTTCTATTTGCAGCCCTTATCAAATTCTTCTCATAGACTTGGCCATCTTTGTCTTTTTCTCTCTCCAGGAGAATGGTGTCCTTTATCAGATTGAACCTTCTCACTTAGTTCAGTTTCATCCTTCAGCATCTACTCTCATCATCATCGTCTTCATCCTTTTCTTGAATTGGATCTTCTGAAGGTAGCTCATCTTCACTAGTACAACACCTTGGCTGTCTTATAGATAATAGAGTGTATGGAGGAGCTATTTCACTAGATCCCAGTCCCTGCCTGTTTTTATAAGACACTTTGCATGCAAAGATGAGGATATGATATTCTTGAAGGTTTCCTCTTCAAAAACACACTTTTCTACCCTGGCTTTGCTGATCATAAGCTCAGCCTGGCATTCAGTTAACTAGGCTGTGAGATCTTTGATTTGAGTCCAGTAATTTGTGTGCTCATGTTTAAGAGTAGAAATTGTTTTCTCTAAATCTTCTATTTAAGTGTATAGTCATTTTCTACTCTTTTCAAATCAGCTAAAAATATTCAAAGACTCAAGATCAGATCTCACTTCAAGTAGTAGGACCTGTACATGCTAATTTTAGCAATGCACTCAGGTGTGCAAAGATGTTTTGTTACATTAGGTTCTTCATTGTCAACCATCAAGGCATGGTTTAGAGAAGAATCTTCAACCCGGAAACTCCAATCAAAGCCTCCTTCTTCAGCATCTACTACAGCCTGTTGCTTGGGCTTTTCAGCTTTTGGAGCTCCTTCAATGTAGTCTGGTCTAGATTGTGCTTGGCCACCATTTGTCCTTGGTGCCTTGCACCCCCTAGCAAAGTGTCCCATTTGGTTACAGTTGTAACACTTCACTTTGCTTTCATCCAGTCCAAACTTTCACTAGATACATTGCTAGGAAACTTCCTCCCTGTCCTCCAGTAGAACTTTTTGGCTCTATGAGTGAGGAGAGCCATCTACTGCACAATCTCCATATATTCCAGATCATCTAGATGAGTGCAGTCCAAGTTTTCCACAGTAAATAGAAAGTAGCCTAACTTTCATCAGAAGACATAAAGGCTTGAGAAGAGCTTGTCTCTTCGAATGGGCTTCCTTGTACGTAGCTCTCCCTTGTTGTCTCTAGGAAGGTGATGAAAGGGCCCATTTGTGAGTTGTTAGGGTAGCTAAGTAGATGATGTTGAGGTTCTCTACTATCCCTTTCAACCACATGGAAGGCAAAACTCTTGTGGGTACTGGAGGAGCTGTGAAATGGATTTTGCATGTTCATCTCTGTTTGGTAACTGCTCTGGATACCTTACACCTCTGTAAGGGTAAGAGTTGAGAGGTTCTTAGTTCTCTTAATGGCCACATAGTAGTGAGTCCATTCTCTGGGAAGAGAGAACATGAACTTTCTCATAATATCCCTATTCTCTAGTTTGACACCAGTATCCACCAGAGTGTCCACAATCTCAACATTTCTAAATACTATTAAGTCATGGTTTTACCAGTATTGAAGGTGAAGTTCTCAAACTACTGCTTCATTAGGTCTTTCTTGTTCTCATTGGCTTCCTCAAACCCCTTATACGTCAGCTTTAGTGCATCCCAGAGGTGCTTTGCAGTTTTACACTTATTAAAGCCTCTATAGATAGAGTTAGGAGGAGCAGTTTGAAAACAGTCATGGCCTTCTGATCTACATCTATTCTCTTCCAATATTAATTAGAATAATCAGCCACGTCCTTTGGAATCATCTCACCAGCAGCAGTTGCTGAAGGTGTGCATGGAACATGAGGTCCATAGACAATAGATCTACTATATTGAGACTTGATGAACCTTTTTATTCTTTGGCACCAAGTATCAAAATCATTAGGAATGATTAGTGGAGACTTTGTCATTATGCCGGTTTCCATATCAGCTTTGGAGACCTGCAATTTGAGCATGTAAGTGCTTTGTGAAACTGAGAAGATTTAAGATGGTAAGAACTTAAAATCAAGAGCCTAGACCGCTCTGATACCAATGCAGGACCAGATGTGGAGGTCAATGCAATAGTTTCACAGATTGTTTGGAGAGTGAACTTGGCTAAACACTAACAAGATCAAATAGGGAACACGCTAGTTGGAAACTTAGAACTTAAAGTAAAGAACACAAGAACTATTATATGGTTTTCAAATATGTTGTATATTGCTCTCAATTTCTTTTACAAAAGTTACAAAAGATTATAGAAATTCAAGACCCTAAAATACTTTATACTACATCCTGCAGCCGGCCATACTCTAAAGACTAGCTGTATACACTAATCTAGACAACAAGATCAATGTATAGTCAAAACGCAGATTGCCTTTTGACCTATGACTATGACATGCCATAGGTCACATCCTAATGTATTACAAAAATGATAAAAGGTACAAAGTAGAAAGTTACAAACACCAGACCATAATCTACAGTTTACAAAAGCATGAACCTTTTCACCAACTTGTATAAGTTGGTGAGTATTCAAAGTGGCAGCAAAAAGTTGGTTAGCTTTCTGAAAGTTGATCTGATAAAGCATGTTTTCTCTGTCTTTGGAAGAAATTAGTTTTCTGACTTGTTGGCTTCGGAAGACTTTGTCTTCTAAGCTTCGAAAGACTTCATCTTTGGCTTCGGAAGATTTTGGTCTTGGCTTTGGAAGATTTTACACTTAGAATATTTCTAATAAGGGAAGTGTAAAACTTTCGAAGTAATTTCAGCTGAGTACATGCATGCAAGCTGGAAGGTCTTGGTTATATTGGTTACCTCAGCCTTTCAATTATAGCCTTATAATTGAGCATGATGATTTGTTGCATGTGTTGTATGATATGCTTTGTTAGAATAATGATCTTGCTAGAGCTTAAAGTTCATAATGTGATATATATGAATAGTTTGTATGATAATCTCAAATAATGAATTACCATACTTGATTAAAAAAGATTCACCTAATACGTAACCAATGGGTCAAACGGGTCAACTGGGTCAACAGTGTCAATGTTTCCAAATCACCTAAGTTAATGTGTTGGATTAAGCATTTTGGGTCTGTTAAGCTATTTTGGTTTCATGAACTTATGTACCCACGTGTTCTAGGTAACCTTTGACGGGTTGTCATTCCACTCATCTTTAGCTTTGCTTTATTGTTCGGTTGCGCATCTGGTGACAAAGCATACTTGTATTATCAAAAGCTTTACTATTCTAAGTTGTGTATAATGTAACGTAGTGTGTTACACCATTGAAAGCCCTTACATTTTCTTATCATTAATTAAGGAATCTAGCAGAAAATCTTGGGTGGTACTACTCGGTCTAACAAGCCCAACCTGTATGACTGGAGCTCAAACGGGTGCAATATTGTTCTAAACAACTAACATTGTCACGGCCTGGTATGTCGTGGCGGATGGCAAATAACCAACAAAGTCAGCTTCGATCGCAAAATCACTACTGTTATTACTTATTAAAATAGACTAGCTATCTACTTCAATACACGTACTTATGTTTTGCAACTAATATTGTATGTAATAAATTGTAAACTCTTGAACTCACCAACTTTTATGTTGACACTTTAGTATGCTTTTGTCAGTTCGTTAATATTAAGTACCCTAGGAGCACAACACGGGTCGAGAATTTGTCTTCAAACTTGCATTTCTTATGTTTGATTTTAAACACACAATTAAAGAATGGTTTGGGCGCATATTTTGCGCAATTTACAATTTAAGTACATTGAGTTTGGATAATTATTACACGCTTCCGCAATATTTAAACTTCTAAAACTCTGAATTTATTTTAAACGTCGCATGTAGAGTCGTTCAGAGTAACTAATGACTTGGATCTTTGTTTGTTCATACATGTATCATTAAAACCACGCATGTGGATTTTGAGGGTGTAACAAGTATTTTGGTAATTTCATATTATTTAATTGAAAATTTAACTTATTATCCATATCAGAGGCCAATACTGTTATGTTTATGCATACTTTAGAACTGTCTTTGTAGTTTTTCAACTTGATGATCATATCCGCAATTTGAAAATAACACAAGGACCATCCGTGTAACTTACTCTCGTTTCTATATAACTCATTTAATAAGGTTGGGGGTTTTTGGAAAGCCACAGATTTTGATATCACATAAATATCATTCTTTCACATTCTTAACAAAGATAGTGGCGGTGTAGTTGATTAGAAGTCTCTTTTTATTCTCTGTTTTGGATTTTGGATTTATTTTTTTTATCTTTTCTATCCTTTTTTATATTATTATATCACCTTCGTAACAAGTTTAATTAATAAATTTCGCTAGCCAATCGATTACATGTCTGATATTTCCAAATTTTGATGTCATTATTTAACATTTTTTACAACAAGAGAGTTTACGTATATGTTTTGTTTTTCTTATAACATAAAGCATCGAAAGGTTAGTTGCTTATCATTTAACGTGCCACAACATCTAAGTTACACTAGTTTTTTGTTTTTATATAAATAATCAAAAACATTATTTTCTCTTTTACTATTTAAAGTGTCACAACATGCGGTTCATAATTGTATTGAATGAGAATAAATTAATGTTTAACTTTGCCTATCAAAGCCCTTTTTAATGCATGAGTTTGTGATAACGTTTCACCATTAGTACTTTTTATAAGTTTATTCCTTTGCTGCAACACGCTGGTCAATAATGTTTTACGTAATTTAATGTCATCATTTTTTTAAATGCCGACACACACTCTTTAATCTACATCCGTTCGACTTTTAAACTTAATACATCTATATTATCCTTTGATTATATTTGGCAAGTTGCTAGATTAAGAAAGAATGTGTGTTTATGAATTTCTGATTTTGCCTTCTCATAGGGATAGCCGGAAAAACCAAATAGCTAGAAAGAGAACAAGAAAAATGAAATAATAATCAAGATAATCAACGCAATTGAGAATTTGATGGACCGATTTTTCTTAATAGTTGGTTTCTATGATTTGAATATTGTTATATGCGTATAAATAATCGAATTATGGAATTAATCAAACCAAACTGGCTTTAAATCAATATTAATATTTGATCTTTATAGATAACTAGTTTTTTTCTTCCCCACGCTATGCGGCGGGAGTTCAGTCAAATTTTGACATGTAACGCCGTGTTATCTTATTCGTTATATGTTTGGCTCGTCTGAAATCATAAAATTAAAGTCGGCTTGTGAAAATCAAATATACTAAAGTTTAATAACCAAACTCGAAAAAAAATAAAACTTCATTATAAATAGTTCAGTGGCCAAACTCTAAAATCCTAAACTTAAGTGATCAAAGTAAAAAAAAAAACAAATTGATGGCAAACCATATGTTCCTAAACTTTAGTGACTAAAGTCAAGCATTATCAATGGAAGTCTAGTAAATTTTTTCACACGAAGACTGCGCTATCAATCATCATAAAATCAAAGAGTGGTGGCAAAACTCAAAAGTATTAAATTTAGTGACCAAACTCAAAAAAGTAAAATTTTATTATAAATAGTTTACTGGCCAAACTCTAATATTCTAAATTTTAGTAGCTGAAGTCAAATAACCAAAAGTTAAGATTAAAAATGAAAATACTTAAAACTGATGTGGTTAAAATCAAAAGTTTACTATTCATTTGACTTGCCAATTAATTAGAGAGTAACGTAATGCAAGAAAAAGGTTAAGACATAAAAGAATATAGTGTTGTGGCCTACATTAGAAAATCTATTTATTTGCTTTCTATTTTAATATATAGAGTAAAGTAATATATTATGCATGTATTAGAAACTTTTTGTTATAGTTTTTTAGCAATAACATATTAGTTGTTTATTTTGTTTCGCAAAAGTAAAAGCGTTTGTAAATATTTTATTTGACCCAAAATATTATCCAATATATTAAAAAACCAATGTGATAAACAACGAGTGAGGATAGTTTTGAGATTTCATCGTTAGGCTCACTAAAAGCTTTTAGTTAGAGAGGGAGATAGAAAAGGGAGCAGACTTTTCGAGGTAAGAGAGAGTAGGGAGGGGGGTAGACGGTGGCGGTTGCGTCGGCCGTTGGTTGATTTTGCAGTGGAGATGGAGGTGGACATGGATTTTAATTTAACTTAATTTATTATTTGTATTGAGCTCGAACCATTAACATCCAAAACCGACGGCTAACCCATAAATATTTTCTAATAACTGCATTAACAATCGCTTATAAAAATCTAAAAACCCAAATTTCGTCCAAACATCGGGTAAATTGGTTAAATTGGTGCTGATGAAGCTGATGTAGTGAATTAGAGGGCGTCCTCTATTTGCTCTAAACCGGTGTTCGAAGCACACACCAATAACAAATTTTTAACAAACAGAAATGGTAAAAACGGCATTATTGCATTCCTTATCTTCAAAATATGCATCCAACCTTAACCACACACTATCTCATCGTGGGAACCTAGAATCCAATGAAATATTTAAACTATAGTTGGGAGGAAAGTGACAGAGGGTAACGTTATTGGTGACAAATGATGCCGCTACAAATAAAGGGCAAAGGTATACAAAAGTGGACCAAAAAGATATGGGTAGAGTGTTCTTAGTTTGGACATTTGCTCCTAAGAATTAAATGCTGTTAGTCTCTTTGTGATTTTTATGTTTGTTTGTAAGAAAAATATTGTTTTGCGTGAGAAGACTTTTTAAACAAAACTATAAAACTATATTACAAAGGTCCCACTAGTTTTGAATTGCAAGTATCATGTAAATAAACAAACTATAGGGCCGTTTCAGCAACATAGCCTTATGAAATCTGGTGACTTCTTGTTGTCGTAGATAATATAATATAATAATTTCTCTTACAGTAATCGTAGTAGGAAAATGAGTGATTTCTTTATTATATATAGTGGCGGATCCACGATTTTTAAGTGGTGGGGCAAAAGTAACAAGTCGGATCAAAATGGGTCGGGTTACAAGTCAAGTCAAAATGAGCCAAGTCAAATTATTTCATTTACTTAATTAACTGATTTAATAAAAACGTAAACCAAATACAAGAAAACAAAAATTAATAATACTATCACTTCACGTATAAAAACACACTCAATTTGATTCATTATTAGTATCACCTAATATGATACATATATTTTTAACTAGATTTGATTACTATAAGGTACATTTTAACTAGAGTTGATTACTATAAGGTACGTTTTAACTAGAGTTGATTACCATAAGGTACCGTTCAGTTCAATTCTATTTGAGTTCAAATCCAGTTTAATTAACAACTTTTGATTATTATTAAGTGTATGGTTAGTGTCATTTAGCCCTTTATTACATTTATTTAAGTTCAATTTGTCCAAACAACCTTCAACATCATTACTTAGAATCGGTTCAAATTCAAGATTGTTTAGAAAACAACTCAGACGTTAAATTTATACCTTTACACACTAATGATGACTATAATGTGAACACAAATACAACACAAATCGATCAAAACACACTTTAATCAATCAGATGAAATTTCAAAGATTTAAAGTACATTGACACGTTAAGTCAACATTTCGCATGACTGTTGACTTTATAGGCTCACAAGTTATCGCGCTACAAGTTTCTAATTTTCAAACAAGGTTCTCGAGCGACATCTGTTGAAATTCAGATTTGAAGTTATCACGCGATATGTTTGAATTACTATATAAAATGTTCTCTCACGACAATTTGTAAAATTTTAAATCTTCGCTTTTTCAAAATTTTCTAACTTCTTATAATTTTTATTTATTGTTCGACTATTTTATGTGTGACTAACCAGGAGTTTTCTTTCAATCAATTTTTGTGAATTAAAATATCAGGAAACTTCAAGAATTTAAAATCTCATAATTGGTTACTAAGATCGGCCGGTCGTATTTAGAATGAGACTTGGTCAAATTGATTGTCGATATGTTGTATCCATTTTAAACTCATACTCCAATCTTTACTTAGACAAATATGTTGTGATTTTATTAATTTTTAATTACTTTATAGAAATCAATTGTTTCCATAATAAGACAGTTTTAATATTTCAAGTAACCACAACTTGACTTAAACCTTTCACTTGATTTTTAAATTTATTTAATTTTCATTTTTTAGTATATATGTAATTGAGTATAACTCGCCTGAAAATGTTTTGAACACGAAATTTTAACAAGCATTAGAACTTACTATTAGCCATCCGGTCTTATGGTGACCCTTTCAAGATGTTTAGAACTTACATTCCATTCCGGACTTAATGCCCCATCCTTCGATTTTGCCTTCCATGTCATATCAAATCCTCAAAGAATAAAAATATTTATCATATAGTATGTATTTCTTTGACATATCTTTTATTTTTGTGCACATTGCATCTTTTAATCCTATATTGTCACACCCTCAAAATCCACGTGCGAGGTTTAACCGCGAGGCGTGTGAACAAACCAGGATCTAAGTCATTAGTTACTCAGAACGACACTATATGTAACATTAAAACATTTCAGAGTTTAAAACTTTAAAACTATGCGGAAGTGTTTTGTAAATAAATCAAACCCAAGGTAGTCAAAGTGTAACATTGGCAAAACACGCACCAAACCTTTGTTTATTGGAAATAAATTCAAAACCAAATATTAAGTCAAATATGCTTGATTGGGATGCATGTTGGACTCGTGAAGTGCTCCTACTGGCAACCGAAGATAATGACCTGAGAATAGCATACTAAAAGAGTCAACACAATGCTTGGTGAGTTCAAGAGTTTGCGTTTAACATAATCAGTGATAGTTAAAAAACATCAAAATCATGCATTGAAAAATATTGCTAGTCTATATTCATAAGTAATAACCATAGTGATTTCACGATCAAAGCTGACTGTGTTTGTCTTTTTGCCTCCCGCCACGACATACCAGGTCGTGACGTTGTTAGTTGTTTAGGACAATATTGCACCCGCTTGACCTCCAATCATACGGGTGGGGCTTATCAGACCCAGTAGTACTACCCAAGATTTCCCGTTAGATTCTTTAATTAACGATCCGAAAGTGTGAGGTCTTTCAATGGTATACAACACTATGTTAAACTATGCACATTTCATAATAGTAAAGCGTTTGTAACAAGTAGGCTATCTCCCCCAAAAGAGAGTGTTTAAAAGCGAGGCATGAACTCACCTGATGTGCAAATCAACAATAAGTGCAAATCTTGCAACGAGAGGAAAGACAACCCATCAAAAGTTACCTAGAACATGTGAGTACATAAGTACGTGCAACCAGAGAATCATAACAACCCTAAGTGCTCATCAACACATCAACCCTAGGGTTTTGAAACCAAAATGACACATTTGACCTAGTTGATCAGTTTGACCCATTGGTGACTTGTTACTTAAATTCTTGTTTGATCAAGGTTAACATCTCATAACACATTATTACCATGTAAGCCTTTCACGTAGATCACACCATCAATCTTAAACTCTATCATAATCATCATACCAACATAGATCATCATATAGCATATTTCATCATGCAACACTTGCAAATCTAAACCCAACATCATGCTCAACACAAACATAATTACACCACAACTAGCAATTCACACATTGAATCTAATCATGCACTACATGCCATGTGAAGCCACTCACGACTTCACATCCTACTACCTGCCAATCCTACTAAGTAGGGGCCTTAGATTCGCACGCGTGTATGACAATCATTATCACATTAACCAACACACTTCACACCAATTATCATACATCATAGTAATCTATTACAATCCCAAACATGATTCATAATTCTCTACCCTTAACCAACATCACACCATATCCTATGGAACCTAGATTTATCAAGCAATCCATCCAACATTCATATGATCCAATTTAAACATTCCAACACCTTCGACATCATCAATAAACACTCTAGCATGATCCTAGTATCATAAACATGCCCAATTCACAAGATTCAATAATCCATTTCAATAAAGTTTCCCATTTGGGAAAGCAATGACCAAATTCCATCTATCAACCAAATCCTTCATGAATTGATCAACTACATGCCTAATCAAGATCGTAGGAAGCATTTAAGCACATTAAACATTCATAATTCATTAAATTCCTAATTCTCATGAACAAAAGTTTCTACTTATAGTAATGTATGAACAATGCATTGATTCCATGAAATTCTTGCATAATCACCATAACTAACATCAATGCAATACAACTAACATCATTCTAACATCAAACAACATCAATTTCGTGTTTAACCACGTTAATTGAACTAGGGTTCTTCAAGAATCAAGAACAATGAAAATCCAATCAAAATCTAACCTTTAATCATGTAAGAATCAAGGAATGTCACTTGCTAACACGTTGTATTGCTCAAACCACACCAAAATCGACTTGTAATTGTTGTTTCTTGATCAAAATCACAAGAATGGCGAGGATGGGGAGGGTATCGACCGCAAATGGGGTTAGGGGGGCTAGGGTTTGGGTTTTGGTGGTTTAAATATAGTAGTTATTTGACAAAAATTCCCTTTTTGTTTTATAAATTATAAAACCAATCTTTTTAATCTTTTAAATACTTGTTCTTCTTATAATACATGAAGTTTATTAACTAACATAAGATCATGAAAGCCAGTTGATAATATACCATCCATAAGATCATGCTTTGCACATAGTCACATTGTCAAATGTAACACATAAAATGATGCTCAACATCTTAATTCACATAATCACATAACCACAACTAATAATCAACATTATTAATTAGATTATCATCTGTTTATCATAGATAATTGTTATTAAGTCACAAATGTTCAATGACAGCTAGTTTGTGATCCACGAACTTTGATCCCCAAGTTCCCACGTGACTTTCGATCCACGTCTTGAGTTCCAACGAACTTTGACTATTGGTATCTTGCTTTGCTTAAGAGTTTTAACTTCACGATCCATTACCTCAACCGGCTCCTCAACAAAGCGTAATTGTTCATCTACTTGCACTTCTTCGAGTGGTATAATCAAAGTCTCGTCAGATAAACACTTTTTCAGGTTTGAGACATGAAACATGTTGTGAACTCCACTCAACAAATCAGGTAGATCTAATTGATACGCCACAAGAACAATTCTTTCTAGAATCTCAAATGGTCTAACATATCTCGGGTTAAGCTTCACCCTTTTGCCAAAACGAATCACACCTTTCCATGGTGAGACTTTTAGCAAAACTTTGTCACTAACCTGAAACTCCAAAGGTTTCCATCACTTGTCCGCATATCTCTTTTGTCAGTCTTGTGCTGCAGCCATATGGTTTCGTATCTGCATGATCTTTTCAGTAGTTTCATGTACTAACTCAAGGCCAGTCAACTGACTATCACCAATTTCTGCCCAATAATCTGGTGAACTACACTTTCGCCCATGCAATGCCTCAAATGGTGCTACCTGAATACTGGTATGATAGCTGTTGTTGTAAGAAAATTCTACCAATGGTAAATGAACTTCCCAATCGCCCCCAAAGTCAATCACACAAGCTGGCAATATGTCTTCCAATGTTTGAATAGTACGCTCGCTTAATCCATCGGTCTAGGGATGATAGGCGGTGCTCATATCGAGACGCACACCCAAAGATTTCTGTAATGATTGCCAGAAATGAGATGTAAACCGTGCATCACGATCAGAGATAATCGAGATTGGTACACCATATCTCAAAACTACGTACTTAAGGTATATTCGGGTTAACTTATTCATTTTATCCATTTCTTTGATTGCTAAGAAGTGAGCGGATTTAGTTAGTTGATCCACGATCACCCATATCGTGTCACAACCACTCGGAGTCTTGGGTAACTTAGTAATGAAATCCATGGAAATCTGCTCCCATTTCCATAATGGAATCTCAGGTTGTTGAAGTAACCCAGATGGCTTCTGATACTCAACTTTAACCTTAGAGCAAGTTAAGTACTTGCTCACGTACGTAGCAACATTTGCCTTCATATGAGGCCACCAATAATACGCCTTCAGATCATGATACATTTTATCAGGACCAGGGTGTATAGAATACTTAGACTTATGTGTTTCACTCATAACCAAGTCTCTTAGGTTTCCATACAAAGGCACCCAAATTCTATCCATGAAGTAACGAATTCCATCGGCCTTTACTTCAAACTGTTTGTCCATCCCACGTAAGGATTCGGACCCAACATTTTTTGCTTTCAAGGCTTCTGTTTGGGCTTCCCTGATTTGTTGAGGTAATTGAGTACTAATCGTTAGTTGCAAAGCCCACACTCGTCGGGGTTTAGCAGTTTTCTTTCTACTCAAGGCATGAGCGACTACGTTCGCCTTTCCCGGGTGATATTTGATAGCACAGTCATGATCGTTCAACAATTCCACCCAACGTCGCTACCTCATGTTCAGCTCCTTTTGCTTAAGGATATGCTGAAAACTCTTGTGATTGGCTTAAATAGTGCATCTGGTACCGTACAAGTAATGTCTCCATATCTTTAAGGCAAAGACTACTGCACCCAGTTCCAAATCATGAGTGGTGTAGTTCTTTTCGTGCACTTTCAGTTGTCTCGAAGCATAAGCTATTACCTTGTCACGTTGCATCAGAACACATCCAAGTCCTTGGATGGAAGCATCACAATAAACCATGAAGTCATCACTTCCCTCTAGTAACGCTAATATCGATGCGCTATAGAGTTTTTGTTTCAACAACTGAAAAGCGGCTTCTTGACTCTCACCCCATTTGTACGTCGTACGTTTATGAGTCAAGGCAGTAAGAGGTTGGGTGATCTTAGAGAATCCCTCAATGAAACGCCTATAATATCCCGCTAGACCAAGAATTATCATATCTCACTAGGTGTCTTTGGAACAGACCAATTCTTTATCGCCTCAATCTTTACAGGGATTCACGTGAATCCCCTTTTCATTAACAATATGACCCAAGAATTGCGCTTCCCATATCCAGAAATCACACTTGGAAAACTTAGCGCACAACTGTTCATTCTTAAGCAATTCCATGATTAGGCGTAGGTGCTCCTCGTGCTCCTCCTTGGTCTTAGAATAGATCAATAGGTCATCGACAAACACGAAACAAACTGATCGAGGTAAGGTTTGCACACATGATTCATGAGGTCCATGAATACTGCTGGTGCATTAGTCAACCCAAATGGCATGACCAAGAATTCATAATGACCATAGCGCTTACGGAATGCGGTCTTCGAGATGTCTTCCTCTCGAACCCTCAGTTGATGATAATCAGACCTCAGATCAATCTTGGAATAATAGCTTGACCCTTGAAGCTGATCAAACAAATCATCTATACGAGGCAAGGGATATCGGTTCTTAGCCGTAACTTTGTTCAACTCCCTGTAATCGATGCACATTCTAAAGGTGCCATCCTTTTCTTGACAAAGAGAACAGGGGCTCCCCACGGTGATGAACTTGGTCAAATAAACCCTTTATCCAACAGTTCTTGAAGCTGTGCTGATAGATCCTACAGTTCGTTTGGAGCTAAACGATAAGGTGCTCTCGCAATTGGTGCTGCACCGGGAGTCAACTCGATCTGAAACATGACTTGACGATGAGGTAGTAGTCCAGGCAGATCATCTGGAAACACCTCTGGAAAGTCGCGAAGCACCGAATATTCTTTGTTTTCTTTTCTTCTTATTGCTTATCAGTCACAAGGGCTAGAACATGTGAGTACATAAGTACGTGCAACCAGAGAAACATAACAACCCTAAGTTCTCATCAACACATCAACCCTAGGGTTTTGAAACCAAAATAACACATTTGACCTAGTTGACCCGTTTGACCCATTGGTGACTTGTTACTTAAATTCTTGTTTGATCAAGTTTAACATCTCATAACACATTATTACCATGTAAGCCTTTCACGTAGATCACACCATCAATCTTAAACTCTTTCATAATCATCATACCAACATAGATCATCATATAGCATATTTCTTCATACAATACTTGCAAATCTAAACCCAACATCATGCTCAACACAAACACAATTACACCACAACTAGCAATTCATACATTGAATCTAATCATGCACTACGTGTCATGTGAAACCACTCACGACTTCACATCCTAAACCCTGCCAATCCTACCAAGTAGGGGCCTCAAATTCGCATGCGTGTATGACGATCATTATCACATTAACCAACACACTTCACACCAATTAACAAACATCATAATGATCTATTACAATCCTAAACATGATTCATAATTCTCTACCCTTAACCAACATCACACCATATCCTATGGAACGTAGATTTCTCAAGCAATCCATCCAACATTCACATGATCCAATTTACACATTCCAACACCTTAGACATCATCAATAAACACTCTAGCATGATCCTAGTATCATAAACATGCCCAATTCGCAAGATTCAATGTTCCATTTCAATAAAGTTTCACTTTTGGGAAAGCAATGACGAAATTCCATCTATCAACCAAATCCTTCATGAATTCATCAACTACATGACTAATCAAGATCCTAGGAATCATTTAAGCACACTAAACATTCATAATTCATCAAGTCCCTAATTCTCATGAACAAAAGTTTCCACTTATAGTAATGTATGAACAACGCATTGATTCCATAAAATTCTTGCATAATCACCATAAAGTAACATCAATGCAATACAACTAACATTATACTAACATCAAACAACATCAATTTCATGTTTAACCATGTTAATTGAACTAGGGTTCTTCAAGAATCAAGAACAATGAAAAACCAATCAAAATCTAACATTTAATCGTGTAAGAATCAAGAAATGTCACTTGCTAACACGTTGTATTGCTCAAACCACACCAAAATCGACTTGTAATTGTTGTTTCTTGATCAAAATCGCAAGAATGGAGTGGATGGGGAGGGTTTCGGCCGCAAATGGGGTTAGGGGGGCTAGGGTTTGGGTTTTGGTGGTTTAAATATGGTAGTTATTTGACAAAAATTCCCTTTTTGTTTTATAAATTGTAAAACCAATCTTTTTAATCTTTTAAATACTTGTTCTTCTTATAATACATGAAGTTTATTAACTAACATAAGATCATGAAAGCCAATTGATAATATACCATCCATAAGATCATGCATTGCACATAGTCACATTGTCAAACATAACCCATAAAATGGTGCTCAACATCTTAATTCACATAATCACATAAGCACAACTAATAATCAACATTGTTAATTAGATTATCATCTGTTTATCATAGATAATTATTATTAAGTCACTAATGTTCAATTACAGCTATTGTGTGCTCACGACACGTGTATGGAAGACCTAACGGAACTAACGGAGTTTGGTAACGGAAAATTACCGGATGTCACATTATCCCCATGTTGAAAGAATTTTCGTCCCAAAAATTGTGTTACATGGTTGAGTTACATCACTGGTTTACTGCATCGGCATAACGAAATAGAGTGAGTTGTCACATATATGGCATTTTTGGCATCTTTTTGCTTGTTTTGTATATTTTCTTTGTTTATGACTTTTGACTTTTCTTTTCTTTGTTTTTATATACAAATATATATGAAAATCACTGAAACAAAATATGATAGACTTAATTGTGACATGACTATAACTCTTAGTCTGCTTTAGCATAGATTTGGGGTTCCATCAAAATTCTGATATGTTTTCCACTTCAGTCATAGTAAGTTAATTCATGTGTATCACAATCCATATTCCTTTTCATTTGTGTACATAGAGCCTATCAACATGTAATACCACGAACCTTAATATAATAGTTATGCATGCTTGAAATATAAAATTTTCTTTCATATATTGTCCTATGAGTAAGATGACTATTTGGATGATGACATGTGATGTCAAGATTTTACTATTTTAAGAAAGCGTTAAATAATAATAAAATATTTAATTTTCGATCTTGTTCCGTTTTTAACGAAACTAAGGTCGACTTGTAGAGAAAAATGAGCTTGTCCCAATGACGTAATCAAAACTTTATAGAACATTATGTTTTAGAAGTTATAAGAGAAAAACGAAGTAAGTAGCTGAATTAATTATAAGTAAGGAAGCAAACATGCTGGTAAATAAGTAAGCAAGCAGCAATCTCATCCCACATCGCCCGAAGAATGAAACTTGCCTGCTTGCTATAAATAGAAGCTTATAGGTTTCCTTCAGAATATAAGTTTTCTTCAGAATGCTCTATTATAAAGAGAATCTCAAGTACTCAATACCCCACTCGGTGTTGTTAATAGTTGTTTTTGCTTGAGTAGGAGGACAGGTAGGGAGACTCTATATCAAACTGCTGTTGATAGTTTTAAGGTATGTTCTCATTTAAGTTATGTCAAGTTGATTATTATTTATTTTAGTATTATTTGGATTAGCATTAGTATAGTATTATTATTTTAGGCGTTAGGGTTATTGTTAGGGTTGGGTTTTAGGTAGCCTAGCCTTAGCTAGGCATAGACTGACCAACCATGCTTAAACAAGGTAGTGCTAGCTAATATCCAACCATGACAATGACTAGTTAGTTGTACCATCGTCTAAACTAGGATTACTTAAACTGTATGAGGACCTTAAGATATCACTAGATCTTATTAGGAACTGATTATCAACTTTGAGCAACTTTTAAACCGGTGAGTTATCATGACTATTTTTAAAATTGTGATAATATACTCATTATATTTGTAGTTGTAATAATTATAATGCTTACAAATATGCATGGATCGGTAGGGGCATACGGGATCCTGATATATTGAATGGGGTGTGTCAAGCTGGTTGAAAAGAGTATAGGGTTCCTTGTATGCATTAGGCATATGCTCATACCTATTTGACGGCCGGGAGGGTTTGACAAACCTGCTGTCGGTGGTTGTGGTAAAATTAGGGAAGGCACTATGCCTATGGACTCAAATATCACAACCCATATTGTATGCATGTCAAAGTTGTTAATTTTGTAAACTGTATAGCATGAGCTCACCATCATTAGCTGACCTCTTTTTGAGTATATGTATCATAGGCAATTAGTGAGGCTAGTCTAGAAATAATGAGGACATAATGGAACCTGAAGCTATAGAAGTTTCTAGTTGTTTGATATCGTAATTAAATAATGTATTGTAATCTACATGTTACACATTTTGAATGTAAACTCAGTTAGCTTCCGCTGTAAGTTGTATCGATTATGGACGCCCGCCCGGGTAATGGGTGGGGTGTCACACAACATATAAAAAAAATCCAAGTCAATTCCATTTTAAACCATGATATGTAATATGTCAAATTTGAGAAATGTACTATCATTTCCTATGTTTGATAATTCATTTGAAATTTTATCAAACCAAAATCTTTTTAATCTTTTTGAATTTAATAACTCCCATTGAAATGAATATCTTTTTGATATTTTTCAATAATTCTCCCTTTAAAATTGTGATTATCAAAAGAGAATTACAACTTTAATCATTATAAAAAAAATAAAAAGTAAAAAAATATTTTTGGGGAAAAACTACCATGTAATTACATAGAATTAATCATTTCCAAATATTGGACAAGAATGTCAAACCAGAAATGATCAAAATACTTGGTGAACAAATCATAAATGTTTTCCTCAGAAGTTACTTATTTTAAATGAACGAGTTTTCTATCAAAACAATCATGGAAAAAATGCATGTTGAAGTCAATATGTTTGGTTTTGGAGTGCAGAATTGGATTCTTAACATTGTTAAGAACTGCAGAATTATCACACCAGATCGTGATATCATAAATTTTTAACCCATATTCAAGTAGTTGTTGTTGTATCCAAATGATCTCAGAGCAACAACTTCATGCACCTACGTATTTGGATTCTACAGTATATGTAGAAATAGTGTTTTGCTTCTTGCATTGCCATGAAATCAGGGGGTTTCCAAGAAATTAACATCCTCCTGTAGTTGATTTTTTATCCAAATTACAACCACTATAATCACTATAACCATTTGCAAGCAAATATTTAGTAAGAGTTGCATACTAGGCACGAGGTGCTTCATGTAAGCTATAAAGAGCTTTGTCTAGTTCATACACATAATCTGAATGTTGTGGATATTCAAAACTAGGAGGTTTACAAATATAAGTTTTTTCTTTCATTTTGCCATATAAGAAAGTAGTTTTGACATTCATTTGATAGACTTTGAAGTTTATAAAAGAAGCATAACCAAGAACTATTCGAATAACTTCAAGTCTCGCCATAGGTGCATAAACTTATTCATAATCTAAGCCTTCAATTTGATAGAAACCTATACAACCAGGCGAGCTTTGTTTCAAACAATAACTCCTTTTTCAACCGTTTTACTATGAAAAATCCATTTTGTTCTCATAGGCAACTTATCATTTGGGAGTTCACATAAGTGGTATACATTCAAGTTTTTAAGCTGCATTACTTCATCTTGCATGGCTTCAATCCTACTATTATCTTTTAAAGCCATCTCAACATTCTTTGGCACCATTTGGGAAATGAAACATCCATATAAACATGTGTCGATGGTACCCGATTAACTTCTTTTGCGAACACCATGAGATAATGGACCAATAATTGCATTAGTAGGATGGTTCTTGTGAATTTGGAACTAAGGAATTTGATCTTTGAAATTATTTCTTCCAAGTTGGAAAGATGTCTTACAGGTTCATCCATAGCTACAGTACTCTTTGGTTGATAAGCAATAGTTTCTTCTTGAGAAATGTTAAAGCCAAGAGTTTCAATTGAAACATTTTCATTTGAAGATTCCATGTAAGGGACTAGAATAGTCTCCATTAGAGAATCTTGGGTGGAAGATGTTGAAGCATAAGTAGACTAAGAAGTATCATCATGTCTAGATGCATGATCAACTTGATTTGAGATAGAATCTTCTCGTAAATATTTATAAGGAGCTTGATTTGCATCTAAAATAATCTGTGAAACACCCTAAGAGTTTGATGAAAAAGGCTGTGAATATACATGTTGAGAAATATTATCATCCAACAAAAGAGTATCCAAGGAATACTTTAGATGATTAGTTTTCCAGAAAAAAAAATGACTCAATAATCTATTTTGTTCGTTTGTAAACAAAGACTCATAATCATACACCCAAGCGGGAGCTTATCCAGTATCAGTTTTATTAGATTCGTGCCATTCAATATTAAATGACTCAATAATCTATTTTGTTCGTATATTATAAACCAAATATGCTACTTTGCTAGCTAAAAGCCAATAAAATAACATTCATCAGCCTTTTCATCAATTTTGGAATTTAAATCACTCATATGTAATAATGTACAACAACAACCAAATGCTTTAAGATACTTGACTTTGAGTTTATGTTTTAAAAAATTTCATAAGGAGTAATTTTATGTTATTTATTTATCAAAACACTATTCTAAACATAACATGTAGTGTTCAGTGCTTCTATCCAAAATAATAATGGTAATTTTGCTATAGACTGCATTGTTTGAGTAGTATCTATTAAAATTTTGTTTCTTCTTTTATCAACACCATTTTGTTGAGTAGTTCTAGCAACACTAAATTGTCTAGCTATTCCTTTTGAATCACAAATTTCATTCAGAATTTGATTGTAGAATTTTATGCAGTTATTGCTTCCAAGCACTTAACATTTTAATCAGATTAATTTTCCTTTAAAATAATGAACTTTTACAACAAATGAGGTTTTACATCCTTTAATGCTAGAAAGAAAACTCATGTTGCAAGATTGGGTCAGGAAGAGATCGATGCAACAGTTTCACATCTGTTGGAGAGTTAACATGAAAACACTTACAAGATCAAATAGGGAACCGGTTATAGGAAACAAAGAACTAAGGAAAAGAACATAAACAAGAACAAAGCACTTAATTTTCAAGAATGTTGTGAATTGATCTCAAGTGTTCAACCAAATATACAAGGCTTAGTCCCTAAGGACGGATACATGAGATACTTTATACGAAATCCTGCAGCCGGCACTTTGACAACCCGCTGGAACACTAATCTAGACAACGAGATCAATGTAAAGTCAAAAGGCATATTGCCTTTTGACATGCCATAGCTCACATCTTTATCTAACACTAAAAGATAAAATAGCACAAAGTAGCAAAGTTACAGACAAAGACCATAATCTACAGTTTGACAAAAGTATGGAATTATCACCAACTTATATACATTGGTGACAATTCAGAGCTGGCAGTAGAATATAGTTCAGCTTTGTTAAATGTATGTTAGAGAAAGCATGTCCTCTCTGTATTTGGATGAAATCTGTCTCCGGGATTCGAATGAATTTGTCTGTGAAGCTTCAGAATATTTCATCTTTGGCTTCGGAAGAATGGTCTTTGGCTTTGGATGATTTGACACTTAGAGAATCTCTTAGTGACTTTATCAAATTTTCCAAAGTAACTTCCTTGTACTTCAGAATGCATGTTGAGATCTTTTTGGTGAGCATCGGCCTTTAAGATAATTCCTACAAACTCTCCGTAGGCTGATGTTGCCAAAACATTGACCATTTGGGGGAGGTCAATGCTACAGTTTCATAGATTGTTGGAGAGTGAACACGCTAACAATTACAAGATCAAATAGAGAACCAATTATTTGGAAACTTAGAACATTAAGTAAAGAACAAAAGAATAACAAGGATGCTTTTCAAGAATGTTGTATATTGCTCTCATGTTTTGTTACAAGAGTTACAAAGCATACATACGAATACAAGAACCTGATACACTTTTATACTACATCCTACAGTCGGCCATATTTTGAAAGCTAGCTGGAAACACTAATCTAGACAACAAGATAAATAAACAGTCAAAAGGGAGATTGCCTTTTGACTTGTGACTATAACATGCCATAGATCACATCCTAATCTATCACAAAAAGGATAAAAGGTACAAAGTAGAAAGTTACAAACTCCAAACCATAATCTACAGTTTACTAAAGCATGGACCTTTTCACCAACTTGTATAATTTGGTGAGTGTTCAAAGTGGCAGCGGAAAGTTGGTCAGCATGTTGAAAAAGTTGATCAGAGAAAGCATGTCTTCTCTGTCTTCGGAAGAAATCAGTCTTCAGTCTCTTGGCTTTAGAAGACTTTGTCATCTAAGCTTCAGAAGACTTCATCTTTGGCTTCGAAAGATTTTGGTATTTGGCTTCGGAATATTTTACACTTTGGATATTTTAAGTGAGGAGTGTAAAACTTCCAAAGTAACTTCTACTATGTACATGCATGCAGGCACTAAGCTCTTTGGTTACTTTGGTTGCATTAGTCTTTCAAGTATAACCTTACACATTCCTTTTCTCATCAGTTGATCCGAATTCTTTAGACTCTCAAAGTACCTTCTAATGTCCAAGAGATCATGTAGTAGAAGAGTAAGCATGTTTTGCGAGAAGTATATGTTTTAACTTACTTGATATCTTGTGACATACCATGTGTCTGGATTTGTTGCGAATGTCAAGGACACAACGGGTCGCTCAGCAGCAAGAGGCTATACATGAAGTGCAGTTGGTTGAGTAGCCTCTTCTAGTTCACCCTCAGGATGTTCTGACTCATCCTGAAGTGCAGAGGTGGATACCTTGAACTTCTTCCTCTATCTCTTGTCCCTATTAATGGTTATCCTCTTTCTCTATCTGAATTTTAACTAAGGAGGTTGATCTGCAATACCAATTCTTCTTTCTTTATCCTCCTCGATGGGGTACTTTTCCTCCACATGTTGAGAATGTGAAGGTTCAGGACCTTGTTGTGAATCAAAAGATGAAGTTGGCTTAGATGTAGCTTCGGGATCAGGTTGTCTTGTCTATTAGGGTTCAACCTTTCACCCCAACTTTAGGTGCAGCCTAACTTGATGGAGAATGCAAGTCAACCAGCTGACCTTCTTTGATCTTCTGCTTGATCCTTTTGATATGCTCATCCATGGTGGATAGAGGCATAGGACCACGTCTCCTTCTGGAGAACCCATACAACTTCAAGAAGCTCGCCATCTTCTGTCTGTCAGCAAATTTCTTTTTCGTTGCTTTGATGGTGGCTCTTGATTTGGCAGCCTCCTCTTTTATTTTCCTCTTTACAGCTTTCCTTTTGGTTAGAGCTTCTTCTTTTGGTTGTTTGAGGTATTAAAATTCTATGTATTTAAATGAGAGAGTGTGAAAAGCTGCTTACTGATAGAGACCAGTGGCACTTAGATATGATATCATATTTTGTATGTCTTGTTCTCTGCCTATCTGAGTTTGTTTTTCTTCCATAGCCACAATCTCTTTATCAAGACTTGACTGAACTAGAGAGAGGCTAGAGGCTTTGCATAGTTTTTTTTGTTTTATCTCTTTTTCTATTTTAAGGAGTAATTCTGCAACCTCAGTCTCTTTCCTCTCTTTTGACAGCTCTATATCAGCCAGTTCATTTAACTCATCCAAGGGGAGAGAGATGATTTCATCGATGTTATAGTTCCTTAACCCCATGTAGTTCAATCTCGCCGCCCTTAACTCATCATCTTGATTACTTGGACTGTGGGTAGCCCTGATTACAGCTTGCATAAAGCTTGGGGTTTCACCTATTTTTTCCCCTTCCCTTCCTCTTCCTATCCCTTTTCTCCTCCTCAATCTTGTTAGGGGTCATTTTCCATTTCCTTTTGTTAGTGGTTGGTTTGTATGACTTGGGCTGGAAAGAGCTTTGGCATTCTTAAACTTGTGCTAAAATAAGCACTAGCAAGGGAAAGTCTGTGATACACCTTCACCGGCAGGTGTTTCACTAAAGGTATTGCGTGGTGAGGTTGATCCTTTCTCAAGGTTCACTGAGTCCACTACTAGGCCTTCAACCAAGGTTTTTCCTTCGAAGCTAATTTTAGGGTCTGCCTCAATATCTAGTTGACCAAAAGTTTTCCTTGCTAGCCTCTGTCCATGTAATCTTTTCCTGGATTCCTCCGGCACCCATTCTTGAATTCTCTCAGTAATCTGCCAACCTGTCTATTTTGGCTTGGATTGACAAAAGGCTGATCCACTAGTGAGAAGCTCTCATAAAATCTTAGGGTTTGATAGTTGAATACTTCTTGCTACCTGTGAGACCTAGGGATTACTAAGGCCTTTCTTACAGCATCATACCTCCATCCCACTATGGGGTTTTCAGTAGGGTAGGATGGGGCAGACATGGCCCTTCCAATTCCTTCCTCAAATAGTTTTTGTAGTAAGGCTTCCACATCAGTGTGGGCCTGAGAAAGTTGTTGAGTCTGGACAACTACAAGTGAGGGTGGTGAATCCTCATTGTCCATACTCTAGACAGAACTCCCAGGTTCTATGATTGCAGTGACTTTCTCCCCCTTTTTGGTAGCATCATCCATTTACATAAGCAAACTGGAGGTTAAGTCCATCACTTTGACCTAGTTGAGTTTGTATTAAAGGTCTCTCAGCTAACTCGCCCTTGAGATCGATGATCTCATGTTGCTGATCAAACACTTGCTTTTGAAGGTTTGTCACCTGAAATTCCAGGTGACTCACTTTCGAAACTATATAGGCGCATTGGTCTGACAGTTTTTGCACCTTTAATTGTAGACTCCCCTCATATTTAGATAAATAATCATGGAGGGTTGAGAGAACGTGACCTGAGTCAGTTTCCTCACCACCAGGAATTGGTTCTTGGCTCTTGGATTTCCTCTGCTCCAAGATAGCTTTAGGAGAAGTGTCAAGAGGCTGAGTTGCCATAGTTGAGGTCTTAAGGATGTTATCACTTACAAAAGTGAGAGCCTCTTCCATATGGGCTTCCTAAACTTGTGTAGAGGAGTCCACCTCAGTAGGGGGTGAATGATGTGGGCTAGAAATGAGTGTTTTAGGAGCACTCATCTCTCTTTGAGTATGGGAGGGGAAGAGAGACTCATGGTACTCACTGAAATCCAGATCCTCATCATTGTAGAAATCAAGGACTGGGAATGGTTGGTTTAGATCTAAAGGCTAAGGATGGTAACTTTCCCATGAAGGTTGTTCACTATAGTTTTGAGAATATGAGTGAAGGCTTTAAGCTTGGGTAGTGAGCTCGTCAGGTTGAGCATGAGGAACCTCAGCACTGATCAAAGAAGTGATGGGAGTGGTTTGCTCCTTAAGGGAAGTGGAAGCTCTTGTTTCCACTTCCTCTTGCATGGTTGAGTATATGGGACCTGCTCAACCTGAATAGACTAAGCAAGGGTTCGTTTGGATTTTCTTTGGTAGCTTATGGTTATTTGAGGCGGCGAGGGTGAGGCAGAGGTTTCAGGTGTGGGTTCAACACTGACTGGTGCTGCCAGATTGTCACATAGAGTAGTGAGCTCTAACATTTTTGGGATGAGGGTTATTTCTACCCCTGAGTAACCAAAAATGGTTTTTCTTATAATTTTAAAGATGATGAGCTTCATCTTTTAAGAGTGGCATGTCCCAGTTTGAGAGAGGTATTGTTCCCTTCAACCGTAAGCCCAGTTCACAATTGAGAATGTGCTGGACATATCTAGGGAACATGTAATACTCTAGGGAGTCCAAGTTTGAAAGCACATTCATGTATACAAACTGAGAATACCTAAACTTGACCCCCTATACCATCCCATGGACTATGTAAGATAAGTCCTCAAGGATTTGGTCCCATCCTCCATGTTTGTTTGATAAACATCGAATAATAATATGGAGGAGGTACTTCCACTGGTAAGAGACCTTACCCTTTCTGAAGCATCTGACTGTGTAGTCACCTTCATAGTCCATTTATCTGAAGGAGTGGTTGATAGATTCTTTGGGGAAGGATGTTTCACCTTCAGCATCATCCAGCCTCAAATGATTATTGATGGAGGCTTTAGTGATGAAAATAGTCATCCCCTGCACTTGGGCTCTAAGTGCTTTCTCATCATCCAACATGAGTCCTCCAGAAGTCCAACAGTTGATCTTTATAGAGTGGAGGGTCTATGGTAAGGGCGGTGAGGTATGAGGAGTGAGCAAGAAAGCGGTAGACGTTCGAGAAACCAGGATCTTTCTTAGACGTTAACAGAGCAATTTGATTGTGTTGTCGGTGAAGCTGCATGGCAAAGTTTGGTTGATTTCTGGGTTCAGGGTTGCCATTTTAGAAAGCTTAGTAGTGAAGGAAGTTAAGAACAATAAGGGTTTTGGAAGATTTTAGGGCTTGAGGATTTGCAGAGGAAGATGTAGTAGAAAAAGAAAGACCCTTTGGAAAAGGTATATATATGTTTGGATTTGAGACAAATTTATTGCAAGAGATAAACTTTGAAATTCGAATATTTCGGTCCCACCTCTGACAAAAGTGCCCAAAAAGGTAGTTTTCTTGAAAGTAGAAAAATCTTCTGAAGGTAATTTGTCTTTGGATGTTTTGAAAAACTTTCAAAACCAATTTTGTCTTCGGAAGATATTCCTTAGATTTGCAAAAATTTGCTTTGAATGAAATTTACTTAGAGTATAATTGCTTTCGAGATATAGTTTGTTTTGAAAGATGTTAAACTTCAAAAGTTTTATTCAAGAATAATTCTGCCGAGACTAATTGCTTTCGGAAGAATTTTGTTCTTCAAGTCACATAAGTATGTAGAAGAAAATTTAAGCTTTAGAAGATATACTTAAATTTCATCCGAAGGTAAACTTCCTAAAAATACTTAATAGAATTGAAGACATAAATTTTTTCTGAAGTCAATTTTAATGTGTTTCAAAAGATACTATATTTCAAATTCTTAGAATTTTAAGGAATATTAGTTAGAAAAATTTTATTTCAAGATAACTGGGCTAATGAGTGATGAAATAGACAACTTTAAAGACACACATTTTAGAAAATAATTTTAAAATTTATTTAAGAAAATCTATTCAAAATTTATAATTACACTAGCTGATATAAGTTATATAAGATACTTAAATATCTATTCATCAAAACTTTTAGTGAATAGATCAGCATATTGTTCATTTGTGTTAACTTTGACAAGTCCTCTATCATCCTTCTTGTTCCTAAAAACTCATTTGGTTCCTATAGTAGTTTTCCCATGAGGAAGAGGACATTGGTTCCAAACCTTCTGTCTTTTGAATAGAAGTAGCTCCTCCAGCATTGCTTCAACCCAACTTACATTATTTAAAGCCTCATCAATTTTATTTGGCTCTATCTGAGACAAGAAACAAGAGTACGACAAACATTTTTATCATGGGTTTGTCCTTATGTCCTTACTCCTGTGTCTACATCTCCAATGATGTTTGTGGTAGGGTGAGACTTATGAATTCTCAGTTGAGGAATCACAGTAAGTTGCTTTGGCAGATCTAGGTTTCTAAAATTCAGATCAGGTGATCGAGGATCACCTACCACATCAACACACTTATCAAGATTGACTTGATCCAATGAGTGTATGACATCATTGATGTTATCTTCAGTGGAGAGGTCTTAAGTATCATGGATTTCTTGGTCAGAATCACCATCTCCACATTCTCCTACATTTGAAGGTCCTTCATTTGAGTTTTGTGCCTCTAAGCTAGAATTTGTTGGCACCTCAGATGTGTCAGTTGAATTTATCATTGTAGTACTGATAGGATCGCCACCTACAGGGTTAGTTACCATTAGAGCTGAAGCAGTAATCAAATTTAGCCTTCTCAGCTCAAATCTTAGGTTAGGATCTCCTGTTGATAAGTTACCTGTGTTCATTGAAAGTCACATTGGCTGACTCCTCAACTACTCTAGTTCTGAGATTGTATCCTTTATAAGCCTTAGCTTGAGAAGAGTATCCAATGAAATGTCCATCATCTGACTTCTCATCAAATTTGGCTAGATGATCTTTGGTATTCAAGATGGTGCATGAACATCCAAATGATCTGAGGAAACCAATAAAAGGTCTCCTTTTGTGCCACGACTCATAAGGAGTCTTAACATGAGTCTTGAAAACTAAAACTCTGTTCTGCACATAACAGGCAGTGTTACTGCCTCTGCCCAGAAGGTGATAGGTAGTTTAGAATTAGACAGCATGGTTCTTGCAGCTTCAATAAGTGTCCTATTTCTCCTCTCAGCAACACTATTTTGCTGAGAAGTCTTGAGAGCACTGTATTGCCTTGAAATACCTTTTTCATCACAAAATGAATCAAGGATATGATTTTTGAATTCTGTTCCTTGATCACATCTTATGATCCTGACCTTGTGATCAGATTGATTCTCAATCTTCAGAATGAAGGACTTCAAGATTTTAGGAGACTCATCCTTAGTTCTAAGGAAGAAAACCCAAGTGTATCTTGTGAAGTCATCTATGATCACAACACAATATGAAGTTTTTCCTAAACTCATTACACTTGTGGGGCCAAATAGATCCAAGTGTAATAAGTGAAGGGGGTAGTGATGGAGTTAACTTCCTTTGGCTTGTGAGACACTTTGTATTGCTTTCCTCTTATGCCGGAGGAAGGACTCATCACTATTGGCTTTAGACAGAAAGGACGAAACTTCTCTAGAAGGGGAGGTTTCTTTCAAATCCATCTTGTACATGTTTCCTTTCCTGTGGGCTCTAAGCAGAATATGGTCCTGAGGAATGACCACCCCGGGCTTGAGAACAATGCACTCGTGTTTAGTGAAGAACATGTTATGCTTCTGGTCACAAAATTGAGATACACTCAGAAGATTGTACTCAAGCTTCTTGACGAAGTTTACCTTTTCAATGCTAAACTTACCATTTGTGACCTTGCCCCTTTCAATGATATAACCACCATATTCTCCTCCAAAAGCAACTGGCACTCCATCAAACCTTTCAAAGTTTTGTAGCAAGGAACCATTACGTGTCATGTGCCTGGAATAGCCACTATCAATGATCCATACATTTCCTTTGGTCCGTTCCCGCACAAAAAGGGATAGTTAGTTACATTTGGAGACCCAAGCCTTGCATGTCTTGTGTTCAGTTATATTAACAGAATATAAATCAACAGTTATGATGAGGAAACTTCAGTCACTTGGCCTTCCTTTGTCTTCCATACAATCTTGGACAAACTAGACTTGGCCTTCAATGCTTCGGAAGTTTTTACAACTTCAGAAGTTTTGCAGACTGAACCTTCGGAAGTTTTTGCATCCACTACAGACTTCAGTACATTGGAAGCATTCCTTTCTTCCAAGACCAAAATATCTTTTGAAGGTAGTTTTCCACTTATCTTCTGAGCCTTCTTTTTAGAGCTTTAGAGGGAAAGAGACTTTCCTTCTGAAGCTGTTTTCTTCTTCTTCATCTCAAAAGCCTTATTGGTCATGTTGAATGTACTTTTGGGATTGTAGATGCAATCCTTTGGAAGATGAGAAGTACTACCACACATGATGCATGTAGATGATCTGCTTCTGAGAGAGTTCTTTTGAAAGACTGGTTGAACTAGATCACTTTCCACTTTCTTCGTCACCTTTGCAGATGATACAGCAGGCTTCTTAGGGATAGGGTTGCTTTTAGAACTATATGGTTCAGGCAGTGCATTAATGATGCACCTTTTATCAACCTTCCTTTTTTGACAAGAATGGTTTGATCTTTAAATAGGACTCCTGTTACTAGAATCCGTAGTTAAGTTTGCAGTCTTCATCACCTCAAACCCAGCATATACGAATATTTGCTTCTACTTCAAGTCAAAGGTGGCCTTGATCTCTTGAGCTTTCTTGGCTTTTCTCTTTGCATTCCTGATCAAGTTCTTTCTTGCAGAATTGGACATCTTTGTCCATTTCTTATCTCCAAGAGAATGGTGTCCTTTGTCAGATTGAATCTTCTCACTAAGTTTAGGTTCATCCTTCACCATCTCCTCTTCATCATCATTATCTTCATCTTTCTTTTGAACTGGATCTTCTAGAGGAAGCTCATCTTCACAAGTTCCACACCTTGGCTGTCTTACAGATAATAGAGTGTGTGGAGAAGCTACTTCACTAGATCCCAGTCCCTACCTGTTCTGATAAGATATTTTGGCATGCATAGATGAAGATATGATGTTCTTGAAGGTTTCCTCTTCAAGAACACATTTTTTTGCCCTGGTTTTGCTGATCACAAGCTCAGCCTGCCATTCAGTTAGCTTAGCAATGAGATCTTTGATTTGAGTCCTGTAAATTGTGCGCTCATGTTTAAGAATAGAAATTGTTTTCTCTAGATCTTCTATTTTAAGTTTATAATTATTTTTTACTCTTTCAAAATCAGTTTAATAATTCAGATCTCACTTCTAAGTAATAGGACCTATACATGCTAACTTTAGCAATGCACTTAGGGGTACAAAGATGTTTTGGTACCTTAGGTTCGTCATGATCAGCCATCAAAGCATGGTTTGGAGAAGGATCTTCAACCTGGAAACTCCAATCAAAGCCTACTTCTTCAATAGCTACTAGAACCTGTTGCTTGGGCTTCTCAGCTTTTGGAGCTCCATCATGTAGTTTGATCAGGATTGTGTCTGGCGACAATTTGTTCTTGCTGCCTTGCACTCTCTAGCAAATTGTCCTATCTTATTACAGTTGTAACACTTCACTTTGATTTTGTCCAGTCCAAACTTGCCATTGGATACATTGCTGGGAAACTTCCTCCCTGTCCTTTGGTAGAACTTCTTGGCTCTGTGAGTGAGGAGAGCCATCTACTGCACAATCTCCATGTACTCCAGATCATCTGGATGAATGCAGTCCAAGTCTTCCAAAGTAATGAATAAGTTACCTGAACATTCATTAGAAGACACAAAGGCTTGAGAAGAGCTTGTCTCTTGGAATGGGCTTCCTTGGATCTAGCTCTCCCTTGGTGTCTCTGGGAAGGTGATGAAAGGGCCCTTTTGTGAGTTGTCAGGATAGCTGAGAAGATGATGTTGAGGTTCTCTTCTATCCCTATCAACCACATGGAAGGCAGAACTCTTATGGGTACAGAATGAGCTGTGAGATGGGTTTTGCATGTTCATCTACATCTTGTAACCGCTCAAGATACCATACAGCTCGGTAAGGGTAAGAGTTGAGAGATTCCCAGTTCTCTTGGTGGCCACGTAGTAGTGAGTCCATTATCTGGGAAGAGAGAACATGAACATCCTCACAATGTCCCTATTTTCTAGTTTGACACCAGTATCCACCAGAGTGTCCACAATCTCAACATATCTGAAATACTACTAAGTCATGGTTTCACAAGTCTTGAAAGTGAAGTTCTCAAACTGCTAATTCATGAGGTCTTTCTTGTTCTCCTTGGCTTCCTCAGACCCCTCATACATCAACTTCAGTGCAGCCCAGAGCTGCTTGGCAGTTTTGCACTTCTAGAAACATCTGTAGGTAGAGTTAAGAAGAGCATTTTGAAGACCGGTCATGGCCTTCTGATCTACATCTATTCTTTTCCAATCTTCATCAGAATAATCAGCCACATCCTTTGGTATCATTTCACCAGCAGTAGTTGTTGAAGGTGTGCATGGAACATGAGGTCCAGAGTCAACAGATCTCCACATCCTGCTGTCTTGAGACTTGATGAACCCTTCCATTCTTTGGCACCAAGTATCAAAGTCATCAGTAGTGTTGAGTCTAGTCCTGATAGGTCTAGATACATTGTATAGGCTTAGAACTTTAATCAATCTTTTGTAATAAACTTTTGTAAATCATTATCTTAATGTATGCTTTATACGTATAGGTTAACCCATAACTATATTGATTTATATGTGTGTTTGCAGGTTTAATAGCATACTTAGTCAATTTCACAAATTTGACTAAGTGTAAGAAACATCTACGGATGAGCATTTTTGTTCTTCCATAGATAATGTTCCGAAACAAAGTAAAGTGCATCCGGGGATCTTCTACGGCAAAACATATAAGTTAAGTTAGGCTTATCGATAGCTAACAAAGGCATTACACTCAACGTTTTGGTGTAAATCAATTTAAAACAATCAAACTGTGATTTATCGTTCAGCGAGTACTGTTACATGGCTCGGTTAACATTAATCTACGTTCTCATTAATTGATACTTAGATCTGTGTTATTGATTGATAATCAACAATTGTTCAGTTCAATTGAACAAAAACATATCAACAAACATTCTCGATTTGATATTAATCTTAATATTCATTAAGAGGATTGACTGATTTGTGACTACAACAACTTAATTAATTCGATAATTAAGACTTTGTCACTAATTAGTTCATTGCAAAATGAAGTCTGTTTTAGTTGAAAATTAATCCATTAACCAAAATGAGTAATTTGTTTGGTGGATCATCATTCCAACCCCCAAAGTTGGAAACTAAAGCGGATTTTAAATCCTGGAAAATCGAATTCAGGAATCATGTGAACTACACTGATTCTGATTTGTGGGTATCAGTAACTGAAGGTCCTTATATTCCACCAGCTCTTGAACCGGATTATAAAGACCATAATCAACCATAAACACAAAAGATCTATTACCTGAGGATGCTAAAAAGGTTAAGGTCGATATTAGAGCATATAGTTTACTCAGTATGGCTTTACCTGAAGATATACTAATCAGGTATGAGAACTACAAAACAGCAAACTCCTTATGAAAGATTTTACATACTCTCTGTGAAGGGAGTGATGAAATCAGAAGCATAAGGAAGGATACTCTTCGCTCTCAATATGAAACATTCTATCATATTGAGGGTGAATCAGTTCCTCAACAACTCCACAAGTTTATGCAATTGGTGACCGAGATGAACATCTTGGAATTTAAGTATACCAATGAGGAGTTTAACAAAAAGATGCTCCATACTTTGCCTAAAAGTTGGAAGTAGACTGTATCCATGTTTAAGAATACTCTTGATCTCAAAACCATTGCTTTGGATACATTGGTAGCTAAGGTAGAAGCTCTTGAAATGGAATCAAGAAACAAGAGTGTGAAATCACATGTGGCTCCTTATCAATTTAAATAAACTAAAAATGCTGGAAGTGCTTTTATTTCTAACCATGATGATGACAGCACTTGTACTTTGAGTGAAGAAGAGGAAGAAGTTGGTTTCTGTACTTCAAAGCCTTCAAGATCAACCTCTCAAAGTAAATCAGCAAAGGAAAAAGGAAGATCAGATGAAAGAAAGGATTCATCCGCATCATCAGCAAAGACTTCCTCCAACAACAACAATCAAGCAGAGCCCATCACTATGATTCTAGACTCTGAAGAACAAAAGGCAGCATTTGCTGCTTTTAGTTCAAGCTTTCAAGCTTATTTGGGCAGCACTCTAACACCTGTTAACATTTGTCAACAAGACCTGGAAGAACTTCATCCAAATGAAGTAGAAGAAATGGATATCCACCGGCAAATGGCTATGATTACATACAGAGCCAAGCAGTATTCGAATAGAAATAAAAACTTGGCTACAGCGGGTAGAACAACTAAGATTGGGGTTGATAAGTCAAAGGTGAGATGTTTCAAATGCAATCTCTATGGACATTTCTCAAGAGAGTGCAATCAACAATCAACTTCTGACATAAGCAAAAATCAGTGACATCAGTCTCATCAACATCAATCTAATCAACCATCATCAACTTCAAGATCCTTCAGACAGCCTCAGTTAACTAACTCATCCCCACCAGCCACAAGTTAATCTGCAGGGCCAAGCAATTCCAAAGAAACTGGACTTATAATCTTGCAAGATGGAACATGTGACTGGAGCTTGTATGAGAAGGAGGTGTTGTAAGAAAATCAAGCTCCAATGGCCAACATGGAGAACAAAATCCCACCTATGGCAAGAGAGGTAAGAGATAGATTGTGCTCATCAATGTGTGTTGAGGAAGTTGATAGATATAGAGTCCACGCTAAACAACTGGCTAACAAAGTAAAAGAAACAATGGTTTTAAATGAATCTCTTGTAAGAGTGCATAAACTATATCAAATCAAAATCAACTCTTTGCAAAAAGATTTACATAAATTTGTTTCTAAAAATTACAACTTAAAAGCACAAGTTGAGCATTTGACCACTTCCTTAACAAAATCCATTTCTGATCATGCATCAAGTGAAGTGAAACTTTAGAAGTTTCAACTGTCATCCAAGCAATATGAGAAATTGTTAAATTCTCATATTGAATCAAAGAACAGGTATGGGTTGGGTTTCAATGCTGTTGCACCTCCTCTGAATGATAATTACACACCCTTACCTGAGTCAATGACAAACAGTTTATCAAACCATTTCGTGTCAAGCACAAACTTTGAAACAAAAATTAATCAATTGATAAATGGTAATGATACTGAGGTGAGTGAAACTAAGACATCTGAATCAAAACTAGTCAAACAAAATGACTCAGAATTTGACCATGATGAATGTGATGGCTTGGATGATTCTGATGAACATGTTGAGAAAAGTGTGAATGAATTGGATATTGGTAAGAATGTTTCATTTCAACCAATCATTCCCAAAGTTCTTGAAGAAACAAAGCTGCCTTATCCTCCTAAGCAAAGAAATATGTTGAAAACAATCTGCAAGAGGATAGCTCAACTGAATGAAGGTCTTCATGAGCTTAACAAACAGCAAAAATCAACTGAAGATAGTGTGAAACTCATATCTACGAAAGAAATCAAAATTTCTTCCGCAGAAAAAGCAAAGAAAACACCATCTACAGATCTTCGGAAGAAGAAAAATGTTGATCAATCAACATGCGTTGCAGATCTCCAGAAGAAGAAAAATGCTGATCAATCAACATCCGCAGTAGATCTCCGGAAGCAAAAATCTGTTGAATCCATGGAAGATCAGCGGAAGCAAAAAGCAACAAACTTCAAGAAAGCCAAACAAAAGATTGTGAATCCTGAGCAATAGAAGTTATACGCTGCTAAACAGGAACCCTTTGATATCATGTCAGGGAAAAGCAACGATTCATCAGCTGGTAAGTTTGAAAAGGAATTGGCAGAACAGAAAAGGTAAAAGAAGGTGAGTGTCCATGACAGTGAGGAAGAAGAAAAGTATTGTAAATGGTGTGACATGAAAAATCACAACACCGAAGATTGTTACTTCAACAGTTACTGTTCCATTTGCAATATGAACAATCACATGATTTCTGAATGCTACTTCAACAAATACTATGCAATTTGTAACAAAAATAACCATTCCACTCAGGAATGTTATTTCAACAAAAAGAACAAAACAAAGAGCACAAAGAAGCAACAATCAGAGAAGGCTGAATCAGACTCTTAATCAGGTGATAGTCAAGAAGATTCAAAGCCAAAGAAGCAACAGCAAAAACAAAAGCTGCCAAAACAAAGAAGCAACCATCTGCTGATGGTAAGCCTTTGAAGAAGAATGAAAAACCACATCACCAACTCAAAACACCTCACCAAAAGGTGGATTTGATAGAGACGATAATAAATGCTGATGACACTTTCTTTGATCAATTTGAAAAGCGTACTCAAATACCACAATCAAAATCAAAAGATGATGAAACTTTCTTCAATCAAGGATCATCATCAAAATCAAAGCAAAAGCCAAACAAAGAGAAGGTGATAGAAGAAGGGATTGAGAAACAAGAACAAGGTTCCACAAGTTCATCTTCAACAAAGTCATCCTCACCACAAACAAAACATAATGAATCAATTGAGTCTAAAGTTAACACTGAATCCTCAAGACTCATTCATGAGGGAGTAACAATTTTAGATACTAGTGGTAAACCCAAGATTATTAAGGCTTGGGTTCCCCATTCTAATTGATTTCTTTATGTATGCAGGAACAAACATGGAGGACTGACAACAAGTGGTATGTTGACAGTAGTTGTTCCAGGCATATGACAGGAAACTATTCTCTACTCCATGATTTCAAACACAAAAATGCCTCCTATGTGGCATTTGGTGGGGACAAGAAGGGAGGTAAAATTGTTGGTGAAGGAATGGTAACTAATGGTGTACTCAAGATTAAGAAAGTAAATTATTGTGAAAATTTACAACACAATTTACTGAGTGTATCTCAAATTTGTGATCAAAATTATACCACTTTATTTGATAACACTAACTGTTATATTCTTAAGCTGGGTTTCCCATTCCAGAAGACTGGATCCTTCTTAAAGCATCAAGAAAAGGGAACACATATGTTTTGGATATGAATAATACTTCACTCACAAGCAATATGTGAAACATGCCTACTGTCTAAGTCATTAGAAGATGAATCTCAGTTGTGGCATAGAAGGCTTGTTCATTCCAACATGAAGAACATGAACAGATTGGTGAAAAATGACCTAGTCAACGGAATTCCAAAAAGAGAATTTTATTGTTCCAATCATTGTTCATCTTGTTATAAAGGAAAACAACATAAAGTGTCACATAAATCCAAAACAATCAACACAAACTTAACACCACTCAAATTGCTTCACATGGATCTATTTGGTCCAACCAATGTGATGAGCATTGGCAAAAGGCAATATTGTTTGGTGATTATGGATGATTTCACTAGATTCACATGGGTCTTTTTGTTAAAACAAAAGAGTGAAACATTAGAAACATTAATGGAGTTTGTCACTGAGCTTGAAAATCAACTTGTTCTAAAAGTTAAAATCTTTAGGAGTAATAATGGATCTGAATTTGTTAATAATGTTCCAGATTCCTTTTGAAGGAATAAAGGCATAGCAAGGCAATTCAGTGCCCACAGGACACCACAACAAAATGGAGTTGCTGAAAGAAGAAACAGAACTGTCATTGAAGTTGCAAGAACAATGCTAGCTGACTCATAATTGCCAATCACCTTTTGGGCTGAAGCAGTGAACACAGCATGCAATGTTCAAAACAGAACTTTAATTGTCAAAGAACATAACAAAACACCATATGAGCTCTTATTTAAAAGAAAACCTTTCATAGGATATCTTAGAGCTTTTGGATGTCATGTGTCTATTTTAAACACAAAAGAACAATTGGGAAAGTTTTCTGGAAAAACCTATGATGGTTTCTTTGTTGGATACTCCTCAACATCTAAATCATATAGAGTTTATATTCCACAGCAAAACATTATGGAAGAAACACCTAATGTTTCATTTGATGAATCCTTACTTCCAAAATCTATTAAAGGATCATCATGGTTGTTTGATATAGATGCATTAACAAACTCATTTAACTCTTGCATTAACATCTCCAAAGAATGGGATACATGCTATCCATATGTTCCTCCAAACATGAATGAAGTTTCATTATCTACTGATCCTCCAAGACCATCACAACACTCTTCCAGTGTTTCTGATTCTGGCACTTCATATCATCCAAGTACTTTAGTACATGATCAAACAAACAGTTCAATATCTTTAGATAAAAACACAGCATCAGCTGCAGATAACTCTGCATCCGCAGATGTTTTTCCTGCATCCGGTGAAATGATCACTACATCTACAGATGTTCCATCTACACCTGTAGATATCCAATTCTCTGGAGATGTTGCAATACATTCTAAGGAAACCAAGTCAGCAGATCAACAAACAACATCCGTAGATGTTCCTGTAACTCCTACAGAAGCACGAAACACATCCGTATATGTTCCTGCGGAGGTTGTCCATAATGTTGCTGATGCTCAAACTTATGAGGAGGGATATCATTCAGCTTCAGAGGATAAAAATGATGAAGATCTTGACTATTTTGTTGATTCTCCTTCTCAGCTGTATCACTCTCCATCAAGGAATATGACTAACTTGGAATCAGCTATTCCAGTTGCTTCTATTCCAACAACAAGAATTCATAAAAGTTATCCAATAGACAATATTATTGGTGACCTTAATGAAAGAACTACTAGAAGTCAAGGGGGAGCAGCCAACATTTGTCTCTTCACATGGTTTTTTTCACAAGTAGTTCCTCCCAACATAACCGCTGCATTGAAGGATAACAGCTGGATTGAAGTTATGCAAGAGGAGCTTCAACAATCAAGAAAGCAGAAAGTCTGGAATCTAGTAGATCTTCTTGAAGGTCAATATCCAATTGGCACAAGATGGCATTTCAAGAATAAACTAGATGACATGGGTATTATTGTAAGAAACAAAGTAAGGCTGATAGCACAAGGATATACCCAAGAAGAAGGAATAGATTATGATGAAGTCTTTGCAGCAGTTGCAAGGATTGAAGCCATAAGAGTATTCCTAGCCTATGCTTAACATAAAAAGTTCATAGTTTACCAAATGGATGTAAAATGTTCTTTCTTATATGGGAAGGCTGATGAAGAAGTCTATGTTGCTCAACCTCCAGACTTTGAGGATCCTGATTACCCACACAGGGTATACAAGCTTGACAAAGCTTTGTATGGCCATCATCAAGCTCCAAGAAAGTGGTATGAAACATTATCATCATTCTTACTCAAGCATGGATATAAAAGGGGAACAATAGATCAAACTCTTTTTCTTAAACAAGAACATCAAGACCTCTTGGTTGTCCAGATTTATGTAGATGACATTATTTTTGGCTCAACAAACAAGAGATTGTGTGAAAGCTTTGAAGGTTTAATGAAATCTAAATTTTAGATGAGTTCAATCGGAGAATTAACCTTCTTCCTTGGTTTACAAGTTCATCAGAAACCAGATGGCATCTTCATTAATCAAGAGAAGTATATTCATCAAATCTTGAAGAAGTATAATTTTGTTGATACTTCTTAATGCAAAACACTAGCATCCATAACAGACAAGATTGTACCTGATCCTACAGGGAAATCAATTGATCAAAGACTGTATAGATCAATGATAGGATCTTTAATGTATTTAACTGCAAGCAGACCTGAGATAATGTTTGTTGTGTGTGTTTGTGCTAGGTACCAATCAGATCCTAAAGAGTCACATCTGAATGTTGTTAAGAGGATCTTCAGATATCTCAAAGGGAAGCCAGCTCTTGGACTTTGGTATCCCAAAGATGGAGAATTCAACCTCTATTCATACTCTGATAGTGACTTTGGAGGATGCAACAACAACAGAAAATCCACAACTGGTGGATGTCAATTCATAGGACCAAGACTTGTCTATTAGCAGTGTAAGAAACAAACAAATGTATCAGTATCCATAGTTGAGGCTGAGTACATAGCTGCTTTAGCTGGTTGCTCTTAGGTTCTTTGGTTGCAAAACCAATTACTTGATTATGGTTATAATTTCCTTCAAACACTAATTCATATTGATAATTCTGCTGCTATGTTCATCACTGCAAATCCAGTGCAACATAGTAAAACAAAACACATAGAAATCAGATACCATTTTCTGAGAGATTGCTCAGAAAAAGGTTTAATCAAGTTAATCAAAGTGGATACAACAAATCAGCTTGCTGATTTATTCACTAAAGCCTTTGATTCAGTTAGATTTAATTTTCTGATTGAATCTTTAGGCATGATTAACTTAGATTAATTATTTGCCAACTGAAAAGCATAAGTATGTCCTTTTATATATTCATATTCATAAAACAATATAAAAATACAAAAAGAATGTCTTAATTATTTGTTTTCATATCTAGCAGTCCATATTGATGGGAAATGATAGTACACTATGTCTTTGCTTCTTTATTGAGTTCTTAACATTCACTAAAGTCTGATCAGAAGTGCTGTGATATGTAGGTAGGTTCAGCTTGAGTGGAAAATACACTAAGTGCATGCATAACATAATGAAAAGGTGACTGTCTGTGAGAAATTCCATTTTGAGGATCAAGCAAGTAAGTCTTATCCTGATTTGATCAACTCACTCACCCAAGCACACTATGTAACAACACTTTATAACTTCTATCTTTGCAAATCATATTCCCTTTGTTTTGTGTAAAAAAAGATGTGGGATTATGATCACCTTGGTATACATCTGTAACCCACTGGTGAATAAATTATGATCCTCATCATCCCTCTGTTTTGTGTAAACAAAGACCTGGGTTAAAGGCACCTCTGTTTTACGGAAGTAAAGACCTGGTGGCCTGATGATGATCATATCTCTGCTCTCAAAAGAATCCATTGTGATCAACTGTATATTAACTTAAGAGCTTTTGAATCAATGTATTAATGAGATGTAAAATACATCTCATGATAGAACTTATAACTTATAGTACATAGTTTCACAGTGTGAAAAAGTGATGAATTGACTCACAAACGGAGGACATACTCTAATGTGACTTGAATGTGGAACTCATAATTGTCTATCTTTAATCAACATCAAAACATGATAATCAGTATGCCTAGTTGACAACATACTCTTGTTTGAATTTATGTAGAACATCGTACTTGCAATCAGCACTAGATTCAGGTCTCATTTCATCAAGCAAATTAATACAGGAAGGTGCTTAATGTCATAGTATGATCCCATTATATGTATATATATGTTGTACATAAGTTTTTAATTCATTTTGTTTATAATTTGAGTTAATTTTTTTTTATAGTTCTGTTGGACAGACTAGTGTCTTTCATGCTATTTTCTAGATTAATTTATGATAAATGTATCAGTTCATCATTTATCACAAATTTAGGGGGAGTAGTTAATGCATGAAATCATGAAATATGAATTTTTAACCAAATGAAAGAATTGGGACTTGAGCACTAACTTGGCTACATGATACATGTGGTTTTTCAAGTCAAATCATTTCTTGCATAATTGTCATGTAGACAAAGTCAACAAGGTCCAAAAGAAACAAATGATTCTAACATGTTGATGGAATCATACAAATCAATAAGTTTCAAAATTTTCACCTCAGAAGATGCTATAGTGCAAATTTGGACTTCAGCAGATGGTATAGTGCAAATTTGGACTTCAGCAGAAGCTATAGTGCATTTTTTTCTCGTCAGCAGATGCTGTAGTGCGAAACTTAAAACAAGAAAAATATGTCCATCCGTAGATGGGCAACCTACGGATGTGCTGATATGTTAAAGTATAATACATTTCCATGGATTGATAACCTATGGAAAATCAAATTATTCTTTATCAAAGTTAGGCATCCGTAGATGATCTACGGAAGAACTAGAATCTGCGGAATCAATAAAATTCCACGGAAGGGTAATAAGGAAAGAGGGGCCCACTTTATTTAATAAATGAAATAAATAAGTCCGAGGGAGTATAAATGATGGCTTTGACATGTTTTTATTCGCTTTTCAAAACACTTTTTCAGACCTAGAAATTTGTTCACAAAACATTAACCCCTCTTTCCGCCAACATTCAAATTACTCTCTTCAAACCATCAAACCATACACTAACCTTGATCTGAGATTCAACTCTCGATCATAGTTTACAAGGTAAATCATATCATAAACATCAAAAACAACATTTTGATACTTATGTATCAGTAAAACTATTCAATGTCTGTGCTTTTCTAAATGCGAACAACCCGGTGTCTGAAGGATGTCAAGACATCATCCGCAACTTAAGAAGATCCAAGTTGTCCTATGCCCCGTCTGCGGAGCCTGTCATCTACCAACAGCATATTATTGACTTCTGGAATTCTGCAGAGATAGAAGAAGATGGAGAAAGTGCAGTAATATTTGCTGAGATTAAGAATGAACGGTTGAGAGTTGATGAACAGATTATCACGAGAGTTCTTGAGCTGGGAGAACAAGAAGCAAGTCACCCGGATGTGTTTGATAATGAATACATTGAGAAAATCTACCATTTCATGTTTCCAAGGTTTCTCCAACTGATCATTAATGCTGAATTACCTGGAATAGAAAGAGAAGGTGATGTCTTTGTACAAGCTCACTTGGGAAGATCAGTGTTAAATAAGTTAAGTGGCAAATATGAAGGAGAGGAAATGCCAATGTTTGCATATGTGGTTGATCCTAATGCCAACATTCCACAAGAGTTGATGTATGAAGATCAACAAGATAGTTCTCTGCTACTACTGAACAAGCATCCCATTCTCCTCCTCAATCACCCATACACCACCACCATCCATCTCCATAGGTTCAATCACCTGTCAGTGAGAACACACAGCCTATCTCTCCCATACACCCATAATCACCCATACATCATCACCCTAAATCACCACAAGTGCAATACCCTTCCAGTGGACATACTCAGCCCATTTCTCTCACTCTTTCACAAGCTTCAGTCAACTCTGGTGAGACTGAACTAGTGTCACAAGCCAGCACTATTCCACTATCAATCTCCCAATCTCAAACACCCGTCAACTCAAATGACACTGAACCGTTTTCACCCACACTAATCTTCATCTCCATCAACAACCTCATCAAGAACCAGTATTTCCAACAGCTGAATCAAGCTCAAGCTCTACAAGTGCAGCTCCTACTGAAGTGATAAACCTTGAGGAGGAAGATAATGTCGAGCAGACTAAGAATAATGAAGAAGTATGTATGGAAAAGGGTAATGAACTAGATCAAGCACGTAATGAAGAGGGTGAAGGGGAAACTAATTATGTTGATGTTATTGCTTACCATAAAAATGATCTGAGTGATGATGACATTCATGTAAGTAAAAGCTATCTGGTGGCTTAGTACAACAAGTTGACAATTAAATCGAACAAGAGATTGGAAAGGATAAAAGAATTGAAAAGAATGATAAGGGAAAAGGAGGATCAACTAACAAAACAATAAGCTTCTCTAAAGAGATTGAGAGAAGATGCTCAGGAAAACAATGAAGTGATTGATGCTCTTCATGAGTTGGTTAGAGAACTCAAAGAATTTGTTGATCATGAGAAGTCTGAGAGGGAGCAGCCTGTGATAGAAGTCAACAAAGCAAACAACATCATCTCTGATCAAGCTGTCCTTTTGAAATGAAAAGATGAAGAGATTGATGAGTTGAAAATGAAAATATGTGCACTTGAATCAAATGCTCTCCCATCAAAACCAACAAAAGAAATTGCCGAAGCCTCAAAGTCAATCATACAATACAACAGGAAAAGAAAGTATTTGGGATCATTTAGGAAAGAAGTGATAAACATTGAAGATTCTCCTAAAAAAGCAAAAATTATGTCACCAGAACATACTCCTTCAGTAGATCTGTCAACTTTGAAGCCAGGTACACATGATGATACTGAGAGTGATGAAGAATGGATAGAACTCACCAAGGTGGACTCTCCAAAGGAACAAAAAGAAAAAGATGATCAACTGATGATAATAAAAGATATCATGGAAGAGAGGCCTCTATCTACAATGTTCATGACTTTGATCAATTATGGTTTTCCATATGACATGGTAGAGAGAATGAACCTAACTGAAATGAAGGATATGCTTAAAGAGTTTGAGCTTGCAAGATTCATGATTCCCAACTGCAATTATGAAACATTCACTGCTTTTCAAGCTGTTCAAAAGATAAAGAAAGATTTGGGCCATGGTGAAACAGAAAAACTTACCAAGTACAACTTGACATGCTGGTTACAAAGTCACAACTACAAGATGCATGAGCTGAAAGGAAGATCAGTGACAGAACTGAGGAGAATGATGGAACATGTCATGAAAATAGAATTTGAGACTGGAGTAAGGTTCAGAACTACAGCACCAAATCCTGCATATGAACTCTAATAAAAAACTCCTGTTGAAAGCAAAAATCAGCATAAAGGGAAAGAAAAGCTCATCAGAGAACCAAGAGAAGTGATTCCTGGCAAAGTGTGGCCACTGGGCACAAATATGAGAGAGATTACTCAAGAAAAATCTTCTCTAATGTAGTTGTTTGATCACATCACAACTCCCACGTCTGCGGAAGAAAACAAGATTATGGCCTGGAAATTTGATCCGGAGTGGGATTGTGCACTTATTAAGAGGGTATCTGGAAGGGTTGAATACTTCCATTTACTTGAATTAATATTGCTGCTGCCTGATGCTGATATTCATGATCTTCAAAGTTTAATCATCTCAAACTACCCAATGAGCCCAAGAGGAAGAGATTTCTGTGTATCAGCGGGGAAGTTAAAGATAAAATTCAAGGATGATGTGCTAAAAGAAGCAAGAAGGGAAGATGCTAAACACAAGAAAAGAATTCAAGGGCAGAAAAGATCCAAATCCAACTCCTCTGTACTGATTGATGATGAATTTTTAAGGGGAGTTGGATGTTCTAACAGAAAATCAGCTGCAATTAAAGTTATTGAAGGAAATCAATACACATTTCCCATAACTGAGTGGGGATACGTTGAGAAGACTAAAGAACGGGTGCTATTGAGGAATGAAGATAAGAAGAAGGCAAAGAGCATAAGACTGTTTGATCCAGTAGAAATCAAACTTCTTCATCCAAGCTACACTTCTTATCTACATGATAAGTTCTTCCCAAAACTCAAAGATGATCAAGCTCAAAATGACTTATGCTTATATGTGCATCTCATTCAAGTCATAGACAAACTGCATGCAAAGGCCTATAAAAGAAGAAAGTTTTAGGCTGGCCAGCTGAAGGGAACAGAGATATCTGAAGTCAGTGAACTAAGAATTTCAGATCAAGATGAGCTAGAAATTGTAAATAACAATAATGTTTTGGCAGCCCTTACAACTGAAAAAGATATTCTGGGGTTGAGTTTTGAAACATTAAGGATGATCTGCAAAATGGAAATAAAATGCAAGTATGATGATCAAAAGGTTACAGTCTCCTACTTCAACAACAAGATGGTTGCAAGAGTAAAAGAGCTTTCAAGTCTAAAGAGCTGATTATCAAGTATCTAAGCCTAAGGGGGAGTATTGTTGAGTCTAGTCCTGATAGGTCTAGATACATTGTATAGGCTTAGAACTTTAATGAATCTTTTGTAATAAACTTTTGTAAATCATTATCTTAATGTATGCTTTATATGTATGGGTTAACCCATAACTATGTTGATTTATATGTGTGATTGCAGGTTTAACAGTATACTTAATCAATTTCACAAAATTGACTAAGTGTAAGAAACATCTACGGATGAACATTTTTGTTCTTCCATAGATAATCTTCCGAAACAATGTAAAGTGCATCAGGGGATCTTCTGCGAAAGAAAAACTTGTTGCGGATTAAGTCTACCAAGTGAAGACTCCTACGGAAGACTAATGATCTATAGAAGACCAACACTTGGTGAAGTGGCATGTACTTCACCAAGTACTTCAAGTCAACAAGTCAAACACTGAGTGATGTCATAAAGTCAACTCCTACGGACGACTTTAACTCAGTCAGAGAATGTGTCATATCAGAACATTCTCTGAGTAACTTTCTTACCACGATAAGAAAGTTACTATTTCCAAGAAATTCACTGTTACCCTAACAGTAAATTTCTGAGCCTATAAATACAAGATATAAGCTCACACTTTTATATACGGCTAAATACCTAACAATACAATCAATCAATCATAATCAAACCCTAGCAGCCACAACATCATTTACACCAAAATCATCAATAGAATCATAGCAATCATCATCATTAGCAATTATTATTTGTTCATTTGTAATCATTAATATGTTTTTAATGAAATACTTTTGAATCAAATCTTATTTGTTCATTCATAGCAGTTAATTGTTCTGTTCTTCATTATTACTTATTACTGCATTTGTTATTTCGTATTCAATCAATCAAACAACGAATAGTTATAATTTCGCGATCATTATTCGAATTCAATCTAACCTGATAATTCCTGATTGCGATCCTTGGATTCACAAGTAGTGGTCAGTGTAGACTTAGTCATTGTGCTGGTTTCCATGTCAGCTTTGGGGAGAGCTGCCATTTGAGCAAGTAAGTGCTTTGTGAAATTGAGCAGATTTAAAATGGTAAAATATTACAATCAAGAGCCTGGAATGCTCTGATACCAATAGAAGGACCGCTTGGAGAGGTCAATGCAATAGTTTCACATGAATGGTTTTCAATAATGTTGTGTATTGCTCTCAAGTTCTATTACAAAGTTACAAAGTGATCAAGTGATAATTCAACATACAAGACCTTAGAAACTTTATACTACATTCTATAGCTGGCCATACTTTGAAAGCCAGCTGGATACACTGATGTAGACATAAAAATCAATGTAAAATTAAAAAGGCAGATTGCCTTTTTGACATGGGACTATGAAATGCCAAAGCTCGCATGCTAATGTGTTACAAAAAGGATAAAAGTATAAAGTAGAAAGTCACAGACAACAAAACCATAATCTACTGTTTACTAAAGCATGGACCTTTTCACCAACTTATGCAAGTTGGTGAGTCTTCAGAGTGGCAGCGAAAAGTTGGTTAGCTTTCTGAAAAATTAGATCAGAGAAAGCATGTCTTCTCTGTCCTCGGAAGAAATCAGTCTTCTGTCTTGTTGGCTTAGGAAGACTTTGTCTTTTAAGCTTCGGAAGACTTCATCTTTGGCTTCGGAAGATCTTGGTCTTGGATTCGGAAGATTTTACACTTAGATAGTTTTTCTTAGGAGAAGTGTAAAAACTTCTAAAGTAAATTCTACAATGCACATGCATGCAAGCAGAAAGCTCTTTGACTACTTTGGTTGCATCAGCCTTTCAAGTATTCCTTATAGGCACCCAAGAGAAAATCAAAGAAAGTCTACGAGATCAAACCCACTTTCAACCTGAAGCAGAAAGAAGTCTTTAATTTTGCTAGGTTTGACGTAGGAAAGCCACTTTCCTTCGGAAGCTCCAAGGTGAACAGAAAGAATATAGGTGAAAAATTGCCTTTGGAAGAAAATTAGGTCTTGGAAGAAGGGAATGCTTCCAAAACACCAATGTCTGCTGCGGTGGATGCAAAAACTTCCGAATGTTTTGTCACCAAAACTTCCGAAGTTATAAAAACTTCTAAAGCATTGAAGGTGAAGTCTACTCTTCCAAAGATGGTGTGGAAGATAAAGGAATGCCAAGTGACCGATGTTTTCTCTTCATCAATAGCTAAAGATCCTCAAAGCTTGCATATAGGATCCATAACTATTGACTTATCTTATGTTCAGATTAATGAACCTAAGACATTCAAGACTTGGGTTTCCAAATGTAACTAATCATCTCTTTTGTGCAAGGCCAACTAAAGACCAAGAGAAATGTATGGATCATTGGCAGTGGTTATTCTAGGCACATGACAAACAATGGCTCTTTTTTTAAGATTTTAAGAAAATTGATGGAGGGCTAGGTGCTTTTGGAGGAGGATCGGGTGGTTACATCACCTGTAGGCGTAAGGTCACACATGGTAAGCTCAGTATTGAAAAGGTAAACTTTGTCAAAGAGCTTGAGCGTAATCTTCTAAGTGTATCTTAGTTTTGTGACTAAGGACATAACATGTCCTTTCCTGAACATGAGTGCATTGTTCTTATGCCTGGGTGATCATTCCTCAGGAGCACATACTACTCAGTGCCCAGGAAAGGGAACATGTACAAGACGGATTTTGCATGAAACATCCCCTTCTCGAAAAGTTTCCTACTTTCTTTCTAAAGCCAATGGTGACGAGTCTTTCCTCTGGCACAAAAGAATATGCCATGTAAATTTTTAAAACATTAATAAGCTAATTAAGAGTGATTTGGTAACTGGAATGCCAAAGAAAGAGTTTACAAGTGATGACCATTGTGTTGCATGTTTGAAAGGAAAGCAACACAAAATGTCTCACAAGCCAAAAGAAATCAACTCTATCACTACTCCCCTTCACTTGTTACATTTGGATCTGTTTGGCCCCACAAGTGTGATGAGTCTAGGAAGAACTTCATTCTATCTTGTAATCATAGATGACTTCACTAGATATACTTGGGATTTCTTTTTTAGAACTAAGGATGAAACCCCTTAAATCTTGAAGTCTTTCATTTTAAAGATTGAGAATCAATCTTATCACAAGGTCAAGACCATAAGATGTGATCAAGGAACCAAGTTTAAAAACCGTATACTTGATTCATTTGGTGAAGAAAAAGGTATCTCAAGGTAATATAGTGCTCTTACAACTCCTCAACCGAATGGTGTTGCTGAAAGAAGAAATATGACACTTATTGAGGCTGTAGGAACCATGCTTTCTGACTCCAAACTGCCCATCATTTTCTAGACAAAGGCAGTCAACACTTCCTGCTATGTGCAGAATAGAATTTTTGCTATTAAGACTCACGGTAAGACTACTTATAAACTTTGGCACAAAAGGAGACCTTTCATTGGTTTTCTTAGGTCATTCGGATGTCCATACACCATCTTGAATACCAAAGATTAGATAGCCAAATTTGCTAAGAAATAAGATGATAGACATTTTATTTGATACTCTTCTCAAGCTAAGGCTTATTGTGACACCCTCAATGTCCACAACGGGGTAATACCGTTAGGCGCGTGACATACCAGGATCTCAGCCATTAGTTACACCAAACGACGCAACAATTACAAAACATAATTTCTCATTTTAAATAAAAATTTCCAAAGTCCAAGTTAAAAATGAAAACATGAAAGTAATGCGGAAGCGTATAAATTCATCATTCAAACGGCGCAAACACGCGCAAAACCAGATAAGTATAATGTGTAGAAAATTTCAATTGTTCTTTGTTGACCCAATAAATGATGAATGATATGAAGTGATGATCCTAGTCGTGCTCGATTTAAGAACCTGAAAGAAACATACTAAAGTGTCAACACAATGTTGGTGAGTTCACAGGTTTTGATAAACTATACATAATAGTAAACTGATACAGTAAACAAAGTAATATCAGTAGATAGCTAGTCTACTCAACAAGCTACTAAGTGTATGAAGTTCGCAACCGAAGCTGACAATGTAAAGGAATGCCTCGGCTGTGAACACCAGGTCACAGCAACTGAAATTAGGTCAATTAAACACCCGTTTGACGTACTGTTGTGCTAGCGCGACTAGCCCGGGTGGGGTTTGTCAAACCCAGTAGATCTACTCAAGAATTACCTCGCTAAAGTACATACATTAACGGTTCGAAAGTGAGGACTTAAGTTAATACAACACTAGTAAACAAGTGATATTACAGTAATACTGATCAAATGAAAATACGTTTAGAACACACGTTTCTTTTACCCCAAAGAAAGTAAGTAAAGTGGGGCTGAGAACTCACCTCGAATGCACAGCAATAAGCAATTGAAATCACAAAAGATTTTGGTTTCCAATTAACCTGAATGTACATTTAATATTTAATTAATATTAAGCATGAGCAATAGAATCGTACGGTCTCGTGATTCCCGATTCGGTTACAATGCACGTCATCGATTTACCCAATCCCAAAACTACACACACAACACTAATTCATCTAACCCGCATGACCCAATTAAGTTTAAATCATGCATAACCCATAAGATTTAGGACATAACGATTATATATAAGGAAAAAAAAAACAAAATCTGATCATGCATAATATAATACTTCATATAATACACTTATAATATATATATATATATACACACACGAAAAAATGCACACACAAAGCATGTACATAACACTCCCGCACCCGGAACCCCGAAACCGTAATCGTAACAAATGTGAGTAACGAAAGAAACCGTACCAAACAAGATAGAAGGCTGTTTTGAACACCGTTTGCAACTGTCAGTATAAACGATTCGAGCGTGTGCGGTTGTGAACGAAAAGGGCTGCCGGAAACGATTCACGTGATAACACGAGCAATAACGTGCTCGCGGTTCAGAGGAGCGTCGAAGAACTTGACCGGAAGTACGAGACTGTCGAGGAGAACCTTGCGCAAAGGAGGTAGATTAGCGACGGCAGTGAGGGTAGGGTGAATTAGGGTTGTGGTTTTGAAGAATGTCGATGGTGGTTACGGATATATACAAAAGAGATGTTGGAATTTGCTTATTAGTCCTCAAAGTTTTATCTATTTACACATTAAGGTGTTTCATAAGTTTAATTAGCCTAAAATTTATTTATTAATAATAATTATGTAAACAACCAATTTTTTTTTCTTTTTTTTTATTTTATTTTAAATATGGTTATAATCAACTAGAAGTTAGGTTATAGGTTATAGGAACGGGGTTGACCTGAAAATACGAGTTGTCACATCATCCCCTTGTTGATAGAATTTTCGTCCCGAAAATTAGAACATAGAACATTAGGTTTATGAAGAACACCATGTTTTAACAACGACAAACAGATGAAGCAGGGTTTGGTCTCTGGAACTTCTGTGATAAACCCTAAACAAAGAAATGTAAAAATAAAGGAACGTAAGGTTTCGCGAGAGTTATGACATCATCCCCTTGTTGAAGGGAATTTCGTCTCGAAATTTTATGGAAAAAGATATCATAAGAATGATACCTTAAGAGGTAGGTGCCTGATCTTTGAACAGTTGCGGATACTTCTTCTTCATTTGATCCTCGCGTTCCCAGGTAAACTCTGGTCCATGCTTTGAATTCCACCTAACGCGCACAATAGGAATCTTGCTACGCTTTAGGGTTTTAACTTCCCGATCCATAATCTCAACTTGTCCTTCAATGAAACGAAGTTGTTCATCAATTTCTAGTTCCTCTAATGGAACGACAATTGATTCATCAGATAGACACTTCCTCAGATTTGACTCGTGAAACACGTTGTGTATTCCACTAAGCTCTTCAGGTAGATTCAGCTGATAGGCTACCGGACCAATCCGTTTGACAATCTCAAAAGGTCCAACGTATCTAGGGTTTAGTTTACCACGCTTTCCAAAGCGTATTACACCTTTCCAAGGTGAGACTTTTAGGAGTACCTTGTCACCAATATGAAATTCCAATGGTTTACGGCGTTTATCAGCGTAACTCTTCTGTCGATCACGTGCTGCTGCCATACGGTTACGAATTTGCACGATTTTCTCAGTCGTCTCATGCACAAGCTTAGGACCCGTAAGTTGGCTTTCTCCAACTTCTGCCCAACAAATAGGTGATCGGCACTTATGTCCATACAATGCCTCAAACGGTGCGGCCTTGATTGAGGTGTGATAACTATTATTGTAGGAGAACTCAACCAATGGTAAATGAGTTTCCCAGTTGCTACCAAAGTCAATCACACAGGCACGCAACATATCTTCCGGTGTCTGGATCGTACGCTCACTCTAACCATCGGTTTGCGGATGATACGCAGTGCTCATGTCTAGCCGCGTTCCCAATGATCGTTGCAAAGATTGCCAGAAATGAGAAGTGAACAGAGCGTCAAGATCGGATATGATAGATATTGGCACACCATGCCGAGAGACTATTTCTCTTAAATAAATTCGTGTCAACTTCTCCATTCGGTCAGTCTCCCGGATTGCTAGAAAGTGCGCGGATTTTGTTAAGCGTTCTACTATAACCCAAATGGTATCGCATCCGCTGGGAGTCCTAGGCAACTTTGTGACAAAGTCCATCGTGATCTGCTCCCATTTCCACACTGGAATTTCCGGTTGCTGAAGTAAACCGGATGGTCTCTGGTATTCCACCTTAACTTTAGAGCAAGTTAGACATCTGCTTACATAGGTGGCAATCTCAGCTTTCATGTTTGGCCACCAGTAACACTCCTTCAGATCTTGATAAATCTTGTCTGAACCCGGATGAATTGAGTAACGTGACCTATGAGCTTCATCCATTACTAGCTCTCGTAAATTCCCATATTGTGGTACCCAGATCCATTCCATGAAATAACGGATTTTATCAGCCATGGTCTCTAATTGTTTCTCCATGCCTCGCATGGATTCTGCCTTCAGATTCTCGACTCTCAAGGCCTCAGATTGGGCAGCCTTGATTTGCACTGGCAGATCGGAATGGATGGTCATTTGTAACGCGCGTACCCGACGAGGTTTGGGGGTTTCCTTTCGGCTGAGGGCGTCGGCTACCACATTAGCCTTACCCGGATGATACTTGATGGCACAATCGTAGTCATTGAGCAATTCTAACCATCGTCGTTGCCGCATATTGAGCTCTTTTTGATCATATATGTGCTGGAGGCTCTTGTGATCTGTATAGATCGTGCACTTGGTTCCATATAAGTAGTGCCTCCAAATCTTCAAGGCAAACACTACAGCTCCTAGTTCCAGATCATGCGTAGTGTAGTTCTTCTCATGTACCTTGAGTTGTCTAGACGCATAAGCTATGACATTGTTGCGCTGCATCAGTACACATCCCAAACCCTGGATGGATGCATCACAATAAACAACGAAGTCATCAGTTCCTTCTGGTAAAGCTAGGATCGGTGCACTGCAGAGTTTGTCTTTAAGTGTTGAAATGATGATTCCTTTTCGCTACCCCATTTGTAGAGGGTTCCCTTATGGGTTAGGGCAGTCAAAGGTTGAGCTAATTTTGAGAATCCCTCGATAAATCGTCTGTAATAGCCTGCCAAACAAAGAAATTGTCGCACCTCAGTAGGCGTTTTCGGTGCCGGCCAATCCTTGATTGCTTCAATCTTTGAAGGATCTACATGTATTCCTTTTTCGTTCACCACATGCCCAAGAAATTGCACTTTCCGCATCCAAAAGTCGCATTTTGAGAACTTTGCATACAGTTGTTCATTCTTCAACAAATCCAGAATGATCCTCAAATGTTTCTCATGATCTTCCTTATTCTGAGAGTAGATTAGTATGTCATCAATAAAGACAATGACAAACTTATCCAAATAAGGTTTGCAAACACGGTTCATGAGGTCCATGAAAACTGCTTGGGCATTGGTCAGTCCAAAATGCATTACTGCGAACTCATAGTGCCCATAGCGAGTCCGGAATGCCGTCTTCGAGATGTCTTCCTCCCGAACCCGTAGCTGATGATAACCTGATCTTAGATCAATCTTGGAATAGTAGTTTGATCCTTGCAACTGGTCAAACAGGTCATCAATGTGCGGGAGTGGATATCTATTCTTGATAGTCACCTTGTTCAGCTCCCGGTAGTCAATACACATTCTGAAGGTTCCATCTTTCTTTTTCACAAAAAGCACTGGAGCTCCCTAGGGTGAGGAGCTGGGACGTATGAATCCCTTGTCTAGCAATTCCTGCAATTGCTTAGACAACTCTTGTAGTTCGTTCGGTGCCAAATGGTACGGCGCCCGAGTTATCGGAGCTGCTCCAGGTGCTAACTCAATCTGGAACTCTACCTATCTGTGCGGAGGGAGGCCAGGTAAGTCCTCGGGGAATACCTCAGGAAAATCTCTAACAACAGGAATGTCTTCCAGTCGTTTCTCCTCAGTAGTCCTTTCAGTAACTAGGGCTAAAATCGCTGAATGCCCTTTCTTCAGACACTTTTGAGCCTTCATGTATGAGATGATGCCAACCACGGCACCACTCTTGTCGCCTTCCACAGTGAGTATCTCTCCATCCGGCAGAGGTAGTCGGATGAGTTTCTCGCAACAAATGATTTCGGCTTGGTTCCTAGACAACCAATCCATGCCAACAACGACATCAAAGTTACCAAGTGTGATAGATAGAAGATCAATATCGAAATCGTGCCCTGATAGACTTATCTTACAACCCCGGTATATATGAGAAGACTCGATGATCTTACCGTCTGCTATTTCTACTGTATAGTTCGTGTCTAAAACTGTAGAGTTAACGCCTAGCAATCGACTGAACTTATGCGAAATGAAACTCCTATCAGCACCAGAATCAAATAGCACAGAGACAAAACAACCATTGATAGGAAATTTACCAGTTACAGTAGAAGGGTCATTACGAGCCTCACCTGAACCAATGACGAAGGCTCTTCCCTTGGCTCCACCATTACCATTTCCATTGCCGTTTCCATTGCCATTGCCATTGCGGTTATCAGCACCATTACCACCGCCATTGTTTTTCCTTAGTTTTGGGCAGTTCCCCTTGATGTGCCCGGTCTGACCACACTCATAACAGCCTCTTTGTTCATTCTGCTGGGTTGGCTGTTTAGCTGTAATGTTCACTCGGCAATCTTTAGCAGCGTGGCCAAACTTACCACACCTTTCACACGTGTTCTTGTTGCAAGGCCCATTGTGGTGGTAGTTGCATTTGTTACACTTAGGTAACGTCCCGGAGTAGCCACCATCATGCTGTGATGAAGAGGATGATTGATTGGATGAACGAGAGTTGTCAAACATTCGTGACTGTTGTGGCTGTGGTTGAGAATTGTTCTGCTTGTTATTAGGGCCAGACTCCCACTTTCTCTTATTGTTACTATCAGATGTGGTTGATGCATAACCGCACGAGGGTAGTTTACCTTGCGCAACCGCCTGGTCTGTTAGCCTATGGGCCAGTCTGATTGCCTCCTGTATGGTGTTTGGTCTGGAAGCAGTGACCATACCTTGAATCTCGGGTGACAGTCCATGAAGATACCTCTCAATTCTCAAAGAAGGAGGGTTGACCATGTTAGGGCATAAGGTAGCAAGCTCGTGAGATCGAGTGGTGTACGCCTCGATCTCGAAACCTGTCATCTTGAGGTTCCAGAATTCAGCCTCTAGTTTCTGCACCTCTTCCCGGGGGCAGTATTCCTCTTTCATCAAGGTTTTGAAATCATTCTAGGTTGTTTGGTTTGCAGTTTCGACACCCAACATCTGGACTTGAGTGTTCCACCAAGACAATGCAGCACCGTCTAGAGTGCCGGTGGCGTACTTAATACAGATTCGAGTTTCTCAAACCAGCGTAGGAGTCCCACAGCTCCTTCCGCTCCAGTGAACGGATTGGGTTTATGTCATAACTCTCGCGAAACCTTACGTTCCTTTATTTTTACATTTCTTTGTTTAGGGTTTATCACAGAAGTTCCAGAGACCAAACCCTGCTTCATCTGTTTGTCGTTGTTAAAACATGGTGATCTTCATAAACCTAATGTTCTATGTTCTAATTTTCGGGACGAAAATTCTATCAACAAGGGGATGATGTGACAACTCGTATTTTCACGTCAACCCCGTTCCTATAACCTATAACCTAACTTCTAGTTGATTATAACCATATTTAAAATAAAAAGAAAAAAAAAAGAAAAAAAAATTGGTTGTTTACATAATTATTATTAATAAATAAATTTTAAGCTAATTAAACTTATGAAACACCTTAATGTGTAAATAGATAAAACTTTGAGGACTAATAAGCAAATTCCAACATCTCTTTTGTATATATCCGTAACCACTATCGACATTCTTCAAAACCACAACCCTAATTCACCCTACCCTCACTGCCGTCGCTAATCTACCTCCTTCGCGCAAGGTTCTCCTCGACAGTCTCGTACTTCCCATCAAGTTCTTCGACGCTCCTCTGAACCGCGAGCATGTTATTGCTCGTGTTATCACGTGAATCGTTTCCGGCAGCCCTCTTCGTTCACAACCGCACGCGCTCGAATCGTTTATACTGACAGTTGCAAACGGTGTTCGAAACAGCCTTCTATCTTGTTTGGTACGGTTTCTTTCGTTACTCACATTTGTTACAATTACGGTTTCGGGGTTCCGGGTGCGGGAGTGTTATGTACATGCTTTGTGTGTGCATTTTTTCGTGTGTGTATATATATATATATATTATAAGTGTATTATATGAAGTATTATATTATGCATGATCAGATTTTGTTTTTTTTTCCTTATATATAATCGTTATGTCCTAAATCTTATGGGTTATGCATTATTGAAACTTAATTGGGTCATGCGGGTTAGATGAATTAGTGTTGTGTGTGTAGTTTGGGGATTGGGTAAATCGATGACCTGCATTGTAACCGAATCGGGAATCGCGAGACCGTACGATTCTATTGCTCATGCTTAATATTAATTAAATATTAAATGTACATTCTGGTTGATTGGAAACCAAAATCTTTTGTGATTTCAATTGCTTATTGCTGTGCATTCGAGGTGAGTTCTCAGCCCCACTTTACTTACTTTCTTTGGGGTAAAAGAAACGTGTGTTCTAAACGTATTTTCATTTGATCAGTATTACTGTAATATCACTTGTTTACTAGTGTTGTATTAACTTAAGTCCTCACTTTTGAACCGTTAATGTATGTGCTTTAGCGAGGTAATTCTGAGTAGATCTGCTGGGTTTGACAAACCCCACCCGGGCTAGTCGCGCTAGCACAACGGTACGTCAAACGGGTGTTTAATTGACCTAATTTTAGTTGCTGTGACCTGGTGCTCACAGCCGAGGCATTCCTTTACATTGTCAGCTTTGGTTGCGAACTTCATACACTTAGTAACTTGTTGAGTAGACTAGCTATCTACTGATATTACTTTGTTTACTGTATCAGTTTACTATTATGTATAGTTTATCAAAACCTGTGAACTCACCAACTTTGTGTTGACACTTTAGTATGTTTCTTTCAGGTTCTTAAATCGAGCACGACTAGGATCATCACTTCATATCATTCATCATTTATTGGGTCAACAAAGAACAATTGAAATTTTCTACACATTATACTTATCTGGTTTTGCGCGTGTTTGCGCCGCTTGAATGATGAATTTATACGCTTCCGCATTACTTTCATGTTTTCATTTTTAACTTGGACTTTGGAAATTTTTATTTAAAATGAGAAATTATGTTTTGTAATTGTTGCGTCGTTTGGTGTAACTAATGGCTGAGATCCTGGTATGTCGCGCGCCTAACGGTATTACCCCGTTGTGGAAATTGAGGGTGTGACAGTTTACAGTCCATAAAGGACTTATATGTACAGACCCCTTGACCTGTAACAGATTTAAATCAGGACTTTAGGATTTCAAACGAATGTTACAGCTTAACAAAACTGACGGAACGTTAACGTCAAGAATGAATTTTGGTATTGCTTACCGATCGAAGCGGCCTGCGGGTTGGGTTCTGATTGGCTAGAGCATCAGCCACGTGCTGATTGATGAGAGCCGCCAGCTCGGCTGGGGTCATGTTGATGGTGCCATGACCACGTTCGCGTCCTCGGCCACTTCCAGACATTCTTAACAATCACAACATACAAAAATAAGTAATATGCAACATATCTACTTCATTTAAGTCCAAGTAATTAAAAGAATTTAGCACGCACACAACTAATAAGTTCAAATCATAATTTCTGATCAAATAAATTGTAAGTACGTATACAATCAATCAAATCAAATACTAAAATCCAAAAGCATCAGTCGGATGGGAAACAACCCTTCCCATCTAGGTGTGAAAAAGAATGAAAGTCTAAGAACGAAAGTCTAAGAACGAAAGAAATAGAAGGGCTAGAGTATCAATGCGAATCAACAGATCCCGTACTATCCTCTGGCTCGTCATCATGCTGCTCCTCAGGCTCTTCTTTAGGATCCTCATCAGGGTCTTCCTCGGGTGCAGGATCATCCGCAATCTGAAGTGCAGCTAGCTGTGCCTCGAGTCCATTCAATCATCGGTTCCTACGCTTTGAAGTTCTTGCTCGACCATGCGGTCCGCGAGTGCCATCACGTTACCCGTCAAGGCATGATGCCCATTAATGGACATCGAAAGTCACTCCTCGAGTGTCTCTACTTGCAAGCGTAGCTGACGCACCTCGTTTTGTAAGGTGGCGTTCTCATCCGTGAGCACTCTGATGCGGTGTTGCTCGGTATCCAGTGAAGCAACCAAAGCCGCAACAATCTGCTCGAGAGGGATACGAAGTGAAGGAAGAATTGGTTTCGTAGAAGCAGTCACTGACCTAGTCCTAGGTCCAGTAGTAGGTGGGGATGGAACACGCTCCCTATGAATCATACGGTATACACAATCAGAATAGCAACTCCAGTCACGTGGAGCATCGCGCGAAGGTATCGCAAAAGGTTGATCCCAGTCTATCTCTCTAGAAGGGTAAGGGAGACGAGGCCATTTAAACCTTCTATCAGGTACAGGTGGAGTAGGAGACTCAGAACGTGCACGTCTCTTACCTAGAACTCGTGAAGAAGATGTCATCCCTGTAGTAAATCCTCACAGGAATAAGCCCAAGCAAATAAACAGTAGCAAGTATAACTTAATAATTTATGTGTGTGTAACTAAGGCATCAGGCTATAGTCTAAATGCAATGCAAATGAAATGCAAATTTAATTTACTTCGCTATAACCTGGCTCTGATACCAATCTGTCACACCCTCAATTTCCACAACGGGGTAATACCGTTAGGTGCGTGACATACCAGGATCTCAGCCATTAGTTACACCAAACGACGCAACAATTACAAAACATAATTTCTCATTTTAAATAAAAATTTCCAAAGTGCAAGTTAAAAATGAAAACATGAAAGTAATGCGGAAGCGTATAAATTCATCATTCAAACGGCGCAAACACGTGCAAAACCAGATAAGTATAATGTGTAGAAAATTTCAATTGTTCTTTGTTGACCCAATAAATGATGAATGACATGAAGTGATGATCCTAGTCGTGCTCGATTTAAGAACCTGAAAGAAACATACTAAAGTGTCAACACAAAGTTGGTGAGTTCACAGGTTTTGATAAACTATACATAATAGTAAACTGATACAGTAAACAAAGTAATATCAGTAGATAGCTAGTCTACTCAACAAGTTACTAAGTGTATGAAGTTCGCAACCGAAGCTGACAATGTAAAGGAATGCCTCGGCTGTGAACACCAGGTCACAGCAACTGAAATTAGGTCAATTAAACACCCGTTTGACGTACCGTTGTGCTAGCGCGACTAGCCCGGGTGGGGTTTGTCAAACCCACTCAAGAATTACCTCGCTAAAGTACATACATTAACGGTTCAAAAGTGAGGACTTAAGTTAATACAACACTAGTAAACAAGTGATATTACAGTAATACTGATCAAATGAAAATACGTTTAGAACACACGTTTCTTTTACCCCAAAGAAAGTAAGTAAAGTGGGGCTGAGAACTCACCTCGAATGCACAGCAATAAGCAATTGAAATCACAAAAGATTTTGGTTTCCAATTAACCTGAATGTACATTTAATATTTAATTAATATTAAGCATGAGCAATAGAATCGTACGGTCTCGCGATTCCTGATTCGGTTACAATGCAGGTCATCGATTTACCCAATCCCAAAACTACACACACAACACTAATTCATCTAACCCGCATGACCCAATTAAGTTTAAATCATGCATAACCCATAAGATTTAAGACATAACGATTATATATAAGGAAAAAAAAAACAAAATCTGATCATGCATAATATAATACTTCATATAATACACTTATAATATATATATATATATATATATATATATACACACACGAAAAAATGCACACACAAAGCATGTACATAACACTCCCGCACCCGGAACCCCGAAACCGTAATCATAACAAATGTGAGTAACGAAAGAAACCGTACCAAACAAGATAGAAGGCTGTTTCGAACACCGTTTGCAACTGTCAGTATAAACGATTCGAGCGTGTGCGGTTGTGAACGAAGAGGGCTGCCGGAAACGATTCACGTGATAACACGAGCAATAACGTGCTCGCGGTTCAGAGGAGCGTCGAAGAACTTGACCGGAAGTACGAGACTGTCGAGGAGAACCTTGCGCAAAGGAGGTAGATTAGCGACGGCAGTGAGGGTAGGGTGAATTAGGGTTGTGGTTTTGAAGAATGTCGATGGTCGTTACGGATATATACAAAAGAGATGTTGGAATTTGCTTATTAGTCCTCCAAGTTTTATCTATTTACACATTAAGGTGTTTCATAAGTTTAATTAGCTTAAAATTTATTTATTAATATTAATTATGTAAACAACCAATTTTTTTTTTCTTTTTTTTTTTTATTTTAAATATGGTTATAATCAACTAGAAGTTAGGTTATAGGTTATAGGAACGGGGTTGACCTGAAAATACGAGTTGTCACACTTATAGAGTATATAATCTCAGAACCAGAGTAGTTGATGAGTCAGCTAATGTGACCTTCAATGAGCACACTCCCAGTGTGAAAGGTTTTGATCCTAATTGGCTATTTGATCTTGATTTAGTTACCAAATGTTTTAATAAATCTTGTGAAGATGTTTCAAGATCTACAAGTAACATATCAGCAAAAAATCCTAACCCAGGATTTGAGCTGAGAAGACCAAATTATAAAACTCCTTCAGCTCTAGTGGTAACAAACCCTACAGGTGGAAACTCTATTAGCACAACCATGACAGACTCCTTAGCTGACACATCTGAAGTGCCTATCGATTCCAGTTATCAGACACAACATTCAAATGACGGGATTTCCAATGTAGGAGCAGATGGAGATGGTAACACTGACCAAGAATTTCATGATGTTGAAAACCTCTCCTCCGAATATAACATCAATGATGTCACACACTCATTGGATCAAGTCTCTCTTGATAAGTGTGTTGATGTGGTTGGTGATACTCAATTACTAAATCTAAATTTCACTAATTTAGATCTATCATACCAACTTGCGGTGATTCCTCAAATGAGAATCCACAAGTCCCATCCCACCACAATCATCATTGGAGATGTTGAGACTGGGGTAAGAATAAAAGAACAAACCCATAATTCAAATGTTTGTCTAGACTCTTGCTTCTTGTACCAGATTGAGCCAAACAAAGTTGATGAGGCTTTGAAAGATGGAAGCTGGGTTGAAGGCTACTATAGAAACCAAATGAGTTTTTAGGAACAAAAAGGATGATAGAGGACTTGTCATCAAGAACAAGGCTAGACTAGTTGTTCAAGGATAGACCCAAGAAGAATGGATTGACTACACAGATGTTTTTGCCCCTATGGCAGGACTTGAAGTTGTTAGGATATTCCTTGCTTTTGCTGCATCCAAGGATTTCAAGGTCTACCAACTTGATGTCAAGTATGCATTTTTATATGGAGTAATTGATGAGGAAGTGTATGTCAAACAACCACCTGGCTTTGCACGCCAGATCATCCTGATTATGCAAGCATGACAAAGCTCTTTATGGGTTGCATTTGGCTTCAAGAAAATGGTATTAGACACTGGCATAGTATTTTGTCTAACATGGTTTCAAGAGAGGTACCATTGATAGCACACTTTTCCTTAAAGAAACAAAGAATGACTTGATGCTGGTTCAAGTTTATATTGAAGACATCATCTTTGGGTAACCTAATCCAAGACTCTATAAAGAGTTTGAGAAGCTGATTAAGAATATTTGAAAGGAGTGCCATGGGGGAACTCAATTTCTTTCTAGGAATTCAAATGAAGCAGGTTGACAATGGCATCCTCATAAACTAGTCAAACTATATGCAAGAAATACTAACGAGATTTCATCTGACTGAATGTAAGGTTGCTAAGACTCCCATAGCCAGAAACCACTCCCCGGGACCTGAACTTGAGGGTAGTGTGTTGATAATCATCTTTACAAGGCTATGATTATGTCACTTATGCACCTCATAGCAAGTAGGCCTGATATTATGTTTGCTACATGCATCTGTGCAAGATGTCAAGCCAAGCCCAAGATGTCACACCTTGTTGCGATCAAGAGAATCCTTAGATATCCCAAAGATAGTGACTATGGTGGCTACAAAATGACCAAAGTCTACATGAGGGGTTATTAATTCTTTGTGGAAGGATAATCTCATGGCAATGCAATAAACAATCATGTGTATCTGTATCAATTGCTGAAGTTGAATACATTGCTATTGGAAGCTGCTGTGCTCAAGTGCTTTGGATTCAGAATTAAATGCTAGACTATGTATTCAATTTCAAGAAGACTCCAATCTATAGAGACAACAATAGTGCTATATCTATTACAGAGAATCCAGTGCAACACTCAAAGACAAAACACATCAACATCAGGTATCATTTGATAAGAGATAATTTTAAAAAGGCTTGATAAAGCTCGTCAAAGTTAACACAAATGAACAATATGCTGATCTGTTCACTAAGGCTTGATTAGATTTTGAAAAAAACATTTTCTAACTGATATTTCTTAGAATTTTTAGAATTTGAAATATATTTTCTTTTGAAAGACATTAAATTGACTTCAAAAGAAATGTATGTCTTCAAATCTAATAACTACTTACTAATAAGTTTACCTTCGGAAGAAATTTAATTATATCTTCCGAAGCTTAAATTCTCTCATAAGTACTTATATGTCTTGAAGGACAATTTTCTTTCGAAAGCAATTCAGTCTCAGAAGATTTATTCACTCTTTTAATAAAGCTTCTAAAGTTTAATATCTTCCAAAACCAAATATATCTCGGAAGCAATTTTAGTGTAAGAATTTTTCTTCCAAATCAATTCTTGCAAATCTAAGAAATATCTTCTGAAGTCAAAATTAGCTTTGGAAGTTTTCTAAGACTTCCGAATATAAATTACCTTTGAAAGATTTTCTACTTCCAAGATAACTAACTTTTTGAGCACTTTTCTTAGAGGTGGGACCAACATATCCGAATTTTAAAGTTTATCTTTTGCAATAACCTTATCTTAAATCCAAGAATATATATACCTTTTCAAACACATCTCCCTCTTTCTACTTCCTCTTTATCTACAAATCCTCAATCCCTAAATCACCCAAAACCCTTTCTATTCTTTGCTTTCTTCACGCTTAAGCTCTCTCAAATGGCCAACCCTGAACCGTGGAATCAGCCAAACTTTTGTATTCATCTTCACAAACAACACAATCAAGTTGCTCTGTTGTCATCTGAGAAATATCTTGGTTTCTTAGATGTTTGTCGCTTTCTTACTTAATCATCGTACCTCACCGCACTCACAATAGACCCTCCTTTATATGAAGATCATTCGTTGGAATTTTAGAGGACCTGCCAAGAGGTTATCTTGGACGGTGAGAAGACACTAAGAGCCCAAGTGCAGGGGAAGACTATATTCATCACTCCAGCCATCATCAACAATCATCTGAGGTTGGATGATGCTGAAGGTGAACTATCTTTCCTTAGAGAAGTTGTTAACAACTCATTCAGACAGATGGGCTATGAAGGGGACTTCACTGTAAGGACCTTCAAGAAGGGTAAGGTCCCTTACCAATGGAAGTACCTCCTCCATGTTTTATTATTCATTGTTTATCAAACAAACATGGAGGTTGGGACCAAATCCCTGAGGATTTATCATACATAGTCCATGGGATGGTTCAATGAGTCAAGTTCAAGTACTCTAGTTTGTTTACACAAACCTGCTTGCTAACTTGGACTCCTTAGAGTACTATATGTTCCCTAAACATGTCCGGCACATTCTCAACTGTGAACTGGGCTCACAGTTGAGGGGAACATGTACTAATCGTAAATTGGGACAGATGAAGCACGACATCTTCATAATCATGAGAAAAACCACTGGTTGTTTCTCAGTGGTAGAAACAGCCTTGGTCCCAAATATGTTAGAGCTAATTGCTCCAGGTGATAACTTGACAACACCAGTCAATGTTGAACCCACACTTGCATCTCTTCTTCACCCTCTCAGCTTCAAATAACCATCACCTATCATAAAAAATCTAAGTGAACCCATGCTCAATCTATTCATATTGAGCAGGCCCCCAAATACTTTGCCATGCAGGAGGAAGTGGAACCAAGAGCTCCCACTTTCCCTGAGTAGGAAACCACTCCCACAACTTCTTTAATCAGTGCTAAGTTTCATCAAGCTCGGCCTTATGAGCGCATTACCCAATCTGAAAAGCTTCACTCTGAGCTCAAAACTCAAGTGAACAACCTTTAGGGGACAGTTACCATCCCTAGTTTCTAGATCTCAGCCAACCAATTCCTAACCTTGATTTCTATAATGATGAAGATTTGGACATCAATGAGTACAATGAGTCTCTCTTCCTATTCCTTACTCAAAGAGAGATGTGTGCTCCTCCTACACCTATATCTAGCCCACATCATTCAACCCCAACTAAGGTGAACTCTTCTAAACCTGTTCAGGAAGCCCATATGGAAGAGGCTCTCACTTTTACAAGTGATTATATCATTAAAACCTCAACCATGGAAACTCAGCCCCATGACACTTCTCCTTAAGTTGTCATGGAGTAGAGGAAATCTAGAAGCCAAAAATTAATCCCTGATGGTGAGGAAACTGAATATGATCATGTTCTCTCATCCCCTTAGGATACTTCAAATGAAGATGAGAGGAGTCTGCAACTAAAGGTTTAGAACTGTCTCAACATTGCACCTATTTAGTTCCCAAGGCGAGTCATCTGGACTCTCAGGAGACAATCTTTCAAAGACAAGTCCTTAATCAGCAACTTAAGATCACAAGGGCAAGTTAGTTGAGAGGCGTGCCAGGCAAGCTCAACCACGAACACAAGAACCTGTGGAAGTGGTGGACCTAACCTCTAGCTCGCCTATGCAAGTGGGTGATGCTACTAAAAAGGGGGAAAAAGTCTTAACTGCAAACACAGAACCTGGGAGTTCTGCTCAAAGTATGGACAACAAGAACTCACGACCCTCACTTGCAGTTGTCCATACTCAACAACTTCCTTAGGCCCACATGAATATGGATGCCATGTTCCAAAGTCTATTTGAGGATGGGATACCAAGGGCAATGTCTACCCCGTCCTACCCTGCTGACAACCCAATAGTGGGATGGTGGTATGTCACACCTCGTTGACCGGGTCTGGCCGTGACCGACTGATATCATCATAACGCAGCGGAAATTAAATACATTCAAACTTAATCATTACATCATTTAAAATACTCATAAGTTAAATTGTCTAAATATACAAATATTAAACATTAAATTAATTGTTCATGGAATAATAAAGTGGAGAGGGCGGTGGTTAAGTCTCCAAGGGTCCATCTAAGGCGTCACTTATCCTTTTAACACCTGTCAATTAAACTTTACCTGAAATACACACCCAAAATACGTCAACATAATGTTGGTGAACTCATGAGTTTATGACATGTTACCTTTCATGATAAACATAACATTTAATAAATTTGATAGTGACAATAACAATGATATAATATTCAAGGTGCACTATAGAATGTATCACAATCAATCCTGACCCGGACTTACCCGCCCCAATGTATAAATATCCCCTAACCCGTCACTACTAAATGGTTGGGTTTAATTATGCCCTGTTAAGTATGGTTAAAAGGCACTAATTTGTGATACAATGATTATTAAATCTCAATGGGGGGTTTCCGTGCATAAAGTGCCCATTGTGTGCGGGAGATTTCCCAAATAGTACTATCCACAAATCATGCGGCTGTGAATCCAAGGATCGCAATCAGGAATTATCAGGTTAGATTTAATTCGAATAATGATCGCGGAATTATCACTATTCGTTGTTTGATTGCTTGAATACGAAATAACAATTGCAGTGATAAGTAATAATGAAGAACAGAACAATTAACTGTCATGAATGAACAAATACGATTTGATTCAAAAGTATTTCATTAAAAACATATTAATGATTACAAAGAACAAATAATAATTGCTAATGATGATGATTGCTATGATTCTATTGATGATTTTGGTGTAAATGATGTTGCGGCTGCTAGGGTTTGATTGTGATTGATTGATTGTATTGTTAGGTATTCAGCAGTGCATGAAAGTGTGAGCCTATACCTTGTATTTATAGGCTCAGAAATTTACTGTTAGGGTAACAGTGAATTTCTTGGAAATAGTAACTTTCTTATCATGGTAAGAAAGTTACTCAGAGAATGTTCTGATATGACACATTCTCTGACTGAGTTAAAGTCATCCGTAGGAGTTGACTTTATGACATCACTTAGTGTTTGACTTGTTGATTTGAAGTACTTGGTGAAGTACATGCCACTTCACCAAGTGTTGGTCTTCCGTAGTCATTAGTCTTTCGTAGGAGTTATGCCTTCCGTAGGAGTCTTCACTTGGTAGATTTCATCTGCAACAAGTTGCTCTTCCGCAGAAGATCTCCGGATGCACTTTACTTTGTTTCAGAAGATTATCTTCGGAAGAACAAAAATGTTCATCCGTAGATGTTTCTTACACTTAGTCAATTTTGTTAAATTTACTAAGTATACTGTTAAACCTTCAATCACACATATAAATCAACATAATTATGGGTTAACCTATACATATAAAGCATACATTAAGATAATGATTTGCAAATATTTATTACAAAAGATTGATTAAAGTTCTAAGCCTATATAATGTATCTAGACCTATCAGGACTAGACTCAGCACTACTCCCCCTTAGGCTTAGATACTTGATAATCAGCTCTTTAGACTTGAAAGTTCTTTTACTCTTGCAACCATCTTGTTGTTGAAGTAGGAGACTGCAACCTTCTTATCATCATACTTGTATTTTATTTCCATCTTACAGATCATCCTTAATGTTTCAAAACTCAACCCCAGAATATCCTCTTCAGTTGTAAGGGTTGCCAAAACATTATTGTTGTTCATAATTTCCAGCTCATCTTGATCTGAAATTCTTAGCTCACTGACTTCATATATCTCTGTTCCCATCAGTTGGCCAGCCTCAAACTTTCTTCTTTTATAGGCCTTTACGTGCAGTTTGTCAATGACTTGAATGAGGTGCACATATAAGCATTAGTCATTTTGAGCTTGATCATCTTTGAGTTTTGGGAAGAACTTATCATGTAGATATAAAGTGTAGCTTGGATAAAGAAGTTTGATTTCTGCTGGATCAAACAGTCTTATACTCCTGGCTTTCTTCTTATCTTCATTTCTCAGCAGCACCAGTTCTTTAGTCTTCTCAACATATCCCCACTCAGTTATGGGAAATATGTATTGATTTCCTTCAATAACTTTAATTGCAGCTGATTTTATGTTAGAGTATCCAACTCTCTTCATGAATTCATCATCAACTACTGTAGAGGAATTGGATTTGGATCTTCTTAGCCCTTGATTTCTTTTCTTGTGCTCAGCATCTTCCCTTCTTGCTTCTTTTAGCATATCATCCTTGAATTTTGTCTTTAACTTCCCCACAGATATAGAGAAATCTCTTCCTCTTGAGCTTATTGGGTAGTTTGAGATGATTATACTTTGAAGATCATGAATATCAACATCAGGCAGCAACAATATTGATTCAAGTAAATGGAAGTATTCAACCCTTCCAGATACCCTCTTAATAAGTGCACAATCCCACTCTGGATCAAATTTCCAGGCCATAATCCTGTTTTCTTCAGCAGAAGTGGGAGTTGTGATGTGATCAAACAATTGGATTAGAGAAGATTTTTCTTCAGTAATCTCTCTCATAGTTGTACCCAGTGGCCATACTTTGACAGGTATCACCTTTTTTGGTTCTCTGATGAGCTTTTCTTTCCCTTTGTGTTGAACATGGCTTTCAACTGTCGCTGGTTCAGTAGGGATTGTTGCTTGATATTCATACGCAGGATTTGGAGCTTCAGTTCTAAATTTCACCCCAGTTTCCAATTCCACCTTCATTACATGTTCCATCATCCTTCTAAGCTCTCCCACTGATCTCGCTTTCAGTTCACGCATCTTGTAATTATGACTTTGCAACCAACAAGTCATATTATATTTGCTGAGTTTTGCTGTATTATAGTGACCCAGCTCTTTCTTTATTTTCTATATAGACTGAAAGTTTGTGAAGGTTTCATAGTTGCATTTGGGAATCATGAATCTTGCTAGCTCGAATTCTTTAAGCATATCCTTCATCTCAGTCATATTCATTCTTTCTACCATGTCATGTGGAAAGCCATGGTTGATCAGTGTCATGAAAATTGCTGATTGTGGCCTTTCTTCCAAGATGTCTTTTGTAGTCAGTAGTTCATCACCTTTTGTTTCTTTTTGTTCTTTTGGAGAGTCCACCTTGGTGAGTTCTTTCCATTCTTCATCACTCTTAGTATCATCATGTGTAATTGGCTTCAAAGTTGAAAGATCTACTGAGGAGTGTGTTCTGGTGACATAGTTCTTGCCCTTTTTGGGGAATCCTTGACTTCAATTACCTCTTTTTCAGTCTTTCCCAAATACTATCGTTTCCTGCTGTATTGAATGATTGTCTTTGAGGCTTCAGCAGTTTCTTTTGTTGGTTTTGATGGAAGCGCATTTGATTCAAGTGCACATATCTTCATTTTCAACTCATCAATCTCTTCATCTTTTCTTTTCAAAAGGACAACTTGATCAGATATGATGTTGTTTGCTTTGTTGACTTCTACCACAAGCTGCTCCCTCTCAGACTTCTCACGATCAACAAATTCTTTGAGTTCTCTAACCAACTCATGAAGAGCATCAATCACCTTATTGTTTTCCCAAGCATCTTCTCTCAATCTCTTCAGAGAAGCTTCTTATTTTGTCAACTGATCCTCTTTTTCCCTTATCATTCTTTTCAATTCTCTAATCCTTTCCAATCTCTTGTTCGATTTAATTGTCAACTTGTTGTACTCAGCCACCAGATAGCTTTTACTTACATGAATGTCATCATCACTCAGATCATCTTCATGGTAAACAATAACATCAACATAATTAGTTTCCCTTCACCCTCTTCATTACCTGCTTGATCTTGTTCATTAACCTCTTCCATACATACTTCTTCATTATTCTTAGCCTACTCAACATTATCTTCTTCCTCAAGGTTTATCACTTCAGTAGGAGCTGCACTTGCAGAGCTTGAGCTTGATTCAGCTGCTAGAAATACTGGTTCTTGATGAGGTTGTTGATGGAGATGAAGATTAGTGGTGGGTGAAAATGGTTCAGTGTCATTTGAGTTGACAGGTGTTTGAGATTGGGAGATTGATAGTGGAATAGTGCTGGCTTGTGAGACTGGTTCAGTCTCACCAGAGTTGACTGATGCTTGTGAAAGAGTGAGAGAAATGGGCTGAGTATGTTCATTGGAAGGGGATTGCAATTGTGGTGATGCAGGGTGATGATGTATGGGTGATTGTGGATGTATGGGAGAGATAGGCTATGTGTTCTCACTGACAGGTGATTGAACTTGTGGAGATGGATGGTGGTGGTGTATGGGTGATTGAGGAGAAGAATGGGATGCTTGTTCAGTAGCAGCAGGGGAACTGTCTTGTTGATCTTCATACATCAACTCTTGTGGAATGTTGGCATTAGGATCAACCACATGTGCAAACATTGGCATTTCCTCTCCTTCATATTTGCCACTTAACTTCTGTAACACAGATCTTCCCAAGTGAGCTTGTACAAAGACATCATCTTCTCTTCCTATGCCAGGCAATTCAGCATTAATGATTAGTTGGAGGAACCTTGGAAACATGAACATCTTATCAGCGTTCTAGACTTTTATTTGGTCACATAATCATCCAAAGATGTACTATGAGTAATTGTATGTCCTTCCCTTAAATATCCCAATGATCCCTGAAGAAATGTGCCTAGAAAATCTATCTAAACCAGATTTTTTGTTTGGGATGCACTTCAAGTAAGTATGACATATAAATCTGTATGGTTTGCATAATCTCCCTTTATTGATTTCTCCTTTGTCAAAATCACCATCATAACCCATCAAATGAAAGATCTTCTCAATGTATTCATTATCAAACACATCCGGGTGACCTGCCTCTTGTTCTCCCAACTCAAGAACTCTCCTGATAATCTGTTCATCAACTCTCAGTCGTTCATTCTTAATCTCAGCAAATATCACTTCATTTTCTCCTTCTTCTTCTATCTCTGTAGAGTTCCAGAAGTCAACAATATGCTGTTGGTAGATGACAGGCTCTACAGACAGGGCATATGACAGCCTAGATCTTCTTAAGTAGCGGATGATGTCTCGACACCCTTCATACACAAGGTCGTCTGCATTCAGAAAAGCACAGACATTATGCTCTCTCACGAATCTATTTGCCATCTGTATATAAGAATAAGAGAAATTAGGTCAAAAATGATATTTCAGACATGAGAATTTGAACAGTTTTACTTATACATAAGAATCAAAATGTTGTTTTTGATGTTTATGATATGATTTACCTTGTAAACAATGATCGAGAGTTGAATCTCAGATCAAGGTTAGCGTATGGTTAGATGTTTTGAGGAGGGTAATTTGAATGTTGGCGAAAAGAGGGGTTAACGTTTTTGTGAACAATTGTCTAGTTCTGAAAAAGTGTTTTGAAAAAGTGAATAACAATGACACGTCAAAAACATCATTTATACTCCCTTGGACTTATTAATTTCATTTATTAAATGAAGTGGGACCCTTTTTCCTTATTACCCTTCCGTGGAATTTTATTGATTCCGCAGATTCTAGTTCTTCAGCAGATCATCTACGGATGCCTAACTTTGAAAGAACTAAATTTTGATAAAGTATAATTTGATTTTTCATAGGTTACCAATCCCTGGAAATGTATTATACTTTAAAATATCTGCTGATGAGACAAATGCACTATAGCTTCTACTGAAGTCCAAATTTGCACTGTAGCATCTGCTGAAGTCCAAATTTGCATTATAGCTTCTGCTGAAGTGAAAATTTTGAAACTTATTGATTTGTATGATTCCATCAACTTGTTAGAATCATTTGTTGCTTTTGGACCTTATTGACTTTGTCTACATGACAATTGTGCAACAAATGATTTGACTTGAAGAACCTCATGTATCCTGTAGCCAAGTTCGTTCTCAAGTCCCAATTCCTTCATTTGGTTAAAAATTCGGATTTCATGATTTCATGCATTAACTACTCCCCCTAAATTTGTGATAAATGATGAACTGATACATTTATAATAAATTTATCTAGAAAATAGCATGAAAGACACTAGTCGGTCCAACAGAACTATAAATAACTTAACTCAAGTTACAAACAAAATGAATTAAAAAATTATGTATAAGCGTATATATACATATAACGGGATCATACTATGACACTAAGCACCTTCGTGTATTAATTTACTTGATGAACTGAGACCTGAGTCTAGTGCTGATTGCAAGTATGATGTTCCACATAAATTCAAACAAGAGTATGTTGCCAACTAGTCATGCTGATTATCATGTTTTGATGTTGATTAAAGATAGACAATTATGAGTTCCACATTCAAGTCACATTAGAGTATATCCTCTGTTTGTGTGTCAATTCATCACTTTTTCACACTTTGAAACTATGTACTTTAAGTTATAAGTTCTATCTTGAGATGTATTTTACATCTCATTAATGCATTGATTCAAAAGCTCTTAAGTTAATATACAGTTGATCACAATGGATTCTTTTAAGAGCTGAGATATGATCATCATCAGGTCACTAGGTCTTTACTTTCGTAAAACAGAGGTGCCAGGTCTTTGTTTACACAAAATAGAGGGATGATGAGGATCATAATTTATTCACCAGTTGGTTACAGATGTATACCAAGGTGATCATAATCCCAGTTCTTTGTTTACACAAAACAAAGGGAATATGATTTGCAAAGATAGAAGTTATAAAGTGTTGTTACATAGTGTGCTTGGGTGAGTGAGTTGATCACATCAGGATAAGACTTACTTGCTTGATCCTCAAAATGGAATTTCTCACAAACAGTCACCTTTTCATTATGTTATGCATGCACTTAGTGTATTTTCCACTCAAGCTGAACCTACCTACATATCAAAGCACTTCTGATTAGACTTTAGTGAAAGTTAAGAACTCAGGAAAGAAGCAAAGACATAGTGTACTATCATTTCCCAACAATATGGACTGCTAGATTTGAAAAACAAATAATTAAGACATTCTTTTTGTATTTTTATATTGTTTTATGAATGTTTTTGGATTTTGCATATGAATATATACAAGGACAGACTTATGCTTTTCAGTTGGCAGATGATTAATCTATGTTAATCATGCCCAAAGATTCAATCAGAAAATAAAATCTAATCGAATCAAAGGCTTTAGTGAATAAATCAGCGAGCTGATTTGTTGTATCCACTTTGATTAACTTGATTAAATCTTTTTTGAGCAATCTCTTAGAAAATGGTATCTGATTTCTATGTGTTTTGTTTTACTATGTTGCTCTGGATTTGAAGTGATGAACATAGCAGCAGAATTATCAATATGAATTGGTGTTTGAAGGAAATTGTAACCATAATCAAGTAATTGGTTTTGCAACCAAAGAACCTCAGAGCAACCAGCTGAAGCAGCTATGTACTCAGCCTCAGCTATGGATACTGATACATTTGTTTGCTTCTTGCATCACCAAGAGATAAGTCTTGGTCCTATGAATTGACATCCACCAGTTATGGATTTTCTGTTGTTGTTGCATCCTCCAAAGTCACTATAAGAGTATGAATAGAGGTTGAATTCTCCATCTTTGGGATACCAAAGTCCAAGAGCTGGCTTCCCTTTGAGATATCTGAAGATCCTCTTAACAGCATTCAGATGTGACTCTTTAGGATCTGATTGGTACCTAGCACAAACACACACAGCAAACATTATGTCAGGTCTGATTGTAGTTAAATACATTAAAGATCCTATCATTGATCTATACAGTCTTTGATCAATTGATTTCCCTGTAGGATCAGGTATAATCTTGTCTGTTATGGATGCTGGTGTTTTGCATGAAGAAGTATCAGCAAGATTGTACTTCTTCAAGATTTGATGAATATACTTCTCTTGATTAATGAAGATGTCATCTTGTTTCTAATGAACTTGTAAACCAAGGAAGAAGGTTAATTCTCCCATTGAACGCATCTAAAATTCAGATTTCATTAAACCTTCAAAGCTTTCACACAATCTCTTGTTTGTTGAGCCAAAAATAATGTCATCTACATAAATCTAGACAACCAAGAGGTCTTGATGTTCTTGTTTGAGAAAAAGAGTTTGATCTATTGTTCCCCTTTTATATCCATGCTTGAGTAAGAATGATGATAATGTTTCATACCACTTTCTTGGAGCCTGATGAAGGCCATACAAAGCTTTGTCAAGCTTGTCTACCCTGTGTGGGTAATCAGGATCCTCAAAGCCTGGAGGTTGAGCAACATAGACTTCTTCATCAATTTTCCCATATAAGAAAGCACATTTTACATCCATTTGGTAAACTATGAACTTCTTATGTGATGCATAGGCTAGGAATACTCTTATGGCTTCAATCCTTGCAACTAGTGCAAAGACTTCATCATAATCTATTCCTTCTTCTTGGGTATCCTTGTGCTATCAGCCTTGCTTTGTTTCTTACAATAATACCTCTGTCATCTAGTTTATTCTTTAAAAGCAATCTTGGCCAATTGGATATTGACCTTCAGGAAGATCTACTAGATTCCAGACTTTTTGCTTCCTGAATTGTTGAAGCTCCTCTTGCATAGCTTAAATCCAGATGTTATCCTTCAATGCAGCAGTTATGTTGGGAGGAACTACTTGTGAAAGAAAACATGTGCAGAGATAAATGTTGGCTGCTCCCCCTTGACTTCTAGTAGTTCTTTAATTAAGGTCACCAATAATATTGTCTATTGGATAACTTTTATGAATTCTTGTTGTTGGAATAGATGCAACTGGAATAGCTGATTCCAAGTTAGTCATATTACTTGATGGAGAGTGATCCAGCTAAGAAGGAGAATCAACAAAATAGTCAAGATCTTCATCATTTTGATCCTCTGAAGCTGAATGATATCCCTCCTCATGAGTTTGAGCATCAGCAGCATTATGAACAACTTCCGCAGGAACATCTACGGATGTGTTTCGTGCTTTCGCAGGAGTTACAGGAACATCTACGGATGTTGTTTGTTGATCTGTTGACTTGGTTTCCTTAGAATGTATTGCAGCATCTCCAGAGAATGGGATATCTACAGGTGTAGATGGAACATCAGCAGATGTAGTGATCATTTCTCCGGATGCAGGAAAAACATCTGCGGATGCAGAGTTATCTGCAGCTGATGCTGTGTTTTTATCTAAAGATATTGAACTATTTGTTTGATCATGTACTAAAGTTCTTGGATGATATGAAGTGCCAGAATCATAAACACTGGAAGAGTGTTGTGATGGTCTTGGAGGATCAGCAGATAATGATACTTCATTCATGTTTGGAGGAACATATGGATAGCATGTATCCGTAGAACCTGCAGTATTCAAATAACCAGAGTTAAATGAGTTTGTTAATGTATCTATATCAAACAACCATGATGATCCTTTAATAAATTTTGGAAGTAAGGATTCATCAAATGAAACATTAGGTGTTTCTTCCACAATGTTTTGCTGTGGAATATAAACTTTATATGATTTAGATGTTGAGGAGTATCCAACAAAGAAACCATCATAGGCTTTTCCAGAAAACTTTCCCAATTGTTCTTTTGTGTTTAAAATAGACACATGACATCCAAAAGCTCTAAGATATCCTATGAAACGTTTTCTTTTAAATAAGAGCTCATATGGTGTTTTGTTATGTTCTTTGACAATTGAAGTTCGGTTTTGAACATTGCATGCTATGTTCACTGCTTCAGCCCAAAAGGTGATTGGCAATTGTGAGTCAGCTAGCATTGTTCTTGCAACTTCAATGAGAGTTCTGTTTCTTCTTTCAGCAACTCCTTTTTGTTGTGGTGTCCTGGGAGCACTGAATTGCCTCGTTATGCCTTTATTCTTGCAAAAGGAATCTAGAACATTAGTAACAAATTCAGATCCATTATCACTCCTAAAAATTTTAACTTTTAGATCAAGTTGATTTTCAATCTTAGTGACAAACTCCATTAATGATCTCTGATGTTTCCCTCTTTTGTTTTAAGAAAAAGACCCATGTGAATCTAGTGAAATCATCCACAATCACCAAACAATATTGCCTTTTGCCAATGCTCATCACATTGGTTGGACCAAATAGATCCATGTGAAGCAATTTGAGTGGTGTTAAGTTTGTGTTGATTTTTTTGGATTTATGTGACACTCTATGTTGTTTTCCTTTATAATAAGATGAACAATGATTGGAACAATAAAATTCTCTTTTTGGAATTCCAATGACTAGGTCATTTTTCACCAATTAGTTCATGTGCTTCATGTTGGAATGAACAAGCCTTCTATGCCACAACTGAGATTCATCTTCTGATGACTTAGACAGTAGGCATGTTTCATATATTCCTTATGTGTGAAGTATTATTCATATCCAAAACATATGTGTTCCCTTTTCTTGATGCTTTAAGAAGGATCCAGTCTTCTGGAATGGGAAAACCCTGCTTAAGAATATAACAGTTAGTGTTATCAAATGAAGTGGTATAATTTTGATCAAAAATTTGAGATACACTCAGTAAATTGTATTGTAAATTTTCACAATAATTTACTTTCTCAATCTTGAGTACACCATTAGTTACCATTCCTTCACCAACATTTTTACCTCCCTTCTTATCCCCACCAAATGCCACATAGGAGGCATTTTTATGTTTGAAATCATGGAGTAGAGAATAGTTTCCTGTCATATGCCTGGAACAACCACTATCAACATACCACTTGTTGTTAGTCCTCCATGTTTGTTCCTGCATACATAAAGAAATCAATTAGAATAGGGAACCCAAGCCTTAATGATCTTGGGTTTACCACTTGAGGATTCAGTGTTAACTTTAGACTCAATTGATTCATTGTGTTTTGTTTGTGATGAGGATGACTTTGTTGAAGATGAACTTGTGGAACCTTGTTCTTGTTTCTCAATCCCTTCTGCTCTCACCTTCTCTTTGTTTGGCTTTTGCTTTGATTTTGATGATAATCCCTGATTGAAGAAAGTTTCATCATCTTTTGATTTTGATTGTGGTATTTGAGTGCCCTTTTCAAATGATCAAAGAAAGTGTCATCAGCATTTGTTGTCGACTCTGTCAAATCCACCTTTTTGTGAGGTGTTTTGAGTTGGTGATGTGGTTTTTCTTTCTTCTTCAAAGGCTTTCCATCAGCATATGGTTGCTTCTTTGTTTTTGGCAGCTTTTGTTTTTGCTGCTATTTCTTTTGCTTTGAATCTTCTGGACTATCACTTGATTGAGAGTCTAATTTAGCCTTCTCTGATTGTTACTTCTTTGTGCTCTTTGTTTTGTTCTTTTTGTTAAAATAACGTTCCTGAGTGGAATTGTTATTTTTGTTACAGATTGCACAGTATTTGTTGAAGTAGCATTCATAAGTCATGTGATTGTTCATATTGCAAATGGAACAGTAACTACTGAAATAACAATCTTCAGTGTTGTGATTTTTTATGTCACACCATTTACGGTACTTTTCTTCTTCCTTAATTTCATGAACACTCACCTTCTTCTTCCTATTTTGTTCTGCCAATTCTTTTTCAAACTTGACAGCTGATGAATCCTTGCTTTTCCCTGACATGATATCAAAGGGTTCTTGTTTAGCAGCACATAACTTCTGTTGCTTAGGATTCACAATCTTTTGTTGTTTGGATTTCTTCATGTTTGTTGCTTTTTACTTCCGCTGATCTTCCACGGATTCAATAGATTTTTGCTTCCAGAGCTCTGCCACGGATGTTGATTGATCAGCATTTTTCTTCTTCTGGAGATCTGCTACGGATGTTGATTGATCAGCATTTTTCTTCTTCCGGAGATCTGTAGATGGTGTTTTCTTTGCTTTTTCTACGGAAGAGATTTTGATTTCTTCTGTAGATGTGAGTTTCACACAATCTTCAGTTGATGATTTTTGCTGTTTGTCAAGCTCATGAAGACCTTCGTTCAGTTGAGCTATCCTCTTGCAAATTGTTTTCAACATATTTCTTTACTTAGGCGGATAAGGTAGCTTGGTTTCTTCAAGAACTTTGGGAATGATTGGTTCAAATGAAATATTCTTACCAATACCCAATTCATCCGCAATTTTCTCAACATGTTTATCAGCATCATCTAAATCATCATATTCATCATAGTCAACTTCTAAGTCATTTTCTTTGGCTTGTTCTAATTCAAAAGACTCAGTTTCACTCACGTCAGAATCGTTGCCATTTATCAATTGATTAATTTTTGTTTCAAAGTTGGTGCTTGACACAAAATGGTTTGATAAACTGTTTGTCATTGACTCAGGTAAGGGTGTGTAATTATCATTCAAAGGAGGTGCAACAGCATTGAATCCCAACCCATACCTGTTCTTTGATTCAATATGAGAATTTAACAATTTCTCATATTACGGAGATGACATTTGAAACTTCTGAAGTTTCACTTTAGTTGATGCTTGATCAGACATGGATTTTGTAAAGGAAGTGGTCAAATGCTCAACTTGTGCTTTTAAGTTGTAATTTTCAGAAACAAATTTATCTAAATCTTTTTGCAGAGAGTTGATTTTGATTTGATATAGTTTATGCTCTCTTACATGAGATTCATTTAAAACCATTGTTTCTTTTACTTTGTTAGCCAGTTGTTGAGCATGGACTCTATATCTTTCAACTTCCTCAACACACATTGATGAACACAATCTATCTCTTACCTCTCTGGCCATAGGTGGAACTTTGTTCTCCATGTTGGCCATTAGAGCTTGATTTTCTTCCAACACCTTCTTCTCATACATGCTCCAGTCACATGTTCCATCTTGCAAGATTATAAGTCCAGTTTCTTTGGAATTGCTTGGCCCCGCGGATGAATTTCTGGCTGGTGGGGATGAGTTAGTTAACTGAGGCTGTCTGAAGGATCTTGAAGTTGATGATGGTTGATTAGATTGATGTTGATGAGATTGATATTGCTGATTTTGCCTCATGTCAGAAGTTGATTGTTGATTGCACTCTCTTGAGAAATGTCCATAAAGATTGCATTTGAAACATCTCACCTTTGACTTATCAACCCCAATCTTAGTTGTTCAACCTGCTGCAGCCAAGTTTTTCTTTCTCCTCAGATACTGCTTGGCTCTGTATGCAATCATTGTCGTTTGCCACTGGATATCCATTTCTTTTACTTCATCTGGATGAAGTTCTTCCAGGTCTTGTTGACAAATGTTAGCAGGTGTTAGAGTGCTGCCCAAATAAGCTTGGAAGCTTGAACTGGAAGCTGTAAAAGCTGCTTTTTGTTCTTCAGAGTCCAGAATCACAGTGATGGGCTCTACTTGATTGTTATTGTTGGAGGAAGCCTTTGCCGATTATGCAGATGAATCCTTTCTTTCATCATATCTTCCTTTTTTCCTTTGCTAATTTACTTTGAGAGGTTGATCTTGAAGGCTTTGAGGCATAGAAACCAACTTCTTCCTCATCTTCACTCAAAGTACAAGTGCTGTCATCATCATGGTTAGAAATTAAAGCACTTCCAGCACTTTCAGTTTCTTTAAATTGATAAGGAGCCACATGTGATTTCACACTCTTGTTTCTTGATTTTTCATCCATTTGAAGAGCGTCTACCTTAGCTACCAATGTATCCAAACCAATGGTTTTGAGATCAAGAGTATTCTTGAACATGGATACATTCTGCTTCCAACTTTCAGGCAAAGTATGGAGCATCTTTTTGTTTAACTCCTCATTGGTATACTTCAATTCCAAGATGTTCATCTCGGTCACCAGTTGCATAAACCTGTGGAGCTGTTGAGGAACTGATTCACCCTTAATATGATAGAATGTTTCATATTGGGAGTGAAGAGTATCCTTCCTTCTGCTTCTGATTTTATCACTCCCTTCATAGAGAGTATGTAAAATCTTCCATAAGGAATTTGCTGTTTTATAGTTCTCACATCTGATTAGTATATCTTCAGGTAATGCCATGCTGAGTAAACTGTATGCTCTAATATCAACTTTAACCTTTTTAGCATCCTCATGTGATAGACCTTTTATATTTATGGGTTGATTATGGTCTTTATAATCCGGTCCAAGAGCTAGTGGAATATAAGGACCTTCAGTTATTGATACCCACAAATCAGAATCAGTGTAGTTCACATGATTCCTGAATTTGATTTTCCAGGATTTAAAATTCGCTTTAGTTTCCAACTTTGGGGGTTGCAATGATGATCCACCAAAAGAATTACTCATTTTGGTTAATGGATTAAAATTCAACTAAAACAGACTTCCTTTTGCAATGAACTAATTAATGACAAACTCTTAATTATCGAATTAATTAAGCCGTTGTAGTCACAAATCAGTCAATCCTTTTAATGAATATTAAGATTAATATCAAATAGAGAATGTTTGCTGATATGTTTTTGTTCATTTGAACTGAACAATTGTTGATTATCAATCAATAACACAGATCTACGTATTAATTAATGAGAACGTATATTAATGTTAAACAAGCAATGTAACAGTACTCGTTGAATTATAAATCACAGTTTGATTGTTTTAAATTGATTTACACCAAAATGTTGAGTATAATGCCTTTGTTAGCTATCGATTAGCCTAACTCAACTTATATGTTGATCAGTTCATTCTATAACATCCTTGAATCTGGGTTACAAACTCTCAAGACGTTATGAATAATTAAAATCAATTTTACTCAAAATCAATGGATCTGGTCAGAAAACTAATAGATCGAATGATATAAACAATTAATCAAACAAATCTAACACAGATAGATCAATCGATCTAAATCATGAACCAGGCTCTAATACCACCTGCGAATCCAAGGATCGCAACCAGGAATTATCAGGTTAGATTGAATTCGATAATGATTGCGAAATTATCACTATTCATTGTTTGATTGATTGAATACGAAATAACAATTGCAGTGATAAGTAATAATGAAGAACATAACAATTAACTGTTATGAATGAACAAATACGATTTGAATCAAAAGTATTTCATTAAAAACATTTTAATGATTACAAATGAACATATAATGATTGCTAATGGTGATGATTGCTATGATTCTATTGATGATTTTGGTGTAAATGATGTTGCGACTGCTAGGGTTTGATTGTGATTGATTGATTGTATTGTTAGGTATTCAGCCATGCATGAAAGTGTGAGCCTATACCTTGTATTTATAGGCTCAGAAATTTACTGTTAGGGTAACAGTGAATTTCTTGGAAACAGGGTAAGAAAGATACTCAGAAAATGTTCTGATATGACACATTCTCTGACTCAGTTAAAGTTATCCGTAGGAGTTGACTTTATGACATCACTTAATGTTTGACTTGTTGATTTGAAGTACTTGGTGAAGTACATGCCACTTCACCAGGTGTTGGTCTTCCTTAGATCATTAGTCTTCCATAGGAGTTATGCCTTCCGTAGGAGCCTTCACTTGGTAGACTTCATCTGCAATGAGTTGTTCTTCTGTAGAAGATCCCCAGATGCACTTTACTTTGTTTCAGAAGATTATCTACGGAAGACCAAAAATGTTCATCTGTAGATGTTTCTTACACTTGGTAAATTTTGTGAAATTGACTAAGTATACTTTTAAACCTGTAATCACACATATAAATCAACATAATTATGGGTTAACCTATACATATAAAGCATACATTAAGATAATGATTTACAAATATTTATTACAAAAGATTGATTAAAGTTCTAAGCCTATACAATGTATCTAGACCTATCAGGACTAGACTCAACAGCGACTTCTAATGGAGTTAATGATTGTGCTCTGTTTGGGGACAAGATCAGGTAGTATTGCATCACAATAGTATAATAATCAACGAGTATATATTTCACCCCAAAAGTTTTAAAGTAAAAAGGTTCATGAGACTCACCTAGAGGTTGATCACGTGGTTGCTCGTAAAGTTTGGATGCTACCGATCGGGAAGGTTTCTATGTTTATTTCAAGTGAATTAGTACCTTATTAAGTGATCAATTAAGTTCAACCCTCAAGTTTTACATTTGTCTTACTTGGCTTGATGTTTCCGTTACATATGTGTAGTATTGTTTTGGGTCTTAGGTTTTGTGTTCATATCTTTATGTTTTGCTTAAGTCTAGTGTAATATCTTATAAGTTCAGATTATTATTGTTTTTATAAGTTTGATAAGTTCCCAAAACAGGAAGGTTTCGTTAATTGGCAAGTTTGGTCCTTCAACATTGCTAAATTGACACTTTTAACCTTAAAGTTTGGTATTTTGACATTTCAATCAAATATGGTGACTTTTATTGTTTCAAGAGATTTGAGTTACTGAAATAATTTTATATTTGTGTCTTTTGGTTTTATTTACGGGTTCAATGGCTTGATTTCTAGTTGGGCGTTTCGGGAAGTAGGAAATTAGGGTTTTCACAAATTAGGTTGTTGAGATGTCCAAATGATGTTTGTTTTTAGTTATAACTTATTTAAAGTGCTAGTTAGTCTCTGAAATATTATGGTCTTTTTATGGGGTTGGTGATTTGGGTATTGGGTTTTTGAACGCGTATCGGGTTGCGCTTCAGGCGCGTTATATGATGTATTTTTAAGATTATTGGTTTTATTAAATCTTTGAGTTGTTCTTTGCATTTGAGGGTTATTTCTTACTGGAAAATATTTATTCTCTTAGTTTAACTATTTTTATGTATTTTATTGTTAATTTAAATTTTGAGGGCGTTAGTTAACTTATATTAACGGTATAATTCATATAAATTCTTAAAAAAATTACATAAATGGTAATATTTGGTTTTTAATCTATTTTTATCATTATTTGGCCATTATTTACTTTATTTTAATTATTTGGAGGTGTTTTGTCGGTTTTTGATATTTTAACGTTCGTGTTTTGTTTTTTAACGGGTTTTTGGGTTTGGTTGACTTTGGTCAACTTTTTTCCATCTAAGACTTTAAAATAATTATAATCATTTTTATGTTCTCGGTTTTTCACTAATATTGCTCTTAAACCCATTTTTAACAGTTTTCATTATTTTAAAGTGAATATCCTTTGTATTTTTGTTTACCAATGAAATAAATTCTAAAAACTATGAAACTTGATTTCTATTCTTTTATTAATATTTCAAGTCTACTAGAATTGTTATATAACCAAAAATTTATAGTTTCACCATTTTTGTTACCAAGCCCGGTTAGTCTCGTTAAGTCCCGGTTAAGTGTCGGTATTGAATCCCTAGTGTTTTAATCTGATTTATCCCTTTCCAAGCATTTTAACATCATATATAACTCTAAATGGCACCATAAGTTCAGTAACTTATATCCCCAACTTATTTCTTTTATGTTTCTCATAAATACTTATTTTTAAATCTTTGTATTATTCATAAAATGTGAAATACACATGTTTAAGTTATGAAAATTTATTTATTTCATGATATGGTCTCTTTAAACTTTCAGAAATATTTAGATCAAAATATTTGAACTTAGGTAGTACACTTTTATATTTTCATGAAAATCGGGTTTTTGGGTGAACTAGTTTAACCAAAACCATGTTTCCGATCAATGATGGTTTGGAAAATGATTTTATATCTTTTACTTTATGAAAAAAGTGTTATGAGGGTTCATAAGATGTTAGGGTGTCATGGGATTTGTTGTGTCACTTTCGTGACGATACGCGATGTTTCGCGTGCTTTCGGGTAGTAACTAGTTACCTTGTCGTGAGAGGGGCTGAGGTGAGTGTGTGAGCTGTTGAATAAGCTTAAGATAGTGAGAGAAGGCTGTTCAAAATAGAGGGCTAGGGCAGGTCATAAGAACAATGAAATGGAAGGAATGCACTTGAAGGGGGGGGTGTGTGTGTGTGTTGTGTTCATGTGATGTTACCTTGGTGTTAATGGTTGGTGATGCTTCACTCTTGGATCAATTTTGGTTTGCAAAAGGGCTGGAGTTTGATGTTCTGGAGCTCAAGAAAGAATAGAATCAATAGGGAGGAGTAAGGAGTGTTTAGAAGTAGAATGTGGATGAGAATGAAGTGTGGGGTGTAGTGGGGGAGGGGAGTTTGGCCGATTGGTGTTTATGGGGAGGTGGGTTGGGAGTTTCAATCTTGTATTTTAAAGATATGATTGGAATTTTGTAAGATTTGGTCATTCCTACAAATTTCTAGGCTAGGCTTGAAGTCATTGGGTGGATTGGCTGGTGTGCCGTGATATATATATATATATGCGGATGTGTATGTGTGTCGAGTGTGTAAGCATGTGTGTGTGTGCATGAGTTTATAAGTATGCATGCATGTACATATTTATGGGTGTGTGTATGGAGATATATATGTATTATGTATATATGTGTCCCGTATGCATGTATTAATAGTGTATGTGTGTGTCGTATAAATATGCATCTACTTATGAGTGTGTGTTATTATTTTATGTTTATAACAAGATTATATAAAGATTTTAAATAAATTTTTGTTTTATAGAAAATTTAGTAGGATGCCGTAGGCTTATTTTCTTTGACATATTCTAAAGTTCCATTTATTATTTATGTGTATAAGGTTATCCATTTTACCATTGTTATTATTTAAGTTGGTTGATGCAAGAGTGTGTCATATTTTTATAAAAGTTCATGCCTTTTAATCTAATATTTATTCACATGTTTTTAGAACTTACGGAATTATGATTTATTATTTAATTTTATTGTCTATTATTTTATAATTTACATGGTTATGTTTGTTAAATTTTGTTAATGATCTTAAGTTGTAATGAATGTTATAGGTTTGTTTTGTTGTTTTGTTTGGATGAGCCGATGCTGATGGCTTTAAGGTTTTAATATTCAACAGGGCTCCATGAATTCAATTTACTTATCAAGGTTTATTTTGCATCTTTTGTCTTCTAAGCTATCGGGCCCGAGGCCCGTTTGGTCGGTTCAGCACGCACCATAATTGTATGCGGCCCACTAGCCCAAATTGGTTTTGTGGGTCCAAAGCCCATTTAGGTGTGTGTATTAATGTACGCTAATGCCCAAAACTGTTGGGCCCAATTCAGGGCTCCCTAAGTGCGGCCCATTATGGTTTCTAAAAACATTTTCTAGGCCTAAAAATCAAGGTTGTCACATGGTATGATGCTCACAATAGAGCCTTGGTACTCTCTAGGTCTCAAGGGCAACAAGAAGTCTTTAATTTACAAAACCTGAGATACTATGAGAGTTTCTCGGTTGTTGACCTGGCCCTTGCCAACCCGAGTCAAAACAAGCAGTCTAATACGTTTGCTGAGGGAATACAACAAAGCGTGCTAGAAGAATTCAGAAAAAGATTAGTGCTATATAGACAGAGGCTAGCAGGAAAAACTGCTGGTCAACTGGATACGGGGAAGACCCTAAGATTAGCTTCCAAGTGAAAATCTCAGTTGAAGGCCCAGTAGTGAAACGTGTGAATCTTGGGGTGGGATCTACTTCAGCACCTAGTACCCTTAGTTTAGTGAAACACCGAGCTGGTGAAGGTGTTTCATCTCTCCCTGGCTAGAGCTCAAGTGCAGAACCAATACCTGAGGGCCAAAGCTCTCTCCACCCTGATTCATACAGGCCAACAATTGACACAATTGACAAAGGAAAAGGGAAAATGGATCTTGAGGAGATTGAGGAGGAGAAAAGGGAGAGGAGGAGGAAGGCAAGGGGAGAGAAAACAAGAGAGATCCCCAACTTTATGCAAGCTGGAATCAGGGCTGCCCATTGGCGAAACACTTAGGATGATGAGTTAAAAGCAGCCAGATTGAAGTATCTAGGGTCTAGTAACTATAACATTGAAGAATTAATTTCTCCTTACTTGGATGAACTAAATAAACTGGCAGACACTAAAGTTTCAAAAGAGAGGATGGAGGTTGAGGCTACAGAATTGCTCCTCAAAATCAAAGTAGAAGAAAAAGAAAAAGAAAAAGAAAAAGACTATACAAAGCTCCTATCCTCTCTCCAGTTCAAGAAAGTCTCATAAAAGCGATTGTTGTTGTTGAAAAAGAAACTAAGGTGGGTAGGGAACAAGAAAGACACAACACGATAACCTAGGTCTCTATCAGAAATCCGTTTTTCACCCTCTCTTATTTGAGTATATGGAGTTTGAATATCTCAAGCAGTTGGAACAAGATGCTCAAACAAAAAAAAGCTGTTAAGAGGAAAATGAGGGAGGAGACTGCTAAGTCAAGAGCCACCATCAAAGCCAATAAGAAAAAGTCTACTAACGAAATGAAGATGGTGAGCTTCTTGAAGCTATATGGGTTCTTTGAAAGGAGACTTGGTCGTATGTCTCTATCCACCATGGATGAGCATATCAAAAGGATCATGCAGAAGATCAAGGAGCATGAGCTGGTAGACTTGCATTCTCCACCAAGTTAAGCTGCACCTGAAGCTGAGATAAAGGTTGAACCACAAGAGATAACACAACCTGATCCTAGAGTTGCATCTAAGCTAGCTTCGTTAGGTGACCCACAGCAGGGTCCTTAGCCTTCTCTTTTTGAACATGTGAAGGAAAGAGACCCAACTCAGAAGGATACAGAAGGAACATCTGGTGCTTAAGACCATCCTTCTTAGTTAAAATATAGAAAGAGGAAGAGGATGCCCATTTGAAGGGACAAGAGAAAGAAGAAGAAGTCCAAGTCATCCACCTCTACACCTCAAGATAGGTCAAAACATCCTAAGGGTGAACAAAAAGAGGCTAATTAGTCAACTTCAATTCATGTAGAGCCTCTTGTTTGCTGAGAGACCCATTGTGTCCTGGGCTTTCTCCACAAACCAAAAAACATGGAATGTCACAAGAGATCAAGGAATTCAAAACATATACTTCCTGTAGAACATGCTTAATTTTCCTCTACTTTGAGAGTCTGAAGAATCGAGATCAACTAATGAAGAAAGGGATGTTCCTGATTCTAATGAGGACTGTGAGCATATGAAGATCAAGACTTAAAGCTACTCTCAAGTTTTGGTAGAATCAGCCTAGGCAGAGTTTGTAAAATTTATCTTAGAGGCTGATGCATACCAAATATCTCTCACCATGCGTTCTGAAGTATAAGGAAGTTACTTCAGAAGATTTGACAAAAGCCCTAAGAAATTCTGTAAGTGTCAAATCTTCCGAAGCCAAAGACCAATTCTTCCGAAACCGAAGTCAAAATATACCTTGAAGTACCGTGACATCCTTTCTCTAGTCCATCTGTCACTTGCCAACCCAAGTCAAAATAGGCAAGCTGACAGACTGGCTGAAAGGATTCAGGACAAGACCGTTAAAGAATTCAGACAAAGAAGAAGAAAAAGGCTAAAGTACCGTGACATCCTTTCTCTAGATTAGTGATTCTAGCTGACTTTCAAAGTATGGCCGGCTATAGGATGTAGTATAAAGTATCTCAGGTTCTTGTATTTTATTTTCTATGCTTTTGTAACACTTGTAATAGAACTTGAGAGCAATATACATCTTCCTTGAAAACCAATTACCTTGTTCTTAAGCTTTCTGTCTCTTGCTTACTTGTGTTATCCTAGTATCAAACTATCCTGCCAGTTCCCTATTTGATCTGTTATGTGTTCTAAGTCTCTCCTCATTGTGAAAACTGAGTTGCTCACACTTCAAACGGTCCTGCAATTGGTATCAGAACATTCCAGGCTCTTGATTGTAAGATCTCACCATCTTAGATCTTTTAGTTTTTCACAAAATACTTAACAACTCAAATGGCAGCTCTTTCAAAAGCTGATATGGAAACTGGCACAATGACAAAGTCCCCACTGATCACTCCTGAAGACTTTGATACTTGGTGTCAAAGAATGGAAGACTTCATCAAGTCTCAAGACTCCAGGATGTGGGAATCTGTTGTCTCCGACCTTACATTCCATGCACCTCTTCAGCTGCTGCTAGAGGTGGCATGATCCCAAAGGAGGTGGCTGACTATTCTGAAGAAGATAGAAAGAAGATAGATATCGATTAGAAGGCCATGACTGCCCTCCAAACTGCTCTTCCCAACTCTGTCTATAGGGGCTTTAAGAAGTGCAAAACTGCCAAGTAGTTATGGGATGCACTAAAGCTCATGTATGAGGGGTCCTCTGAAGCCAAGGAGAACAAAAAGGACCTCCTGAAGCAGCAGTTTGAAAATTTCACCTACAAGACAGGTGAAACCATGACTCAGCAGTACTTCAGGTATGTTGAGATTGTGGATACTCTAACGGATATTGGAGTAACTCTTGAGAACAGGGATATTGTGAGGAAGTTCATGTCCTCTCTTCCCAGACAGTGGACTTACTACTGTGTTGTCATCAAGAGGACTGAGAACCTTAAGACTCTTACTCTTATAGAGTTGTATGGTATCCTCAATGGCTACCAGATGGAGATGAACATGCAAAATCCATCTGGTAACTCCAGCAATTAGCAGGGTTCAGCCCTTCATGTGGTTGAAAGGGATTGTAGAGAACCACAGCATTATCTTATCTGCTACCTGACAACTCATAAAAGGGTCCTTTCATCACCTTTCCTGAGAAACCAAAGAGAGCTACATCAAAGGAAGTCCATTCCTAGGGACAAGCTCTTCTCATGCTTTTGTGTCTGCTAATGAAAGTTTAGGCAGCTTTCTCTTCACCCTTGAAGACCTGGACTGTATCCATCCAGATGATCTGGAGTACATGGAGATAGTCTAGCAGATGGCTTTTCTCACTCACAGAGCCAAGAAGTTCTACAAGCAGACAGGGAGGAAGTTTCCCAGCAATGCAGCCAGTGGAAAGTTTGGACTGGAAAAAAGTAAGGTGAAGTGTTTCAACTGCAACCAAATGGGACACTTTGCAAGGGAGTGCAAGGCACCTAGGACAAATAGTGGCCAAGCACAAGCAAGACCAAACTACACTGAAGGAGTGAACCAGAATGAGAAGCCAAAGCAGCAAGCTGCAGTTGTTGTTGAAGAAGGAGGCTTTGACTGGAGCTTTCAAGTTGAAGATGCATCTCCAAATCAAGCACTGATGGCTGATCATGATGAAGCCAAGGTATTGGAACATCTTTGCACTCCTGAATGTATTGCTAAAGTAAATAGATACAGGTCCTCTAACTTAGAAATGAGTTCTGATCTTGAGTCCTTAAACATCTTAAAATCTGATTCAAAAGAGCTGAAAATGGATATAAACTAAAAATAGAAGATTTAGAGAAAACCATTTCAACTCTCAAACATGAACACACCAACTATAGGACTCAGATTAAAGATCTCATCACTAAGTTAACTGAATGCCAGGCTGAGCTTGTGATCAGTAAAGCCAGGCAGAAAAATGTGTTCTTGAAGAAGAGACCTTCAAGAACATGATATCCTCATCTCAAAGTGTGTTATCAGAATAAGCAGGGACTAGGATCTACTGAGATAGCTCTTCCACACTCCTTACTATCTGTAAGATCTCCAAGGTGTGAAACTTGTGAAGATGAGCTTCCCCTTATAGACCCTATGAGTGAAGAGGATGAAGAGGAGATAGTGAAGGATGGTTCTGAGAAGAGTGAAGAAGATCATCCTAAGAAGGGTCACTATTCTCCTAAGGAGAGAAATTCTACTGGGTTATCAAAGTCCAAGAGGAAGAACTTGATTAGAAGAGCAAAGAGGAAGTCTAAGAAAGCTCAGGAGATCAAGGCCACCTTTGATTTTAAGCAGAAACAAGTATTCATCTCTACAGGATTTGAGGTGGTAAAAGCTGAAGACTCAACTACGAATCCTAGTACCAGGGATTCTAGTTCTTGTCAACCTCAACCCAACAACAACAAGAAGAAGGCTGATTTATTGTGTACCACTGCTGTACAATCTAAACCATCCACATCCAGCAGCAAGTCTCTCCCTAAGAGACTTGCTACTTCATCTGTGAAGAAAAAGAAGGAAGTGGAAAGTGATCAAGATCAGTCTTGCTCTCAAAAGAAGGCTTCCAGAAGAATGCAGTTTGACTATGTCATGTGTGGCATTACTTCTCATTTAGCTAAGGATTGCATCTACAATCCTAAAAGCATTGTCCACATGATCAAGAGGAAATCTACAGAAAAGATTAAGAAGAAGCTAACGTCTGAAGGAAAAGCTTTTCCTCTCAGAAGTTCAAAGGTGAAGAAGAAGACAAGTGAAAACTTGCCTTCGGAAGAAAAATTGGTCTCGGAAGAAAGGAATGCTTTCGAAGCACTGATGTCTGCTGCACTGAAAGCAAGATCTTCCAAAGGTCCAGTCTCCAAAACTTCCGAAGTTGCAAAACTTCCGAAGTGTTGAAGGTGAAGTCTAAGCTTCCAAAGGTGGTGTGGAAGACAAAGAAAGACCATGTGACAGAAAGTTCATCATCAACAACAGCTGCTGATTCTCAAAGCTTGAACATAGGATCAATTACTGTTGCATTGTCTTCTGTTGATATTACTGAGCCCAAGAGCAGCAAGGTTTGGGTTTCCAAAAGTAACTAATCATCTCTTTTTGTGCAGGAACATCTAAAGACCAACAGGAATGTGTGGATCATTGACAGTGGCTGTTCCAGGCACATGACAGGCAATGGCTCTCTACTCCAAAATTTTGAAAATATTGATGCAGGCTTGTTGCTTTTGGAGGAGATGTAGGAGGTTACATTACAGGAAGTGGCATGGTCACAAATGGTAAGCTCTGCATTGAAAAGGTAAACTTTGTCAAGGAGCTTGAGTATAATCTACTGAGTGTATCCCAATTTTGTGATCAAAAGCATAACATGCTCTTTACTGAGCATGAGTGCATTGTTCTCAAGCCCGGGGTGATCATTCCTCAAGAGCGCATTCTGTTTAGAGCCCCCAGGAAAGGGAACATGTACAATATGGATTTGCATGAAACTTCTCCCTCTGGAGAAGTGCCTTGCTTTCTTCTAAAACAAATAGTGATGAATCTTTTCTCTGGCATAAAAGAATGTGCCATGTAAACTTTAAAAACATGAATAAATTAATTAAGAATGATTTGGTAACTCGAATGCCAAAGAAAGAGTTTACAAGTGATGACCATTGTGTTGCATGCCTGAAAAGGAAGCAGCATAAAGTGCCTCACAAGCCAAAGGAAAGAAACTCCATCACTACTCCCCTACACTTGTTACATATGGATCTTTTTGGCCCCACCAGTGTAATGAGTTTAGAAAGGACCTCGTACTGTTTAGTGATCACAGATGATTTCACTAGATTCACTTGGGTCTTTTTCCTTATAACTAAGGATGAGACTCCTGATATATTAAAGAATTTCATTCTGAAGATTGAGAATCAATCTGATCACAAGGTCAAGATCATAAGATTTGATCAAGGAACTAAATTTAAGAACTAAACCCTTAATACATTTTGTGATGAAAAGGGTATTTCAAGACAATATAGTGCTGCCAGGACTCCTCAGCAAAATGGTGTTGCTGAGAGGAGAAGCAGGACACTAATTGAAGCTGTAAGAACTATGTTGTCTGACTCTAAACTGCCTATCACCTTCTGGGCAAAAGCAGTAAACACTGCTTACTATATGCAGAATAAGTTTTAGTAGTTAAGACTCATGGTAAGACTCCTTATGAACTATGGCACAAAAGGAGACCTTTCATTGGTTTCCTCAGATCATTTGGATGTCCTTGCACCATCTTGAATACAAGAGAACAGATAGCCAAATTTGATGAGAAATCAGATGATGGATACTTCATTGGATACTCTTCTCAAGCTAAGGCTTATAGAGTGTACAATCTCAGAACCAAAATTGTTGATGAGTCAGCCAATGTGACTTTCAATGAACACACTCCTTGTGTGAGAGGTTCTGATCCTGATTGGCTGTTTGATCTTGATTTAGTTACTAACTGTTTTAACAAGTCTTGTGAGATTGTTTTAGGATCTACAGGTAACTCATCAATAGAAGATCTTGATCCAAGATTTGAGTTGAGAAGACCTTCAAGTCAATCTATTTCAGCTCCAGTGGTAACTAATTCTGTAGATGGAGCTCCTATTAGCACAACAATGACAAATCCTGCTGATACATCTTATGTGCCATCAAATTCCAACTCAGAGGCACAGTACCACAGGGAAGGAGTTCCAAATGTTGAAGAAAATGGAAATGGTGATAGTGATCAAGAATTTCTTAATGCTGACTCCATGGAAGACAACATCATTGATGTCACACACTTATTGGATCAAGCCTCTCTTGATAAGTGTGCTGATATGGTGGGTGAATCTGCTTTGCCTGATCAAAATTTCTCAAATTTGGATCTCTCCAACCAACTTGTTATGATCCCTTAACTAAGGATCCACAAGTCTCACCTTACCACAAACATCATTGGTGAAGTTGACAAGGGGGTAAGAACAAGAGGACAAACCCATGACAAAAATTTTTGTCTCTACTCTTGTTTTCTATCCTAAGTAGAGCTAAAGAAAGTTGAGGAGGCTTTGAAAGATGGAAGCTGGGTTGAAGCAATACAGGAGGAACTGCTTCAATTCAAAAGACAGAAGGCTTGGAACCTATGTCCTCTTCCTCCTAGGAAGACTATTATAGGAACCAAATGGGTGTTTAGGAATAAGAAGGATGATAGAGGACTTTTCATCAAGAACAAGGCTAGACTAGTTGTTCAAGGGTATACTCAGGAAGAAGGAATTGATTACATTGATGTTTATGCTCCTGTAGCAAGACTTGAAGCTGTTAGGATATTCCTAGCCTTTGGTGCATCCAAGAATTTCAAGTTCTACCAACTTGATGTCAAGTGTGCTTTCTTATATGGGGTGATTGATGAAGAGGTGTATGTCAAACAACCACCTGGTTTTGCAGATCCTAATCATCCTAATTATGTCTGCAAGCTTGATAAAGCTCTATATGGGTTGCACCAAGCTCCAAGGAAGTGGTATGAGACTCTATCTCAGTACCAATGTTAGCATGGTTACAGAAGGGGTACTATAGATGGAACTCTCTTAATCAAAGGAACAGGAAATGACTTAATGCTAGTTCAAGTGTATGTAGATGACATTATCTTTGGGTCAACTAATCCAAGGCTCTTCAAAGACTTTGAGAAGCTGATGAAGAACAGATTTGAAATGAGTGCCATGGGGGAACTAAATTTCTTTCTAGGAATTCAAGTGAAGCAGGTTGACAATGGCATCTTCATAAGTAAGTCAAAGTATGTTCAGGACATACTTACAAGATTCAGCATGACTGACTGCAAGGTTGCAAAGACTCCCATAGCAAGAAACCACTTTCTTAGACCTGACCTTAAGGGGGAGTGTGTGGATGAGCATCTCTACAGAGCTATGATTGGGTCTCTCATGTACCATACTGCCAGCAGGCCTGATATCATGTTTGCCACATGTATCTGTGCTAGATATCAAGCCAACCCCAGGATGTCACACCTGGTTGCTGTCAAGAGAATTTTAAGATACCTCAAAAGTGGTCCATCACTTGGTGGTATCCAAAGAATTCTAACTTCAATCTGTATGCATATACAGATAGTGACTATGGTGGCTGCAATATGACTGCAAAGTCTACATCAGGGGGATGCCAATTTCTTGGTGGAAGGATAGTCTCATGGCAATGCAAGAAACAATCCTGTGTATCTGCATCAACTACTGAAGCTGCATACATTGCTGCTGCAAGCTGCTGTGCTTAAATGCTTGGGATTCAGAATCAATGCTAGAATATGGATTCAACTTCAAAGAGACTCCCATCCACATAGACAACAATAGTGCTATCTCTATTACAGAAAATCCTATGCAGCACTCAAGGACCAAGCATATCAACATCAGGTATCATTTAATTAGAGATAATTTTGAAAAAGGGTTAATCAAACTAGTCAAAGTGCACACAAATGAACAATATGCTGATCTGTTAACCAAAACCTTTGATGAACACAGATTTAAGTGTCTTATAACAACTATTGGGATGATAAACTTTGAATAGCTTTTTCTAAACTTAAATTCAATATTATTTTTAAAATCTGTGTGTCCTCAGTTGTCTATTTTATCACCTTCATAAGCCCCTAATTAACTTGGAGGAAGATTGATTTAGAAAAATATTTCATAGAGTATTCAGAATTTTGAACTTTTTTCTTCAGAAGAAACTAAGTTACCTTCGGAAGAAAATTATGTCTTTAATATCAACTAACTACTTATGACAATTTACCGTCGGAAGAAATTTACAGAATATCTTCCGAAGCCAAATTTTATTTAAGTATTTTAAATGATATTAAAGAACAATTCCCTTTCAAAAGTACTTATCTCTGAAAAGAGAAGAATTCTCTAAGTATTTTACTTCCGAAGCAAAATTTTCAAAACCCTTAGAAATATCTTCCGAGGCCAAATTGGTCTCGGAAGCTTTTATCAAAAAACATCCGAAGCCAAATTACCTTCGGAAGATTTCGACTTCCAATAAAACTACTTTTGGGCACTTTTTAAGAGGTGGAACCGACATCCGGATTTTAAAGTTTATTCTTTCGCATTAACTTTGTCTCAAATCCATTTCATATATATACCAACGGTTTCCCCCTTTTTCACTTTTCTCTCATCATCTGCAACACTTTTCTAACCTAAATTCATCTAGAAACCGACCATGTTCTTACTTTTCTTCTTGACGAAGCTCTCTCAAATGGCCAATCTAAACCACAGAAATCAACCTGATTTCTCCATGCAACTTCGTAGGCTACACAATCAGGTTGCTCTTCTGAACTCTGAGAAAGAACCTACTTTTTTAGAGATTTGCTGTTTTCTTTCTTTGTCCAACTACTTCACCTCCCTCACCATTGATCCTCCTCTCTATGAGGATCTGTTGTTAGACTTCTGGCGGACTTGCCATGAGGTCAATATGGATGGGGAGAAGGCACTGTCTGCCACAGTGCAGGGGAGGACAATCTTCATCACTCCATTCGTCATCAACAACCATCTTCAGCTGGATGATGCAGAAGGTGATTTGTCCTTTCCTAAATATGCTGTAAATCAGTCTTTTGCGCAGATGGGATATGAAGGAGACTTCTCGGTCAGAACCTTCAGGAAAGGGAAGGTGTCTTCCCAGTGGAAGTACCTCCTCCATGTCATCATACACAGCTTGTCCAACAAGCATGGAGGATGGGACCAGATTCCTGAGGATCTGTCCTTCATAGTCCATAGACTGATTCAGGGGTCAAGTTCAGGTATTCTCACTTTGTTTACCTTAATCTAATGTCTAAATTAGACTCCTTGGAGTATACATGTTCCCTAGATATGTCCAGCACATTTCAACTGTGAATTGGGCTCACAGTTGAGGGGAACAGGTAAAACTCTTGAATTGGCATAGATGAAGCCTAGCATCTTCAAAACAATAAGAAAACCAACTGTGGGATTCTCTGGGGTAGAAACAGCCCTTGTCCAAAAAAGTTAGAGCTTATTGCTCAAGGTGACAACTAGCAGCACCAGCTAGTGTTGAACCCACACCTGTTGTTTCTCATCCACCCCAACCACCTTCAATAACCATCACCTACTATAGAAAATACAAACAAACCCCTGCTCAAGCTATTCAGTCTGAGCAGGGCCCCATATCACCACCCATACAAGAAGAAGTGGACACTGGAGCTCCCACTTCTCTTGAGGAGCAAACCACTCCCATCCCTCATACTATCAATGTTGAGGTTCCTCATGCTCAGCCTGATGAGCTCACAACCCAAGCAGCCTCAAGCCTTCACTTAGAGTCTTAAAACTCTAGTGATCAACCTTCATGGGACAGTTACCATCCCCAGCCTCTATACCGTAACCAACCAATCCCAAACCTTGAATTCTATGATGAAGATATGGGATTCAGTGAGTACCATGAGTCTCTCTTCTTCACCCCTACTCAAGGAGAGATGAGTGCTCCTGCTACCCCCATATCTAGCCCACATCATCCACCCCAAACTGAGGTGGATCTCCATGAACAAGTTCAGGAGATCCATATGGAAGATGCTCTCACTACTGCTAGTGATTACATCATTAAGACCTCAACCAAGGCAACTCAGCCCATTGACCTTCACTTCAAGTTGTCAGTGAGAAGAGGAAATCCAGCAACCAAGAATTCTATGCTGGTGATGAGGGAGAAGACATTATTCCAACTCTCTCAGCCCCCCATGATTCTTCATCTGAAGATGAGGGGAGTTTGAAACTAAAGGTGCAACAACTAGAAAATATGTGCACCTCTTTGGTCTCAAAGGTTAGTCCTTGGAATCTCAAGTGACTGCCTTACAGAAGAAGGTCAATGACCAGCAACTTGAGATCACTGATCTCAAAGGCAAGCTAGCTGAGAGACCATTAAGACACACTCAACCAGGTCCACAAGAACGTGTGGAAGTAGTAGACTTGACCTCCAGCTCACCTATGCAAGTGAGTGATGCTACCAAAAAGGGGGAGAATGTCCCTACAACCACAGAACCTGGGAGTTCTGTCATGAGTATGGACAATGAAAATTCACCACCCTCACTTGCAGTTTTCCACACACAACAACTTCCTCAGGCTCACACTGATGTGGAGGCCTTACTTCAACAATTATTTGAGGAAAGAATTCCAATGTCCATGCCTGCCCCAGCCCATCTAGCTGAAAATCCAATAATGGGATGGTGGTATGACTCTTCAAGAATGGCATTGGTGCTATCAAGGGCTCAGGGCAATAGGAACTCTTTAACTTTCAGACCTTGAGTTTCCATGATAGTATGAACTTGGTTGGTCTGCCTTTCATCAATCCAAGCCAAAACAGACAGGCTGCAGACTAGTTGAGGTGATCCAAGAATAGGTTATGAGGGAATTCAGACAAAGAGCAATTTTATATAGACAGAGGCTAGTAGGGAAAACTATTGGTCAACTGGATATTGAGGCAGACCCTAAGATTAGCTTCGAAGGGGAAACATCAGTTGAAGGCCCAGCAGAAGAACCTGTGAACCCTGAGACAGGCTCACCCTCTACTCCTGGTATCCTCAGTGACATACCTGCTGGTGAAGGTGTCTCACAACCTCTCTCTGGCCAGAGCTCAAGCTCATCACAACCATCTACAGGCCAAAGCTCTCTCCACCCTGAGTCATACATACAGGCCCACAATTGACAAAGGGAAAAGGAAGATGACTCCTGAGGAGATTGAGGAGGAGAAGAGAGAGAGTAATAGGAAGGCCAAGAGAGAAAGATCAGGAGAAGTCCCAAGCTTCATGCAAGCTACAATCAGGATTGTCCATAGGCCTGATACTCAGAATGATGAGTTAAGGGCAGCCAGATTGAATTATCTAGGACTTAGGAACTACAACATTGATGAAATCATTTCTCTCCCCTTGGTAGAACTTGATGAACCGTAGACAGAGAGCTGTACAAAGAGGGGAAGGAGGCTGAGGCAGCAGAACTGCTCCTCAAAATCAAAGAAGAGAGAAAAAAAAAGACAACAATGAGCTCCTGTCCTCTCTCCAGTTCATGAAAGTCCTAAGAAAGAGTCTGTGGCTGTTGAAGAGGAAGAATCTCACATAAGCAGGAACAAGAAAGACAAAAGACGATTGCTTATCTGAGTGCCACATACATCAGGCAGCAGCTCTCAATCCCCTTTCATTTGTATACATTAAGCTTGAGTACCTAAAACAGCTTGATGAAGAGGCTCAAACTCAAAGAAAAGTAGTTAAAAGAAAATGAGAGAGGAAGCTGCTAAAGCAAGATCCACCATCAGAGCCCAAGAGAAGAAGTCTGCTGACAGACTGAAGATGGTGAGCTTCTTGAAGCTGTATGGGTTCTCTGGAAGAAGACTTGGTCCTATGTCTCTATCCACAATGGATGACCACATCAGGAGGATCAAGCAGAAGATCAAAGAAAGTCAGCTTGTGGACTTGCATTCTCCACCAAGTCAGCTGCACCTGAAGTTAAGGTTAAGGTTGAAGAGACAACACAGCCTAAACCTGAAGCTACAACTAAGCCAACTTCATCTTCTGACCCACAGCAGGGTTTAAGTCCCCTCCTACTAATAAAATAGGGAATAAGGACCCAACTGAGGAAAGCACAAAAAGTCAATCCGGTGCTGCAGGCCAAGTTCCTGAGTTAAAGTATAGAGTGAGGAAGAGGATGGCCATCGGAAGGGATAGAAGAAAGAAGAAGATGTCCATGGCATCCACCTCACCAACTCAGGATGAGTCAAAACATCCTGAGGATGTGCAACAAGAGGCTGACCAATCAACTCCAATTTAGGTTGAGCCTCTTGCATAAGGAAGACCTATTCTGTCCTGGACTTTTGTTGCAAATCCAGACAAGTATGTAGTCAGAGATCAAGGTGGTCAAGATGTCTATCTCTGGCAGGACATGATTGATCTACCTCCGCATGATCTCTTTGACATGAGAAGGTTCTATGAGAGTCTGAAGGATCCAGATCAACTGATGAAGAAAGGGATGCTTCTGATCCTAATGAGGACTATCAACTGCTGAAGAACTTCTCTGTTTTGGTAGCATCAGCCTAGGGAGAGTTTGTAAGGATTATAGAAGAGGCTGATGTACTCAAAACACTCAGGGTGTCTCATGCATGCATGCACATTGTGCATGGTAGAAGTTACTTCGGAAGTTTTACACTCAACAAGAAAAATTACACAAGTGTAAAATATTCCGAAGCCAAAAGACCATTTTTTCCAAAGCCAAAGATGAAGTCTTCCGAAGCTCAGAAGACAAAGCTTAAAGATAGAAGACTGATTTCTTCTGAAGACAAAAAAGACATGCTCTCTTTGATCAACAACTTTTCAGAAAAGCTGGCCAACTTTCCGCTGCCACTCTGCAGGCTCTCCAACTTTACACAAGTTGGTGAAAAGGTCCATGCTTTAGGAAGCTGTAGATTAAGGTCTTGGGTCTATAACTTTCTACTTTATGTACTTTTATCCTTTTTGTATTACAATAGGATGTGAGCTATGGCATGTCATTGTCACATGTCAAAAGGCAATCCACCTTTTGACTTTTGATTGATCTTGTTGTCTAGATTAGGATTATAGCTGGCTTTCAAAGTATGGCCGGCTGTAGGATGTAGTATAAAGTATCTTAGGTTCTTGTATTTTATTTTATATGCTTTTGTAACACTTGTAATAGAACTTGAGAGCAATATACATCTTCCTTGAAAACCAATTACCTTGTTCTTAAGCTTTCTGTCTCTTGCTTACTTGTGTTATCCTTGAAAACCAGTTCCCTATTTGATCTGTTAAGTACTCTAAGTCTTCTCATTATGAAAAACTAAGTTGCTCACCCTTCAAACGGTCCTGCAGAAACATGACTGAAGCCAATGATAGACCCTGTGAACCTTGTCATAGAAACTGCTTTAGCATCCTCTACCTTTAGTGAGGCACCAGCTGGTGAAGTTGCATCACAACCTCTCTCTAGCTAGAGCTTGACTATTGAACCAAGCAATAATGGCCAACTCTCTCTTCACCCTGGGTCACAAAGTCCTATGGTTGACAAAGGAAAAAAGAAGCTAACTCCTGAGGAGATTAAGGTGGAGAAGAGAGAGAGGAAGAGGAAGCTAAGGGGAGAGAGTTCAAATGGGTGCCCAGGCTTCGTGGAAGATGCATTCAGTGCTGACCTTAGGCCAAATACTCAAGATGATGAGTTAAGGGTAACCAATTAAACTACTTGGGGACCAAGAACTACAACATAGATCAACTCGTCTCTCTTCCCTTAGAGGAACTTAAGGACCTGGTAGACATAGAGTTGTTAAAGAAAAGGAAGGAGGCAGAGGATGCAGCATTGCTCCTTAAGATCAAGGAAAAAAGGAGACAGAAAAGACTCTACAAACATACTCCTTCCCTTTCCCCAGTTCAAGAAAGCCCTGAGACAGAGGCTATGGCAACTGAACCTCAAGTAGACAAGGAAGTAGACAGACATAACATGATTAGCTACCTGAGTGCCACAGGCCTCTATTAGGCATCTACACTTCTTCCCTTATCCTATGAGTATGTGGAATTCGAGTTCTGAAGCACCTTGAGCAACAAGTACAAAAGGAATAGAAGGCTATTAAGAGAAAGATGAGAGAAGAAGCTGAAAAGTCAAGAGCCATCATCCAAAAGAGCCAAAAAAGTCTGCTGATAGGCAGATGATGATGAGCTTCTTCAAGCTGTATGGATTCTCCGGAAGGAGGCTTGGTCCAATGTCTCTATCCACTATGGATGAGCACATTAGGGTGATCAAGCAGAAGATCAAACTCCTCCTGCAGTTGAGGTCAAAATTAAACCAGAAGAGACAACACAACCGGGACCTAGTGCTGAACCACAACCAACTTCATCATCTGATCTACAGCAAGGTCCTGATCCCTCTCCTTTGAACTTGTGAGGAAAAAGGACCCAACTAGGAAATAGAACAATCTGGTGCTGAAGGCTAGTGTTCTTAGTTAAAGTCTACAAAAAGGAGGAAAAGGATGGCAAAGAGAAGTGACAAGAAGAAAAAAAGTCCAAAGCATCCACCTCCACACGTCAGGATAAGTCAGAGCATCCTGAGGAAGTTCAAGAGGAGGCTGCTCAACTAACTCCAACTCAAGTGGAGCCTCTTGGAACTTGAAGACCCATTTTGTTCTGGAGTTTTGCTGCAAATCTAGACAAATGGTATGTTATCAGAGATCAAGAAGGTCAAGATGTCTATTTGGCAAGACATGTTTGATCTTCCTTGCATGATCTATATAATATGAGAAGATACTATAAGAGTATGAGGGATCCTGACCAATTGATGAAAATAGGTATGGTCTTGATCCTAATGATGACTATCAATATCTGAGTATCCTTTTATAATTTGGTAGCTTCAGCCTAGGGGGAGTTTGTAAGGTTATACTTGAAAGGCTAATACAACCAACGTAACCAAAAGAGTTTCCTGCTTGCATGATGTATAGAGTAGAAGTTTCTTCGAAAGTTTTACACTCCTCATAGAAAATATTCTACGTTTAAAATCTTCCGAAGCCAAAGACCAATGTCTTCCGAAGCCAAAGATGAAGTCTTTCGAAGCTTAGATGACAAAGTCTTCGAAGCCAATAGACTGAACATTGATTTCTTTTGAAGACGGAGAAGGCATGCTTTCATTGATCAACTTTTTCAAAAAGCTGACCAACTTTCCGCTGCCACTCTGAAATCTCACCAACTTATACAAGTTGGTGAAAAGACCCATGCTTTAGTAAACTGTAGATCTTGGTTTGGATTCTGTAACTTTTTACTTTGTACCTTTTATCCTTTTTGTAATAGATTAGGATGTGACCTATGACATGTTATAGTCACAAGTCAAAAGGCAATCAACCTTTTGACTATAAATTGATCTTGTTTTCTAGATTAGTGTTTCTAGCTGGCTTTCAAAGTATGGCCGGCTGTAGCATGTAGCATAAAGTATCTAGTGTTCCCTATTTGATATTATAAGTGTTAGTCTGTTCACAGCTATCCTGCTCTGTTAGAGAGAATTGGAATGGATTTGGTGTGGTTCGCTAGCTCTTTATTTTGAGACGAATGAATTCTGAATAAAGGAAGGCGGTCGTGATAGGGAAAGGCCTGTCTCCAACAATCTGTGAAACTGTTGCATTGACCTCCCCAACCAGTCCAGCAAGTTCAATTTCCAATTAAGTCATTTTAAGCTTAATATCTACCAAAGTGCAATACAAATGGTCTTTGATCTTGCTAACTACAATTCAAGCTAAAATAAATTAATTGATTGCAATCTTCATCTCATAATCAACGATTGAAGCTTGAATCCTAGGAAAAGTCACCTTAATTTCAATTAATAATCTATCTAGAGCTCCAAATCTCTGATACCAATTGAAAATTCTAGGATTTTTAAACTTAAATCGATATCGAATGATAAATGCGGAATGAATATCAATCAAGCATACCGAATAAGAAACAAGATCAAGAGAACACATGATGTAAATAACTTCGATATATTTCTATCACAATAAGATGTACAAAGAGAATTATGACAAGTGCTCTCCTGAATTAAATCACAAAATGTCTATATATATATGAAACAAAAATGTTCTCATGCGAAAACTTCTTCACGCATGGAAACTTAAGTTATTGCACGAAAACTTTACAAAATATTTTTTTTTCTCAAGCCTCTATGTTTGATCCGTACAATTACCGTGTATTATGTGTCTCATCCTAAATTTTTCCTCTTAGGTTGTCATATCGCGGAATCCAAATTCGTCTAAATCTAGTTCTAGCACTGAGGATTTTTTTTCTCCAAAATATGCAATCTGTCCTTTAATTCTATCTAAATTGAATCGATCTTCTTTTAAGGATTCATCTAGAAATATCTAATCTGTAGCATAACATCCGGCGATAAAACATCATAATCAACCACAAAAATGTCATCTTTACTTGTAAACTCATTGGTTTCAAAAATAAATAGCGTACGTATGCATAGTAGCCCTAAAATACATAACGTAGGTATGCATACTAGCCCCAAAAGAGATAAAACATTTAAATAAGAGAATGTAGAACTCACCTCTTGAACCTTTTGAATATAACCCTAGAACTGAGAGTTGAACTTGAGATGTACACACGTGCAAACCTAAAGTTTCAAACTTTGTACATAGAAACACATTATGAGCACCATTAGAGCTTATATCTAGATAAGATCTATTAAAAAACATGATAAAAATCATACCTTTAGTGATTTCTTTAATTTTCTCTCTCTAGATCCGAGGTCTTTTTCTCTCTACATCTTAGAGAATATTGAATGCATGAAAGTGAGGGAAGGGCCGAACCCTTTCCTTTTGTACTACCATATGGGTACATCTTTCATTTTTCTACATTTGCCTTCTTTTCTTTAATTAAAATCATAAGTTATATTTCTTTTCTTTTCTTTTCTTTTCTTTTCTAAACTTCCAATGTTACAAGCAGGCTTATCAAACCATCCCAGCCATCAAATGTGTATGAGTGTGTGCCTAATATGTGCGAGAAACTCCTCTTTTTAGCAAGTTCGATGCACCCCGTTAAATATATCAAGATCCCATATACCCCTAAAGACCTGTGCATATTTCTAAGCATTTGAATTATTACCAGTACAGACATAAGGTGTATGTTATGATAACTTTATAACTCACGTGTTTAATAGTTGCTCCCTAGTTGATAGCAATTTTTAGTATGATCTGGTAATATCTCAAGGATCTAATACACATTAAATGATCCTAAATTGGGCAATGGCATAACTAACAAGTTATTATCATGGTTGGATACCGGCTAATGCTATTTTATTTAAGCATGGGTGATCAATACATATCTAACTAAGGTAAGGCAACCCAATACCCACCCCTACAACCCTAATGCCTAAAAATAGTAATACCACACTAATACTACTCCTAATAATAATACTAATATTAATTATAATTAACTTTACATAAGTTCAATGAAAACATACCTTAAAATTTTCTACGGAAGGTCTCGTTACTCATGCTCCATACTCGAGCTCCAAAAACAACTAATAACTATCTCCATAGTAGAAGCTTAGTATGTTGCCACCTTAGTTTGTTGCTCCCAGGTTCTTTAAATTCAAAACCATGCACTTGAGCATAGGTTTAATTTCCTAAGCACTTCTATTCACATTGATAAAAACATTGCAATGTTCATAACTAATAATCCGGTTTAACATTCCAAAATTGATCACTTTAAAATTATAAATCACTTCTTAGGAGTTGTGTTGAAAAAAGATTAACCATACTTGTTCAAGTCTATATAGATAATTACTTCGTTTATCTCTTTACAAAAGCATTGGACCCTAGTTGGTTAGAATTTTTAGTACAGTTTTTAAGTTTTTGTATGCTCAAGCATCGTCATAAGTCAATACTACTAACATAGTTAATCTTTCAGGCTCACATTAGCCACCATATCAAAGGAGCCAATCAAGTGTGAGAGAGATAGTGAAAATCAACTGTGGTTATTTGAAAAAAAATGTTGATGTATGTTAATGTAATAGATAATTCATGATTATCAAGGGTCATTTATGCAAATTTGATTTACTTATATTAGTAACTAGGTTACAATCCCGTATAATACACGGGCTAATTAAATTTACTGTTAATTGTTAATAATATAAAAAGTTATTTTTTAAATATTGTGTAGTATACACATTTAATAAACTCATATATTATATTTGAAAATTTGAAGTTAACATATTTGAAATTTTAATTATGGATAGTTATTAATTAATGAGTAGCTATTATAGCATTCATAATTACTAGTAGAGAGAAGTGTGAAACTAATTATTAGATGACTTAGAATGGTGAAAAATGTCTGGATTTATTTTTATATATTATTATAGAGATTATTATGTGGTAATAGTTACAAATAACATATAAAAAGATAATCAGATAGAAATTATATAAAATAAAATTAAACAATTATTATTAGAAAATAATTAAAATATATTATGATACATGCATGTTACTAGATAATCACAATCAGTTGTGAATTGATAAACCCTAAAAACTATACATAAGAGTCTAAGGATAAAGAAAAAGTAAACCAAATATTCTCGCTTCTTTCTCTTACTCTTTTCAATCATCACCGTGAAAACCGTCGCCGCCCACAGTCGTTGACCACCATTCCATTGCCACTGCACCATCTCGTGTAGTCGCCGCCGCACCACCATCACACGAACACCGTCGTTGTGTGCCACAGCCACTGCACCACCACCGCTGTCGTGTCCCCTCTATCATTTCCGATCACTGTTGATCTTCGTCATTGGACACCGGTTGTTGGATTTCATTTCGAATTAGAGATCATGATTCCTAATGGGTTTAATAAAAAGTTTGGAACTTTTAATATAGGGAATACAAATCACAAACTGTTTGTCATTAAGGATTTGTGAACATTTGACTAGTCACAAACTACTCCTAACGCGTGTCATTGTGAGTATGTTTTTTAATGGTAGTCTCACTATCAAGTCATGGCAGTGAATTATAAACATACTCAATGGTGTGTTTTAACTTAAGGTTTTATTTTGTTTATGTAACTAAATCAATAGAATGAACTCCCACCTTTGTTTAGTTAAACTTCTTGCATGCATTTTGATTTGGTTTTGAAACCTAAAACTGATAGAGGAATTCCTAATAGTAGTATCAGAGCCTCGATTGCAAAAACCCTAGAATCATGATTCGGTTTATACATGTTAAGCCAAAGTAATGTTTTAAACTTTACTATTAATTGCAACTTTTAATTATTTATCAAGATGTGTTTTGGAAAAAAAATGTTGCACTTTACGCTTGCATTAATTGTGATGTGCATTGCAAATAGAGTTTGCGCGACATGTAAGTTATGTTTGTGGTTGTTGTCTTTTTAAATTTCTTGTTATTTTGATTGTATTGGATTTGATGTTGTTTTGGAAGCTAAAGTTGTAATATAATAGGTTGTATTTAATTTTTAATTCTTTGTAAAAAAATAAGACGAGACAATATTAGAATACTAAATATCAAGATTGGAAATCACAAGATCTAACAAGCTCGGAAATCCGGAAGAATGTCAAATCAAGTGGGAGCAAGCCTAAAAGGTATAAGATCTTTTGAATTTTCTTATTTGAGTAAATCCGAAATTCTAAGAGGCTATTGGGGATGGATAATCCTAGCGGCTCGTTTTTGTATATTTGTGGTTGTTTAAATGTTTGTTCACTAGTGTGGTTGATATACGATATTAAATGCAAATCATAAAACAAACAAACCAAAAAAAATGTTGAAAGGTGTTTTAAAGTAAAACAACACGATTAAAGATGAGTTTTTAAAATAGGATTTTAGTTATCTTGTAAAGGTTTGAAAATTAAAAAGTTAATTTTCATAATTAAAACTAAGTTTTGAGAAAACATATAAAATGAGATTATATTTCAAAAATCATCTTAATTAATAAAATAACTTATTAAAATTGGTTGTGTGTTTATGCAGATGTAGATTTAACTAGGTTATTAAAGTGGCAAATGTCTATAGGTATATAGAAAGTGTTCAAACCAAGTAAAATGGAGATTTTACAAAATAAATTGAAATGAATTACGAATTCATCGCAAATTGTTTTAACGTCGGAATCAAAAAATAGAAGTCCTTTTATTGAAAGATATGTTATATATCATCCTTTTTCTATCACTTGCAAGGTATGTCCAATCTGAGCATCTCGGGTGGGCGTATCTTGCTAGGTGGATTGTGACATCCCGAGACACAAGCCGATTCGCACCAGTTCAAGAGTAGATAACCTATAGCTCAAACTTGCAGACAGTGCTTAGCCAGCCACAAGTAAGAGTAGGCACAAATGGGATTAAACATACCATAATGACAAATAGTTTGTGTAAATGATCCCATAAAGTTCTAGTAGTCAAATAGTTGATGCAATTCGTAAACCAACCTACCTACATAGCCATGCTCACGTATTATACTCAATCCTTAAATAAGTATGGTGAACCATGGATCCTAAAGTTTATTTTGTTAAAGGATCATTAATAATTAAAACTATTTTATTAGAATACTAACTAAAATGATTTTATTGTAGATGTCTCGTAAAACCAGTAAAGATAAATCAATATGGTCAGTTTTTGACTATGAAGCGCTTAATGAGACAAACTTCTTCTTCTAGTACAAAAGAATCAAAAGGATTCTTAAGTATAACTATAAATGGCATATTATCAAGTACCCTGAGAAACCACCTTGTCACGTAGGGAAGTTTGTCTTAGATGCGCAAGAAAATCTTGATAAAGAGGATTATGTAGTTTCTACTATCCTCGCCAATGCTTTGATTCCTGAGCTTGAAGAGAATATCCGGCTTTATCATCTTCATAAACCAAAACCTTACGAAGAAATAAGCAATACTATTCCTTACTGTAAAGGTCTGAATTACAGACCTTCATGGAAGATGGAAACGCATCTTGACAACTTGATTCACTATGAGATTGCATCTGATAAATATATTACTTATGAATTTATCATGGGTGACGCTTTCAAGGATAGTAAAGGTTTGAAGGAAATAGAAAAAGGTAAAGCTGATAAGATCACTAAGAGTAATGACTTTGATAATAAGATTAGCAACAGATCATTTCTAGGAAAAAAGAACTAATATTATGACGAGAGATGAATTCTTTAGATGCATCTACATCAGGTATCCTTGTAACAGTACTCTGATCTCGTTTTCTTAGCGAATAGTAATGTAGAACATTATTTACACGAACTAAGATATAGAGTAAGATACTAAAGCAATAAGACTCGAAGATCACTTCAACATGATATATAAAGATTCAAGACTATCATGAGATGATATTTTTTTGGTTCTTTCTTTTAGTTATTTATCACATGATTTTGTCACTTCTATCAGTGATTTGGTTTGAATATTGGATTTTAAGTTTTTCATATAATTTAATATTATTTTGATTCAAATTGGATTTATTAGTACTTTTGAATATAATATAACGAACAACAAACATGAATTGGTGAATTAGATTCATCAATACATGTTAGACTTATAAATTGTTAAGATAAGTTTGTAGATAAGGTTGAATATATGAAAAAAATATTTTCATGTAAAAGCATAAGGCTACATAAACTGCTCACAATTATTCTACACAGGTTTATAGGTTTAAACCAAATTATGTAGTTTCACTAAATAGAATAACACAAAATCATTGAATAAGATTTAACTGATATATATTTAAGTTGAAATCTAGAAGGTGAATAAATAAAGTGGTAACACTTGGAATCGTCTTTTATGTTTTAATAGTATAACATGATCAAAGCCTTAAGGAAATATAGAAATGTTATATTTTCTATCGAAAGCAATCATACAAGAAAGTGAATAAAAAGTTTTTCATCATGAAATGGATATGATTGAGAATTAGGATCCAAACAACTGATTACAAAATGAAAAACTAGGAGTTGTTTAGAATATAGCATCTGACCACATAAAATATCTGTTAAGAATCTAAATGAATGGAGATTCATCATAATACTTTAAGATTATATCTAAAATAACAAAGATCGTATTTGTATGAAATGGATCATTCAAATAATAGTATTGTAGCTGTTACAAACTTGGTTAAGAGACAAATGAACTAAATTAAAAAGGGTCTCAATGTAAGATCACTAGAGTCAAAGTCCAAGTCGACGTTATGTCCACTTTCAAGTCAAAGTTCACATTTAATCTAAGTCAAAGTCAACGGTCAACGCATCTATTTTGGTGACAGATGTCATGATAACCCCTAGTTATGTGAATTTCATCCCTACATTTAGCCGTAGTCATCTTCCATGAACATCTTTCATGAACAGGTAACGATGTTTAGTCATCATTTGATCATCTCATTCCTAGGTAAATTCAATACCTCAATTTGAGTTTTATCTAACCTTTAAAATCGAGATCCTACTACACTTCAGCATCGTTACCTCTCTCTTCATTAGTTCCACTAGTTCTTTGAGAAATCAAAGTTTGTCATCCACTTGAGTTTTTAAAGCGTGACATGCAATGCCTCATTAGCAAGACACTTTTTGAGGTTTGACACATGAAAATTGTCGTGTACCCTACTAAGTTATTGCGGAAATTCCAACCGATAAGACACAGGACCAATCGTTTAGTAATCTTCAAACAAACCAACATACATAGGTGCCAACTTGCTTCGTTTGCCAAAGCGAACAATGCTTTTCCATGGCGACTCCTTTAATATATTAGGCATGTGACTTATCGGTTGGAATTGCCACATCGTAGAAAGTTAAAGCCTATTAATGTTTTGAATGGTTATGGATAGGTGTCTAGGACTTGTGTTACACCACATTGTTGAAAGGACTCTTTGCTTTAAAATGCACCTGTTTCTCCTAAGGTGAGTTTCACAGCCCCACGTTTATACTTTTTCCTTGCAAGAAAAGAATACTGAATATGTTTTATTATTTTACGCTATAATATACTATTTTAATGCTTCTTGACATGATTTGTGCTAGTGTTGCAAATGTAAGTTAATGTGAAAATCTATTGTATCTTATCATAAATGTTAACTCCATGTGACTGGGTGAAAAATTGATGGATTGTATATGTACATTGATTTTAATGAACTATTGCAACGGAATTACAATAATAGCAGATTAAACAACACATAATACTCATAAAATACTTTGTATATTGATGAACATTTGATTAAAATAGAATAGTAGGGAGTGCGGTTCTCCAGGTTACAAATGAGAGAAAATATTCTATCTATACGTCTTACACATGACCTGTACATTGATTAAGCTACCCTGACTACAATATTGCATTAGAAAAGTATTAAGTCAAAAAGTACAGAACAAAATAAGTATCTCTTTGTAGCCACCCGCATTACTTTTGGTTCATACCAAAAGCTTCAGCCATATTTCTATCTTTTTCAATCTTATTTCTTTTGTTGTTCTTCATAAGTATTTTATTTTCGGTCATGCGCATTTGACATATGCGGATGACCAAATACTTAGACACATTTGTTGGTTCATCCGCATTTCTACTTCATTCACATTACTTGTCTCACCGCATTTCATTTCTACACTTGTCAATAAATAATACAAATAGAACAATACTACCACCATTTGAATTGTCATGCATGATCATTTAATTGTCCAATAATAATACCCTAAGGATTATGCAGTTTATGTATTTCAAGGGTTTGTTGGAGGTGGAGGTTATGAAAATTCTACGGGATCTCCTTCTGATGCAAGAGCCTGTAGTTGTGTAGATGTTGATGCTGTTTTTTGGTTGGTGATGGTGCTGGTTATTGTTCGAAAACTATTGTTAATGAGTAATAGTAGGATCTAGAATTGACTTGATCATGGTGGCAAATTTTGTGGCTTCTTTCGTCCTTCTAGTATCTAAAAATGAATTTTCGTTTGCTTCATCTTCTTACTAACCTTAATTGGGATCTGTGTAAGTGGTTGAGGTTGATACATAGTAATGGTAGATAATTCATCTTATGAATGACTAGATCTCCATCAGCATTTATTTCCAACTTCATCATGCCACCAAACTATAATGGGACTCTTTTCTCTTTTTTGGCTTCTCTTTTCTAGTTCATTCAGTCATATGCAATCTTCAATATCCTTATGCACTTTAAGGAAAAGACTAGATCATCTTCACCAAGTCTATTGTTTAGGCTTCTTAAGTTCCTAGTGAACATATAATGAGTATATGATTCATCTAGCAACCGCAGTTCATAGGCACTAAATAATCTAATGTCGGGACCCTCTTTCCATTCGCCTCTTCTCTCTATGACCAACTTATATGTATCTTCATCATACCTTACATTGTATATGGGCATAAGATGAGTCCCAAACACCTTTTTTCTCTTCAAATCAAGTGTTAGATTTACTCTTCGTTTAGGAGTTTCCAACTCTTCAATTGTCTTCTTTTTCTTCTTTTCAACAAAGGGTTCACACATGTTTTGTCACTTCTTAGGCGTGTGTCTTTTAATGCTTTGAAGTTGTTTATTCCTTTGAACATCTTCAATATCTTCTCAAATTGGTAGTCCCTATCCATAATAGCATGATTAATCAACTCCCAATCTGCTAATGAACTTGAGAAGGTTATATGAGTAGTGGTGCTAGGGTGTCATGATCAACTCCTGTGAGTTGGATATGTTTTGTAGAAGTTCAAGATCTAGGAGCTTTGACTGTTACTTCCTCTTCTAATGACTTTATACAAACCCAACTTAAGTATTGCAGCTTGAAGAGAGTTAGTCTTCATTGGACCTAACTTACTCTTTGTAAATCCAATCCTAGCAAGATATTCCTTCATTTTCCTTATCCAGAAAAGGATAAAATGAGGATGGTAGAGTGGTGATGGTTCAAAAGTGGTAGATGGACCTATTTTGAATTGCCCTTTTTCTTCTGTGATTTTCTTCTCATACTCTATCTCCATAGTTGGATCCAAAAGTCTTTCAACTTTCATCACCACTTCAGTCATACCTTCATGGTACATAATAAATACCAAGCCAACATCATAACGACGATTGATCAAAAACCTAGCTTTAAAACAAATCATCGTGGATTATCGGTAAACCCAAGAATTGTCGAACTTTAGTGGGTGTCTTGGGTGTTTCCCATTATTTGACTATTTCAATCTTGCTTTGATCCACATGAATTCCTTTCTCGTTCATTACATGTTCAAGGAAATGTACTTTCCTCAACCAACATTCATACATCGAGAGATTAGCGCATAGTTTTTCCTTCACGAGAAATTCTAGTATTAATGTTAAATGTTTCTCATGATCTTCCTTATCGATGAATAGATCAGATATCATCAATTAAAACAATTACAAACTTTTCTAGGTTGCATACTCTATTCATCAAATGTCTGATGAAATGTGTTTCCCTAAACCAAAATTCACACTTCGAGACTCACGTATAGTTTTCCCTTCACGAGTAATTCTAGTATCGATTTCAAATGCTTCTCATGATCTTTCTTATCCGTGAATAGATCATGAAATCATCGATAAATACAATCAAGAGCTTGTCTAGGTTGAATACTTTACTAATTTAATCCATTAACATGGTTGGGACATTAGTCATACCAAACGACATCTTCTTGAATTTTTAGTTGATGGTATCGGAACCTAAGATCAATAATTAAAAGTATGTCAAACCCTTTAATTGATCAAATAGGTCATCGAATCTAGGTAATGGGTACTTAACTCTTTATAGTCAATTAACATTCTAAAGGACCCGTCATTCTACTTGACGAACAGGATGGGAGCTCCCCAAGGAGTGAAACTTGGTCAGGTGAATCCTTTGTCTAATAGTTCTTGTAACTGATTAAACATCTCTTGCATTTCAAAGGGTGCTAGTTTGTATGGTAATTTTGTCATCGGTGCAGCTCTTGGGAACAACTTGATTCCAAACTCAAGTTTTTGGGTTGGAGGTGATCCTAGTAGGTCCTCGGGAAACATTTTCGGGTGTTCCCACACTATTGGAATATCTTGTATGCTTTTATCTTTCGATTTCTTTTTAACCATATGGGCTAGAAAAGCTCGACACTGCTTTCTTAGGTACTTTCATGCCTTGATACGTTAAATGATTCCTAGTTTTCTTCTCATCTTCTCAACATGAATGGTAAGGGTTTTGCAATTACGTAGTGGAGTATGTATGGTTTTCTCATGATAGATAATCCTGCTTGGTTTTTGGATTACCAATCTATTCTAATGACATCCTTAAAACTACCGAGTTCACCAGGACGGAGGTCTATTTCTAATGCATGGTCATTTAGGTTTAATGAGCAACCTTAAAGGTTGTTATTGGATTCAATCAACTTTCCATTGGCTAGTTCTATGGTGTAAGGTGTGGTTAGATTATTAAACTCTATACCTATGAGTACCCGAATCAAATAAAAGACAGGCATAAAGATTATTAAGAGGAACGTACCCATCATAACTTTAGGGTCATGGTGGGCTATGTTATTTCCAAGCACAAATGCTCATCCACGAGCATGATTAGCTTGGTTCTAATTCAGCTTGGGGCACGTGTTGCAGAAGTGATAAGTGCTTACACATTCAAAACACGTTCGTGAATTGTTGTTGCGATTGTCATTGTTATTGTTGTTCGAGTTCTAACAATTGTTGTTGTTAGCTTGAAGGTTCATATTGCTGTTATAGATCGGGGGATTGCGGAAGTTGTTTTTATCCTTGTGACAATACTTGGAAAAATGTCCTTGTTGTTGCCATGTTCACACGTAGAGTACAGGCCCTGATCATGGAAAGGGCACTTGACGCACTTTGAATGCTAGTCTAACAAACCTTTAGTGAATGTAGAGCAAGAGCGTTTGTGTTTGGAGTGATGGTGGTTGTAGCAAAGTTTTTGATGGTTTGATGCCTCTTTTTTTCACCTTAATTAGACTTCTTTATTCCCTAGCTTTTAGGGCTTTCCTTTTCACTGGAGGCCCCTTTGGTAAGGGTTCCAGATCTAATCATTTGTTCAATCAGTGTTCCTTCCTATAAGATAGCATCTTGGAGAGTGGCAAGAACCTTGGTGTAAATGTGACTACAAATTTGGGGTACCAAGCCCTAAATATAATAATCAACCATCTTTGATTCTTGGGTGACCAGATGAGGAACCAGGCTAAAACATGAAACTGAATGGCGTAGTTTGCACGCTCCGCTCCCTTTATGCTCAAGTTTCACAGTTAACACTCTACTTTCTGCATTTCATTTTTGGGGCAATATTCCTTGATGAGGAATGCCTTCAATTCATCCCAAGACATTTTGTTAGCTTACTCTCTTCCTCGGGCTTGGACTTGCGTGTTCCACAAGGTCAAGGCCTTGCCTTGGAACGAATACACAGCATTGCAAACCTTGCAATCAACTTTGTAGTACACTTATATTGAGTACGGCTTCCATTTTCTCAATCCAATGCGAAACCCCAATTGTGCCTTAGTTTCAACTAAAATCCTTCTGCTTGCATGACATAAAGGTCTTATACGAGCTACCTCTCTTTCCCGTACCTTCATTGGTGGTGTCTTTACTAGTTCCACCATTATGCCCACCATTGGTGCTGCTTCCATTCCCATTCCACCATTCTCATCTTTTTCATTTCCTGTATTACCACTACTAGTATTCAGAAGGTTGTGGCTTACCTGAGTGATTATGGCCAGCATTGCGTTGGCCGGTTTTTGCGCGAAAATTTCGGCTAAGTTTGGTTCGGTTGATGGTCTAGGAGGCATTTTCCAAACACATGTAAATTTTGGCACTATATGAGAGTGATATCATTATATTAGAACAACACCTTTCGTAACTAGAAACATAAGGATATAATATTAATCGTTCAAATATTATATGCTAAGGCACTTAATTGTTGAGCTTAGGGTTATAGTCTAGTGAACTATCTAATGCACCCTAGTTCTCTATAACCATGGCTCTGATACCAATCCGTCACACCCTCACCAAGGCGGAAACGTGAATGAGTGATGAATTTGTATCTTTTGAACACATGGTATGAGAAATACTAAATGTAATACATTCAACAGATATAGGTTTTACATCTGTGTCTTAGGTTACAATAAAATTTCACATATGGACTTAAATTATAAATCTATATTAAGCAAGCTTCTATTGTAGTCTAGATGTACAAAAGATTGATTCCAAGTCTACCACACTTAGTTATCACATGAAAAACACACTAAAATAGGTCAGCTAAAAGTTGGTGAGCTCGTATAGTTTGAGACTTGATAAACAATTGCAAGAAAATATGAATCAAGCCATTATATATGAAGATAAATACGAGACATAAAGCCATGAGCCCGCTACCAAAAATATAACCATCAGAATACTAAAAACCCCTCCAATACCTATCACGAGTATTGGTTATTATTGTAGAAGAAATAAACATTCAATGTAATTGATCATTGACTAACACATTCAACGAATCTAAGGAATGGGGATGCCTACCCCGATATTACTATCTACATGTTCCAACGTCTCTATCATAGAATTAATTGGTTGTGTTATGAAAATGCGAAATTTAGCATGTGATAGTGATAAGGTAAACTCATGCAATATTCAATTAATAAACGTAACATATAAAGCAATTATTCAAATGTTGTTGCTGTAAGCGTGTTTCTCCACTAAAACCATTTAAAAAGGAAAAAAGGCTTCAAGAACTCACTATTATTATTGAGTGATTTAGAGATTACTTAGTCCGAAGTGTGATGAAGCTAAACCGATGTGCTTCCTATATATATATATATATATATATATATATATATATATATATATATATATATATATATATATATATATGATGGTTCCTGTACAAACAGTATGCTATCTAAAAGCCATAAGAACAGCTCTTCTGCGTTCAATAAATGGATTAATGCTTAAGATTATTGACAAGTAATCAATCTTCAATTAATCTAGTTGTTAATGAGAAATAAGGGCAAACTAGTAATTGATTCTAAATAGGAAAACAAAATAACATCCATAATGTAAACCAAAATCATTAATATGTTGACTTTTTAAAAATTAAGAACTACTTCAACCGACTGTTTTAAACTAAAGTAACTTTTATATTCTTTATTATGTTTTAAAATAATTAGACTATAAAATAATGCATTTTTCAATCTTTATATCCATCTAATACTACTACATTTTAAAAAAAATAATAATAACATAATTTTATAAAGTTTTCGTAATTAACACATAATAAATATAAATGGTGCTATTTTAGTAAAAGTGGCACTTAGTGAAATTAACACTTTATAGTTTTAACATGACACTTTATAACATCAACTAAGCACTTAATAAAGAAAAGTAGCACGTCGATACAATTTTTTAAAAATACATTACAGTTTTAACAATTAAAAACGTCAAACTTTACCTAAAAGTAGCAAATACATTTAAAAAAAACATATGATGTGCTACTAAGAGTTTTCTATAAAACTATTGTGTTTCTTTACTGCAATGTGCTAGTATATGATGATGTGAAATGCTTTGTGCTATTATAGTCGTTTTGCTAATATATTAGTTATTTGTTAAGGTTTATTTTTATGTGTTAGTTTTACCATTTCATTATGTAATAAGTGTATGTCTAGTGTTGTTGTTGTTGTTTATGGTTCCAACAATCTAAAACTATTTTCTGTATTTTAATAGTATTATAAGACAACAAAACTAAGCTGATAAGAAATATGTGTTGTGTTGTTTTTATATAAATTTATGTAATATTAATGGTTTTAATCACCCAGCACAATACTTTATCGAATACTTTTTCGAAGTAGAGACTAATATTAAAAATAAATAATGTTAAAAACAACATCTAATAAAGGATATGACTAATAAAACCATTACTTTTAATAAATATATTACATTGAAAATTTGAGACTATAAACAACAGTTAAAAATAAAAACATATGACTAATCGTAATTCATGTTATCGTGTTTTTGAAAAAGTAGATGAGTTGTAATGTTAACTGAAAAACATATATTAAAACTATACAACAATTCAAAATTATACTAAGATCTAGTTATAAATAATTTAAACTAAATTACTTGTATTAGACTATGCACCTTTCCTTATCCAATAGTAACATAAAAATTCTGAAATTAATAGCATTTTAAACAAATTCGAATCCACGCTAAAGATCACTTTAGTTACATATTAAATATTTAACTTTAAATTTAATATTGTATTATATCAGGTTTAAATTTGCAATGATTTCCATTTGAAATTAATGAACAGCATTAAAATAGGGATACCAAAAACAAGCACAATGTTTATGACAATTATACCCCTTACGACTAAGCAATAGAGGATCCAAATGGCGAAATTCTAGTGGTTCTCATGGTTTTTAGGAAAAAAATGTGTGTTAAGATCCTCCTATATATATATTTATATATGTGTATATATATATATATATATATATATATATATATATATATATATAGGAGAGGGATCCTTTGAAAACCATGTTATAAATGAAAATCATGAAAACTATGGGTTAAATATAGTAAGTACGTATTACAAAGTGTACAACTAAGAGTTACGTACATGTAAAGGTTATGTATATGTAAATACGTGTTATCAAGTGGACAACTACGAGTTGCGTACATGTAACTCATACAAGTTACGTATACGTAAGTCGTTTTGTCATCATTATCGTTCCTTGGAGTTTAAACTAAAAAATATATAATGATCTTAAAAAATAAGATTGAAGTTTAATCATATGTACTTTAAACAATTAGAAGGTTAATCAATTATCAATTATAAGATTGGTTAGTGGTGGTTTTCACGGTTTTCAATTATAAGCATGGTTTCATTTGATCCCTCCCCTATATATATATGTATATATAGAGGAGGGTTACTGATAAAACCAATAGTTATGTGAAAACCAAAGAAAACCACGAAAAGCAATAACATAATTCAAATTTTTTTATTTTTTTGATTATTAAAATGCTATTTAAGTGTTTGGTACATATATGTTGAGCATATATACGAGAATGAAAAAACTTACATATACGTAACACTATGTCTAATGAAAAATGGTTACATATACGTAACCTATGTGTGACGTATATGTAAAATCATACTACGGTTTTCATTTGATCCATACCTTTATTTATATATACACACACACATATATAGAGGGTAGTGATAAAAAAATTTATAAATTATATAACCGTTTTCATTGGTTTTCTCTAGTATTCTCATAACTTTGTGGTTTTTTTAGGATCCCTCCTCTCTCTCTCTCTCTCTCTCTATATATATATATATATATACATATATATAGGGTTAGGATTATTACGGAACCACTTTTTATTTTTAGAACCAAAAGAACCATTGGTTTGCATAAATGTAAATTACAAATTACTAATTTACATATATGTAAGTTAAGGCTGGTGATATTTAGTTGTTTTATATAATTTACTATTTAGTTCAAATATATATATATATATATATATATATATATAGGGGAGGGATAAAATGAAAACCACACTTTTAATTGAAAACAATGAAAACTACTATCAACCAATCATATAATTTAGATTTTATTTTTATTTTATGTACTATAAAAGGTGTTTAGGTAATTTTAAAACACATTTAAATTTATTGCTTTTTAAATTGCTGATTTCTCTCCTAATTTAGTACAATTGTTGACCAAAAATATGTGATCTTCTTTGTTATTTACGATGGATTGACAATTTCCTTCTCATGAAAATTCATGGAGTATGATTATTCACATAATTTTTTCTATGATGATAACAATAAAGACCTGCAATGAAAAATCGCTCAACATGATTTTCTAATTGCACATGATATTTGATTCGTTCAGGTTGCTAGTTCGAGGATGATGATTATTTTGAAGATTATATATGTTGTTCAGTTGCTATTCAATCGAATCGGATGCATCTCGTCCCTTCATTCCGTAACAATTGCATCTGCTGTTTATGTTAATCTTCAATTGAATGAGGGTTCAAGATCATCTCTGTTTTATCGTCTAGAGATGATCTTAAGTTATTCATCGTTATTAATAATTGCAACATGATTTCATCACTAGAAAAGACAAATTATGATGATGAATGTAGCCTGATTTCATCTTTAAAAAAGTCATATGGATAGGGTTAGATATGGATTGAACTAATAACATCAAGATGAAGAAGAAGATGATGATGATGAACTCGGTTACGTATATGTACCTTTAATGAAGATGGCAACGAATTGGATGGATAATAGGTATCATGGTAAAATACATATATGTACCCACTCGTGACGTACGTATATGTACGTATATCAGGTTGATAATGGATCAAGATGAAGACGATGAAGATTTAAAACAAAGATGTCACATTTACGTAACACATAACGTAACACTACTGTTCAAAAGACGAGGACCGGGGATGAACGACAGGCATTCATATTTGATTGTACTATGGTTTGCACACGAAGGACATAATGATGTTACGTATACGTAACATCTTGTTATGTGTACGTAACACCATTGTTACATATACGTACCACTACCGCTTCGAAGTCTTATTCACATGGAGTTTATAGGTGCTAAATATAAACTTTCATCATTTGTTCTTTTTCTCCATCTTTTACTGTTTTTTGTTGATAAAATTATTGTTAGCAATATATATAGATTATTACACATATTAACCATCCATTGCATTAGCATGCATTATACTATTTACATATATGTAACATTAGGCCCTATTAAAATGTTTTCCTAAATATCTATACATTTATTTTGATATATGTTGAGGTTTTTATGTAATTTAAGTTTCCATACATATAGTAAGCTAAGTAAAACCATACAAAGATGGTGATACATATATGTATCAAAGTTGCCAAGTTAATAAAACAATTGAGTCAGATGTACATTGAGACTTATGTATAGCTTTTTTTGGATATATGCATCTGTCTAATTAAAATTTACATTTTGATATAATATTTAAAAATAGAAATAGAAGAGAGAGAGAGAGAGAGAGAGCATGATTTTAGGGATTTAACTAACTATAAATAAAGGTTTTCATATATTTATATATTTGTTTTGGCTATTAAACCCCTACAAATTTATAATTTAATCCTTCAAATACAATTTATTTACCATCTTGTCATTAAATGATCTCAACCATTGATTAAACAAATCAATGGTGGATTAATGGTTTTCATGGTTTTCTAGTAAAAATGAGTTTTCTCTTGAACCCTCTCCTATATATATATATAGGGAAGGAACGAATGTTAACCATCATTTATTGCGATAACCGTGTTAACTTTTGAAAATCAATCAAAATCATTTTTTTTTTTTGGAATAACATCATTACACATATACAAATATATGTTCTTTTATGTACATGTGTAAATTCATAGCATAAAAATTTACGACTAGTGTAAGTTACTTACATCTGTGTAAATATCTACCTAGTGTAAGTTACTTACACTAGTCGTAACTTTTTTACGCTTGTGAATTTACACATATACATAAAAGAACAAATATTTGTATATGTGTAATTATGTTATTCCACCTAAAATTATAATGATTTTGATTGATCTTCAAAAGTTAACATGGTTATCGCAATAAAGGATGGTTAACATTCGTTCCGCGCCCTATATATATAATTATATATATATGTATATACACACACGATCGTAGGATTTGTTGATCAGTTTGGTAAGTCAACGAATTGATTCAGATTAAATCATTAAGTTTATTTGTAAAAGTTATCGAGTAGTATGGTTCGTTAGAGATTGGTTGGATTTGCATTAGCAATGTAGATATGTTATAACTTATGATTCTATTCAACAAGGATCTAGGTTATTACCAACAGATTCAATAGCAATGTAGATAGATCACAAGAACTATATATGACCAATTATAACTCGTAAGTATATGTACATATGAAAATCAGACTCTAATCCTACCATACAACCCCTTTAAAGTTTGTTTTTCTCTAGTATGTTCACTACAACACATTTGGACAGCTAATCATATCTTGGTCGGTCGGGGATCCAAATCTAATTTTTGTAATGCGTATATGAGTTGCAAAGAAAAGACATTAATCTAACTTTTTAAACTAAAATCACATTGGTTGGTTAAGTATTGAAATGTTTATGACCTTGCAAAGTCGAGCCAACATTCTGTTAGAAAAAGATACTTGCAGGATCGGTTTATGTCACTCAACACAAATATTGTCTCTCGAACTCACAAAGTCACTTGGTTAGATGAAGAAGAATCCTTAAGAGTTGATAGTAATAACTAAGTAAACAAAATACAGGAAGATGGTTTTTCAAGATACTTGTATATTACTTTTCAACTCAAAGTTACAAGACTCTTACAAGCATGTTTTTAGAGTTACAATGAGAAACTATATATACTACTATCTATAGCCGGTTATACTTTGATACTAGCTGGAAACTTACAACTGAAGCAACTACTACATTGCTAAAGGTAAGGTGTCCTAGATAAAATACTATCTAAGATTAGGTAGTCATGACATGTCCATGACTTACCTTTTGTCAGTAACTAAAGTTGGTAACTATACTAACTGATATGGAATGAACAGTGGAATAAAGTATGGTCAACTACATGGGCGTGGGAAAGCGCCATGCAGTGTATCAAAGAATTCAGCGGATCTGTCAGAAGGACTATACTTATGTCCACCGGTTCATAGTAGGTTCTTCTGAAGGTTAACTTTCCGAAGCCACTTATACTTTGGAAGAGTCTACTTCTTCCGAGGCTTGATGATCTTCTGAACTTCATACTTCGGAAGTCTTTGTCTTGAACTCTTCTAAGTGTTGAACTTCGGAAAAAGGAAGACTTTGTCTTCGAAGTTGAGTTCCTCTTCGGAAGCTCTTTCAGCCTTGACCTTCGGAAGTTCACATTTTGCCTTCGGAAGTTCTTCATCAGATTGTACCAAAATATTTTAAGTGTTTGTTTTGGTTGCAGCAGCCTTACTTGATCCAACAAACTGCCCCTAGGCTGATGCTACCAAAACCTCACTTGTTTCTACTTCTCAAAACTTTCAGCGCTAAGGAGAGAAGATGTTTATCTATCCCTTCATTCTTTCCAGACCTAGTACTGAGAAGTTTTTACAAATCTTTCATAGGAGCAGATCAAATCAGTCACTTTGAATGATATGTACCCTCTGTTGTGACCCTCTAAAGAGAGTTAGGGGACATTTGGTTCACAGAATTCTTAGGAATTGGAATTGGAAAATTTTCCATCCAAAATCATGTTTGGTTGGTTAACGGATGGAATTGGAATTGGAAAACTTTCCCTCATTCATTGGAATTCACATTCCTTCCACTTACCTATGAAATGTTTAACAATCCAATGGAATGTTAATATTAAAATTCCAATTTCACTCAAAATTGACCAACCAAACACGTTATCAACTTTAACAACATTCCAATTCCAATTCCAATTCCTTTGCAAAACATTTCGCGAACCAAAAGGCCCCTTAGTTGATGAGAGTTGTAGTCATACTCCCATCTACTATGGATTCCAATTCAGGACCTTCAACCATTTGAAGAAAGGCTTTGCCTTTGATTGCTGATCCTTTCTTTTCATCTTTCTTCCTCTGCTTCAATTCTTCTTCAATCTTGGCCCTTGCAGTTAGTTTAGCCACATGAAGGCTGCTTAGATGATTTCTGATGTGAGCAGCTACCTCAGAGTTAGAGGGATTGGAGAATGGTTTCTCTGCTAACTCAACAATATTAAATGTGTTTAAGTATAGCAGAGAGGTGGCATTAAGCCTGTTGATCTCACCATTCCCTCTTTCCATAACAAAGTTGTGAGAAGAGTCTTCGAACCTCCACTGGACTATCTTTTCCTAGGAGCAAAGGTTGGGATGGTAGTCTGTCTTCCCTCCTAGTGTCCAGCAGAGTCACCAGCCTTCTTCTCAGCTTCTTCTCTTCTTCTTCAAGAGAGTCGGAGTTGGTTGCCAAGAGTTTGAGAGCCTTGTCCAATGTTCCTCTAGGCAGATCAAGGAATTTTTCTCTTGTGAGGGAACATGAGGAGCCATCTATGAAGGTTAGCTTGATGGACCCCTCCTCGCAAGAGATATCACTTAATGTAGTACACTTGATGATCTCCATCTTGATCTCCTTAAATTCCTCTAAGGTCAGAGGTTTAGAGGGTTGAGAGGATGACTTGGGTGGCTACTGGGTAGATGATGGATGGGTTCTGGGAAGTGTTTTGGGTTTAAGGATAAGCAGTGGAGGTGGTTGTTTTGATGGAATTGGTGTGGGGAGGGTGTGGATGATAGTGAGGGCTCGGGAGTGTAAGGTTCAGTAGTTGGTTTAGTTTTGATGGGAAAGGAAGAGGAGTTGGTTTAGTTTGAGGTTGAGGTTGAGGTATGGGTTTAGATGTCATCCCCTGCATTCTCCTATACATCTCCTTCCTTCTTCCTGAGCGAATGTCAGCCTTGATGTTACTGACATGTCGCTGCAGGGTCTTCTCAGACATAAGACCAACTTGCCTGCCAGAGAAGCCATGGGCCTGAGATAATCCTTCATCTAGGCTTTGTCTCCCATCTTCTTGACAGCTACAAGTTGAGCTTCTTCTTCTTTCTTTTTCTTCTCCTTTAGCTTTTCCCTGGATGCCCTCTTTCTCTCTTTGTTCATTTGGTCTTGTTCCTTTTTGACAAGCCCAAGACCGTATCATTATCATGAGGAGCAAGTTCCTCAAGAGATAATCCTTTGGAGCTTAGAAAAGCTATCCTTTCATCCCTGAATTGTTGCTCAGCTTCCTCTTTCTTTCTCTATTCTTCCTCTTCTAAGGCCAACCTTGCCGCTTCTTCTTGTTCTTTCCGTAGCAGGGTTGCCTTCTCTAACTCCACCAACTCCTCAAGGGGTAGGAGGAGAACATCTTCTTTGGCTGCACCCAAATTGACAAGTCTGTCAATAATCTCCGCCCTTCTCTGATTGTTGATGGCCTCCTGATTGACTACAGCAGCTTTGCTACTTGCAGCTAATAGTTTCTCAAAGGGAAGCCAACCTTTCTTCTTCTAGCAGTTCTTCCGCATTCATCTTCCTTTTACCCTTAATGTCTTTAGAAGCTTTAGACTTTGGAGGTTCTTGCGTAGATGTTTCAGGTTGGAGGGTGGTGATTTGAGTCTGTGATGATGATGATGTTTGAGTGAGAGGTGTCTTGAGAAAGTCTTCACTATTTATCTCAAACGCTAATTCAAGAATTGATTCTGTGATAATTAGATCATCAGATAGAGAGTATAGATCTTCCGCAGCTTGGATCTCAGCTTCAGAAGTTAGAAATACTTCTTTCGTAGTTTTGACTTCAGCTTCGAATGTTGGTGGCATTTCACTACCTGTCCCAACTGTTTTAGTTGCTGGGCCATCAGTCCTCATATCCCCTTCGAATTCAAACTCGGGTTCAATGTGGACCTTAGGTTGACCAACTTCCTTGACAGTGGTAGATGGTGTATTCCACCTTTGAAGCTCTTCAACTCCAAAATATGCCAAAGCAACATCTGGGCTTGGCTGTTCAAAGGAGGACCGCATTAGAAATTTGGTTAAGAATGACTGCAAATCAATGAGCATCCTTGGATCCACTTGAAGAACGACAGGAGGAGGCTCGAGGAAAACAGTTGATTGCTGAGCAGGATATCTTGAAGAGAGAGTAGAGAGAACTAAGCTTTGCTGCTCCATGTGAGTTTCACTCTGAACATCCTCCCCCTTTTTGGTAGCATCATCTTGAGAGGTAGATGAGCTAGAGGAGGAAGCCAGAGAGGCTTGTACAGATACATGCCTAATAGATCTCTCAATCTGTTTCTTAGCTAGTTGAGCCTTGAGAGTTTCAATCTCAAGTTGCTAAGTGGCAGACCTATCCTCTAAAGTCTTAACCCCGGATTCAAGGTTTGAGACTTTACAAAGCAGGTCTTGAAGAGTGAGTTGCATACTTCCCTCATCTTCTTTAGAAGAATCACGGGGAGATGAGGTAACATACCTAGTATGTTCATCCTCACCACCAGATGTGGTTTCTTAGCACCCTGGTTTCCCTTGCTTAATGATGTCTCTTTCAGAGTCATCAAAAGACACGGTTGTCGTAGATTCAGTCTTAGATATGTTACCACTGTCCTGAGGGTCCAATGAGGCACCTTCAGTAGTGGCAGCTGAATCTACATGAGTCCCTTCCACACTAGTGGGACTTACCTCAGTTTGGGTTAGCTGATGGGGGCTAGGAATCAGAGATCTCTCTAGGCTCGATTGATCTTTAGAGAGGTGTTGTGGATCAACTTCACTGCCTCGCAAAGACATGATTTCTTCATCAGCACTTATAAAAGGTCAGTAAAGGATTTAGAGGTTAAGCCTAATGACCCAAGACTTTGATCAATATCTAATGGCATTGAGCCTATGATGGGGCTGTCCCTTTTTGGCCGGTCAGGAGAGTATTGAGACTCTCCTTAGGGTTTTTAGCTTGGGTTTGGGGCTCACGGGATTAACACTAAGGAGACTCAATACCGTATTGAGGTCAATTGTGAAGGAAGGTTGGACCTCAGACTGAGTGGGAGCCCATGTTTCCACTCTAGCCTTTTTGGATGGAACAGGGGGAACTTGTTCAATCAGAGGAGATTGAACAAGGGTTCGCTTGGAGCGTCTCTGATATGGATAAGGTGAAATGATAGTTTGGGGTAAGATGTGACAATGGCGGTAAGGTTAAATCCATTTAAAATATTCCGATATCATTAACAAAATCTTTGCCTTTTTCAGAGCGGGGCCCAAAGGTTTTCGTTACACAGTAAAGCTTTCTTTCGAGAGTAAAGCTTTTCCGAAGGTAATCTTCTTCCGAAGCCAAACTTACTTCCAAAGGTAAATTTATCCAATTTACTTCCGAGAGTAAGAAGGCCTTCCAAGAGGAGAAGCTTATTAAGTTTTAGAAGTAGATTTGACATCTTATCAAATGCTTCTTTCGAGACTAAAATCACTTCGGAAGATAGGATTAGCTTTGGAGTAATTATCCTTCGGAAGAGATGTATGACATCTTTCGAGGGTTAATTTCTCTTCGGAAGAACTCTTTCTTGGTAAAAATTTGAAGAAAAGCCTTTTGTAACAGGGCTTAAATTGTTTTGACAAGAACAAGACACAGATTTGAAAAGATTTTTTCAAATGAGATAGACTAATCAATGTTTATCATCCCAATAGTCGTAATAAGATACTTAAATCATTGTTCATCAAATGCCTTGGTGAACAAATCAGCATATTATTCATTTAAATCAACTTTGACTAGTTTGATCAGGTTTTTCTCATGAATATCTCTAATGAAATGGTACTTGATGTCAATGTGCTTTGTCTTTGAGTGCTTGACTAGATTTTTTGTAATAGAAATGGCACTCTTGTTGTCAATGTGAATAGGAGTCTCCATGAAATTGAATCCATAATCCAACATCTGGTTTTGAATCCACAGCAGCTGAGCACAGCAACTAGCAGCAGCAATGTATTCAGCTTCAGCAGTAGATGTTGAGACACAGGATTGCTTCTTGCACTACCATGAAATTATCCTCCCACCAAGAAATTGACATCCTCCTGATGTTGATTTCTTGTTGATTTTGCAGCCACCATAGTCACTATCAATCTAGCCATAGAGATTGAAGTTATTATTCCTTGGATACCAGAGACCTAGTTTAGGTGCTCCTTTGAGATATCTGAGGATTCTCTGGCAGCAATTAGATAAGACACCTTTGGAGCAGCCTGATATCTTGCGCAAATGCAAGTTGCAAACATGATATCAGGTCTACTTGCTATGAGATACATCAGAGATCCAATGATTGCCCTATACTGATGTTGAACAGTATCCTCCCCCTTAGAGTCAGGACAAAGATTATGATTTCTGGGTATAGGAGTCTTTGTAGGCTTACAATCTTTCATATCAAATCTTTCTAAGATGTCTTGAACATACTTAGATTGATTGATAAGGAACCCTTCTTTCATCTGTTTTACTTGAATTCCCAAGAAAAAGTCCATTTTTCCCATAGAACTCATTTCAAATTTCTTCTTCATAATGCTCTCAAAGTCCTTACACATTTGGTCATTTGATGAACCAAATATGATGTCATCAACATAGACTTGCACAAGCAAAAATGGTACCTCTGGTGTAACCATTCTTTAGGAGAAACTGAGAAAAAGTCTCGTACCACAGCCTAGGTGCTTGGTGCAGCCCATAGAGAGCTTTATCCAATTTGCACACATAAGTGGGGTGCTGTGGGTTTTCAAATCCTGGAGGCTGGCACACATAGACTTCCCTGTCTATATCCCCATATAGAAAGGCACACTTGACATCGACTGATAAACTGTAAAGTTCTTGGATGCTTCATAAGCAAGAAATATCCTTACTACTTCAAGTCTTGCAACAGGTGGAAAGACATCAGTGTAATCAATTCCCTCTTCTTGCGTGTACCCTTGACCTACCAGTCTTGCTTTGTTCTTGATGATCAGGCCTCTATCATCTCTTTTGTTCGAATACCCATTTGGTGCCTATTGGTACTTGACCGGATGGTAGAGGACATAGGTTCCAAACCTTTTGTCTTTTGAATTGAAGCAATTTCTCTTGCATTGATTCAACCCAGTTACTATCTTTCAAGGCTTCTTCTACTTATTTGGCTCCATCTACGATAAGAAGCATGAATACAAGCAGACATTCCCATTGTGAGTCTGTCACCTTGTTCTCACGCCTTTAGAAACGTCTCCAATGATGTTCTCAGCTGGGTGAGTGTTATGAATCCTGAGCCTAGGAATTACATCCAGTTGCATGGATAGATCCAAATTAGACATGTGTTGCTCATGAACATGAACATTTGGTCCAGCAGATGTCTCACATTCATTCAATGAGGACTGATTGAATGAAGGAGAGACAGCATCAATATTAGTTGGCTGTGAAGCAGCATCAATAGTTGCTCGTTCCTTCAAAATGCTGCTTCCATCATCTTGGTGTTGTACATTGTCACTGGATGAGTTTTAAGGCTCACTTTGTTGACAACTTGTTGAAGCTCCACTGGTTCTTGAGATAGATATGCTATCAGATCTTCCAATTAAGGGAGCTTGATTTTTAGCATTTCTTGGAGAACTTGGAAGAGGTCTGGGTAACTCAAACAGTTGGTCATCATCAGAATCACTTTGAGTACCTATTCCAGCTGAAACATTCTCACAAGAAGGTTTAGAATAGCTTGGAAACAATTCTAAATCAAAGATATGATCACGTCCATTCCCTTTAACACAAGGAGTGTGCTCATTAACAACAATGTTGGATGATTCCTCAAATTGTTGATTTTTAATGTTGTAAACTCTATAGGCAATAGAGTTGGAGGAATATCCAACAAAGATAGCATCGTCTGACTTTTCAGCAAATTTTGCCAAATTGTCCTTTGTGTTAAGTATGGTACACCTGCTGCCAAAGGACTTGAGAAAGCCAATGAACGGTGGCCTCTTGTTCCATAGCTCATAAGGGGTCTTTCCATGTGGCTTAACAACAAGAACTCTGTTCTGCACATAGCATGTAGTGTTGACTGCCTCTGCCCAGAATGTTAGAGGCATCTTTGAATCAGCTAACATAGTTCAAGCAGCCTCAATAAGTGTCCTATTCCTCCTCTTAGCAAGACCATTTTGTTGAGGAGTTCTAGGAGCACTATACTGTCTGGCAATCCCTTTTGAGTTACTGAATGAGTCAAGAACTTGATTCTTAAACTCAGTCCCTTGATCACTTCTAATTATCTTAACCTTTTGAATCAATTTGACTTTCTATTTTAAGAATAAAAGATTTTAAGGTTTCAGCAGTTTCATCTTTGGTTCTTACAAAGAATACCCATGTAAATCTAGTAAAATCATCAACGATCACAAGACAGTATGATTTTTTCCAATGCTCATTATACTTGTGGGACCGAAAAGATCCATGTGCAATAAGTGTAATGGAGTGGTGATAGAGTTAACTATTTTGGATTTATGAGATGCTCTGTGTTGCTTTCCTTTCAGACATGCAACATAGTTATCTTTGCTAAGAAATTCCTTTTAGGCAAACTATGTACCAAGTTATTTTTAACCAATTTATTCATGGTTTTAAAATTTACATGACACATTCGTTTATGCCATAAAGTTGACTCATCACCATCAGCTTTGGAAAGAAAGCATGACACTTAACCCAATGGGGAAGCATTATTCATGTCCATCTTGTACATATCCTTGTCTGGGAGATCTAAGAAGCACCAATTCCTGAGGAATTGTCATCCCAGGTTTTAGGATAATGCACTCATGTTCTGTGAAGAGCATTTGGTGCTTTTGATCACAAAACTGAGAAACACTCAAAAGATTGTGTTCAAACTATTTGACAAAGTTTACTTTGTCGATTCTTAACTTGCCTTTGAATACACTTCCTCTGCCAGAAATGTATCCTCCAGCCTCACCTCCAAATTGAATAGGACCTCCATCAAAATGTTGAAATTATTGAATAAGAGATTTGTTCCCTGTCATGTGCCTAGAGCATCCACTATCTACAATCCACACATTGTCATTTTTATCATGTAGATGTCCCTGCACATAAGGTGAAAAAGTTAGTTTTTATTGGAAACCCAAGCCTTGCTGGTCTTGGGCTTTTCCAATGATGAGGATTTAATTGAACCAAAATGTATGCATGGGGGTTCAATAGATGTTTGTGAAGAGGAGGTTTGGGCTGCAGCATCTTATTTGATCTTCTGATCCATCCCTTGGCTAATCAATATAGATGAGCTTGATGAAGCTTGGGCAGCATGGCATACTTCGAAGCTTCTTTCTTCTCGAAGAAGCTTTCCTTATCTCTTCTTTCGAAGCAGTCTTCTTTTCGGAAGGTTTCAAAGGAGCTCTTTTGTTCCTTTGAATTTTCTTAGCCTTATCTTCCGAAGCTATTTTCCCTTCGGAAGAATGAGATTCTTCCGAAAGCAACTTTGCTTCGGAAACAAGCTTTCCTTTCCTCATCACTTGAACCATGTGATAGGGTCCAAATGTGAAGCCTTCCTTGACTCCTTCTTTCTTAACATTATTTGCATAATGTGTGCTTGTAGGATTGTAGTAACAATCTTTAGCCATATGGTTTTGCAGACCACACATTATGCATGCAATGTTAACCTTTGGGGGATGTGAAGACTGTTGTTTCTTGCTCTTTTTGTCTTTATCAATAGTCTTCTCCTTCAACTTCTCGTAGGTGCCTCTACATGAGCTTCGGGTAACCAAATATGAACTGGTACCATAGGCACTTTGACGGCAAAAAAGGCGAAAAAAGCAATCCATAGAAATATTTGGCGCGATTCTTCATCCACCGATGCAGAAAATGCTCCAGTTTTCATTCTCATATGAGGCCGGAAAGTTTATTAGCAACAGGTCAACACGAATCCTTTAGTAGGACAGGGGTGCTGGTATTACACTCCTTTCCAGGATCAGAATTTTTCCAACCACCTGCAACCCGGCTGAAATAAACACACCCTTTTGTTTTGGGTCAATCTTCAGCTTGGATTCGGCCACTTTCTTAATAGTTTTTCTGGCTACCTTAGCTCTGTTTCTTCTGGCTTTGGTGGTTAGGAGTTGATCATCATTGGTGGGAATGGGTTGATTTACCTGATCCTTCCCTGTGATGGTCTCCATAGTTGCATCACTCTTTAACTCATGAGGTGGTGGGTCAACAGTTGGAACCTCTTGCTCTTCAGTCCCATATCTTGGTTGTTTGATAGACTCATAAAAATATGGTGGAGCAATTTCATTGGTTCCCAACCCACCTTTGTTTTGATAAAAAATTTTGAGTGGGAGGTTGATGCAAGAATGGCTTGGAAGTTTTGCTCAGAGAGAGCATGCTTCCTGCTTGTGCCTCAACTGTGACTAGTTGGGCTTGAGCCTCACTCAATTTGAAATTGAATCTTTGATTTGAGTCTTATAGTTAGTATGTTCATATTTTAAAAAGGTCACAGTTTTCTCCAACTCTTCAATTTTCATTTTATAGTCAGATTCAGCCTTTTTAAAATCACATTTAAGGATATTCAAAGACTCAATATCAGATTTAATTTCCATATTATAGTACTGATACAATTTAACTTTAACAATGCAAGCTGGAGTACAGAGATGTTCATATACCTTGCTGTCATCAGTTCCAGCCATCAATGCTCGAGCAGGAGTCACATCTTGTACCATGAAGCTCCGGTCCACCTCTTGAGCAATAGCAGCTGTGTGTTGTTAAGTTGACTTGCCGGTGGCTTTAGGTGTGGAGGGATGTGTGGAGGCTTGAGAGGTTCCCTGTATTGGACTTGGGAGCCTTGCATTCCCTAGCAAAGTGGCCAAGTTGGTTACAGTTGTAACATTTAGCCTTTGTCTTGTCAAACCCGAACTTGCTGTTAGTTGGGTTTTGGGGAAATTGCCTTCAAGTTCTCTTGAAGAACTTCTTTGCCCTGTAAGTTAACAGAGCCATCTGTTGGACAATATCCATGTACTCAACATCATTTGGTCTGAAACATTCCAGATCATCAAAGCAGAACTAAAAATCACTGGAATTCCCATTTCCTGAGACAAAGGCACAGCTATCCTAGAAAGGACTTGACTGAGCCTGTTGAGACCTTGGAGTCTTAGGAAAGATAATGTATGGCCAGAAAAAGAGGATGGCTGCTAGGAAGTAAGTCAGGTATTGCTAAGGTTGGGGGGTTCTTGAGCCTTCAGCAACCGGTTAGTGTTGCTAGCAGGAAGGCTTGAGGGTCTGCTCACCTGGCGGCCTCTCTTGTTCTTCATCTCTACACGGTATCCATCAAGGATGCCATATAGTTCAGTCATTGTGAGAGAGTTTAAGTTTCTGTCCTCTTGATAGAAACACAGTAGAAAGTCCACTCATTTGAAAGTTCACTCATGAATTTTCTTGAGAGATCTCTCATCTCAAGAGTCACTGCCACAGACTGAAGTGATGAAATAAGATCCATATACCTGAAGTATTGCTGGCTGAGGGTCTCTCCAGCAATATAAGTAAAGTTTTCAACATGTTGCTTCGGGGAATCTTTCTTGGAGTCATTGGAACTGGCATACATCTGAGACAAAGCATCAAATAGTTCTTTGGCTAACTGACAATGCTCAAATCCGACCATGATGGAGTTGGGTACGGCAGTCATAAGAACAGTCATAGCTTTTCTATCGATCTCTAGTCGCTTGAGGTCTTCATCAGAATAGTCTTCAATATCCTTCTCTATCATAGCACCATTTCCAGCCGTGCTGCAACCTTTGGCTTGTAAGGATCATTGGTGATAGATTTCCACATCATGCTATCTTGATACCAGATGAAACCTTCAATACGTCTGCTCCAAGATCTAAAGTTCTCAAGAGTGATGATGGGAGCTTTAGACATCGTTCCCATTTCACTTTCAGATGATTTTTGGTTGAGGTCCATTTTGATTGTAGTAAAAGTATGAGTGAAAAAGAAAAGGTTGATTTGGATGGTAAGATCTCACAGTTAAGAGCCTAGGAAGCTCTGATACCAATTGCAGGATCGGTTTATGTCACTCAACACAAGTATTGTCTCTCGAACTCACAAAGTCACTCGGTTAGATGAAGCAGAATCCCTTAAGAGTTGAGAGTAATATACTAAGTAAATAAAACACAGGAAGATGGTTTTTCAAGATACTTGTATATATTACTTCTCAACTCAAAGTTACAAAACTCTTACAAGCATGTTTTCAGAGTTACAATGAGAAACTATATATACTACTATCTACAGCCGGTTATACTTTGATACCAGCTGGAAACTTACAACTAAAGCAACTACTGCATTGCTAAATGTAAGGTATCCTAGATAAAATACTATCTAAGATTAGGTAGTCATGACATGTCCATGACTTACCTTTTGTCACTAACTAAAGTTGGTAACTGTAATAACTGATATGGAATGAATAGTGGAATAAAGTATGGTCAACTACATGGGCATGGGAAAGCGCCATGCAGTGTATCAGAGAATGCAGCGGATCTGTTAGAAGGACCATACTTATGTCCACCGGCTAATAGTAGGTTCTTCTGAAGGTTAACTTTCCGAAGCAACTTATACTTTGGAAGAGTCTACTTCTTCCGAGGCTTGATGATCTTCTGAACTTCATACTTCGGAAGTCTTTGTCTTGAACTCTTCTAAGTGTTGAACTTCAGAAGAAGGAAGACTTTGTCTTCGGAAGTTGAGTTCCTCTTCGGAAGCTCTTTCAGCCTTGACCTTCGGAAGTTCACCTTTTGCCTTCGAAGTTCTTCATCAGATTGTACCAAAAATGTTTTAAGTGTTTGTTTTGGTTGCAGTAGCCTTACTTGATCCAACAATACTTGACACTTCATTTCCTTTTGGATTTTTGGGAGGTCAGGTGTGTATGGAAAATCATGAGACTAGTTAGGTTAGAAAGCTAACTTCTTGAAAATAACTCTAGGATCAAGAAACATATCATTTGGTTTAATTTTGACAAGATACATCCTGTCGTGTTACTATCTATGATGGGTTCTTAGCCTTGTTTCCATGTGTTTGAGGTGTTTACTTGCCATGAGTAATATACCTGTTAAGGCACTAAACCTAAGTTTGAAATGCTTCTATTTCCTGTTTTAATTCCTAGTTTAAGTGTATTTGTAGAGTGTTTAAAATTCTGCAACATAAGTGTAACTAGAAACCCATTTTGCGTATGTGTATCTGTTGGTTTTGAGATCGGGTTTCCTGACTGTTATATGACCTTATCCATGACTAATATTAAATTTAAGTGGTTTAGTTTAAGTATTTTTTGAGAACATTCTAGGTGGTAGAGCAAGTGTGAAGCGAAGTAAGTGGTAGAGCTCCAAAATCACGTTCTCTTGTTCTCCTCTTCTCTCAATCGTAGCAGCAACAAGGGGCTTCTTGGGCTATTTTATGTCACACCACCACTTGTAGCGGAAAATGAGCATGCGACAGACGGGATCTTCATAACACATTGGTTGCCTAATAGAATCTCTAAAGTAATTCTCCATCAATTGATTATAATGTCACCCAACACAAAAGAACAAGTGTCAAGAGCAATCAATACCGTAACGTTATTCCATAAATGAATAAATAATTTAGAAGTTCTAAACTAGAACAACTAGTACAATATCAATCCAAAATAATTACAAATCCAACAGTAACACATTATCCAAAACCAATATTCCAAATGTCTAACGCTCTTGCATCAGTGGTCTGGTCTAGAGTCCACTGCCAATGTACTTAAGCATAGTTACCTAAAAATACATGCTCTAAAAAGTCAACACACGTTGGTGAATTCACAAGTTTAAAAGAACAAATAAGTTGTTGTGTATGTCATGTACATAATATGTGTGTGTGAGAACATAGAAGTCATAGAAACCAACATATGTTAATGACCAATCCAAGTCCAGATAACCGGATTATATTCACCCACGGGCACGCACAGGCCATGCTAGTCTTAGCTAGCATACCGACAACAAGGGTAGGGTGTCATCTCATTAGTACTAACAATACCTCCCGATGATAGTCCGGTTCAAGTTGAATCTAAGCACAAATACTCATGAAGGGAATCTAGACTTGATCCTAAGACTCAAACTACACATGACCGTCTATTCCATGTCCAAAACAAATTTAACATGGCAAAGTCCAAAAACTTTGAGCATGCCTTTCCCCCAAGTAAAACATATTAAAAGGGTTTGTGAAGCTCACCTCGATGATAGCCCAATACAAAGTTCACAACAAGGAAGTCAAGACCCATAGATAACAACAAAAAAAAATTACCAGAGGTTGAGAAGTCCTAGTTGGTTGTAATTTTTGTAGTCTACTCCTTAATGTCCATTCAAGTTTTTACTCATATAAAACTTTAATTAACTTAACATTCCAAGTCTAATGTCCAACATTAATTCCCAATCCTGATTCATTTTAGTTTTCAAGTCCTTAACATGTACCATTGCCATTGATGTTACCACGTATACATTTATTACTCCAAGTTTGATACCCTATTAACCTTACATGTTATTACCGTTAAATATGTTCGAATCCATATTTGAACCAAATTTTATTTTATTATTGTTAATTAGCCCTAACTCTTAACATTTAAGTTTTATAAATATACTTCAGCTTGTAGAGCTGATCGCGCATCAGTCTTGCGTGGGCTATTTGGAGATTGAAACAGTAACGAAACAATACATAATAGAAACCGTTTGAAAGATAAGACCTGAAGCTAACTTCCGGAAAAATAATCATCTCAAAAGAACGAAGTATGAGAGAGATATGACTCAACAGACACAGCCTAACATTTTGCCCGAATTTAATAGCTTTGACCTTTCATTTGTTTATTGTGTTTGGAGGACCAAACGATGTCAAAACGACACAAGACACATGGATTAGTTAGAGGAATATCTGGAATTTATTTTAAATATAAAGTTAGACCCATTTGGATTTCACATAACCAAGTTATGACCTGTACAGAACATTCAAGTTTTCTGACAGCAAGCCGACCAAAATTTCAAGTTAACTTTCGGACCCCATGACCACAGTTTTGACCATCATTGACCCGAGACCAAGACCATTGATTATTACATGAAATATTTGCCTCATAAACTGAATTAGACCATTAGTTCATCGTAGATATCACTTCCAATTCGTTTAGTTATTTTTCTAACAATTTGGTTTGCGTTTTAAGTCGATTAGAAACAAAAATCCAATTCCTAACACGTTTATCAATACATGAATATTGTTTATTATACTTAACAAAAAGATTTTGTTCCCACGATGTTTATTAAGAATAGAATACGCAAGATTACATATCCAAAAACATGAAATCCAAAGAACACAAGAATGACATAAACTATGATTTTACCGTTTTTGAAGATTCAATACTCAAAATGCCAAAATGTTCACGATCCAAATCCAAAAAAAGGAACACAAGTATATTGGATGATGATTTTATAGTTAGATGATGAAGAACATAAAGGAAAGCATGATGGCAGTTTGGGTTTCTAGAGAACACAAATTGAAGAAAAAGTAAAAAAAAATATAAGAATGAAAAACAAAAAGAACTCCCCCCCTTATATTAGTAATTTGGCCAAAGGGGGCCATGAATGGGCCTCTCGGGCCCTTTGACCGTCTCGTCCAATTACGTCTCGTGTGAATTTGCGTGTCGTCCAATTTTAGCGTTTTTAAATTTTATGCGTTACTACGATTCCAACGGACTACTACATGCTATATAAATTATTTAAATTTTATATATTTAAATTAAATTATGTCTACTTAGTAGGCTTTAGGCAAAGCCTACATGTTCGATTTTTGTTTGTTCTTAACGTAAATTTAATATTTTACGTTTTATAAATCCTTAATCAAGATTAAAGTATATAATTATCGAGTTATATCTAGCCCTGTCTATATCCCAATGTCATCAATCCTTTGCCCATTAGCACGTATTACACCTATAATGCATAATTTTAACACTTAGCGAGTCTACATGCATCTAATGCATTATTCTAAGACAAAGTTAACATTAGGTCAACTTAAGTCAAGCCCAAAGAGTTAAAGCCAAAAAGTCAAAGTTAATGGTCAATGCACCTATTTTGGTGATGGATGTCATATTTTAGAATATGTTGGGATGGAGTTTTGGTGTGGGAATGCAGCTGGTAGTATGGAAATTATATAGGAAATAATGGAAAGGGATCTCATTATTAGATGTTTTGTCATCTTTGAACAAGAAAGATAGGTGATGACTAAGACCTTTTTTGGGTAGCTGGAGCTGCACCTCTTGAGCCAAATGAAGCAACAGTTCTGTCCCCTTTTGTACTTAGTTCCGGTCATTCTTTGACCAACTATTGAAGGCACAATGTTAAAGTTTTTCAAACCACAAGTTAAGAGCTTAGCTTCTTGGTAACTAGAATTATAACGAACTTTAAGATTGTTGTAAGGGTGCTTCAGCGGTAAATAATGAAGAACTAAGCAGCAGCATCACATCTTCTTTATGTACTCGATTTTAATATTATTTGACTAGTATTGAAAAGTTGGTGGTCAAGGTTCACCCAAGTATTAGTTTAAGTTTAGTTCAAAGGTGATTAGGCTATAACCAGAAGGTTTTAAAGAGATCTTTATGGTTGGTCTAACAGTCCCCATCGAGCAGCCCTTGAGCATCCACATTAGTCTACATATTTTCTTTATTTTTTCATTCGGTATTGGTGAAAATTTTAATGCAAGGTTTGATTATCTTCCTTACGTAACTAATAGTTAAACTCAATATTTCATAGTTATTTAAATCTATAAAGTGTGGTTCAATGATGGTTATCATTGATTTAAGTTGAATTAAAAGTGCACCATTGACAAGAAGCAAGTCCTGTATCAAGTTATTTATAAATGTTATGGATTTAGTGTAGTATTTAGGATTTTCAAAGGACAATTGAATATTTTGGTTGCTAGAACAGTATCACTTATATATATAAGCATTGAATTTAGGTTCGTATTTTTATTCATGAAACGTTAATGGGTGTCGTGCTGCATTAAACTTTGTATGTTGATGTGATAAGAAGTATATTTAAGAACGAACCGTTCATGGAAAGGTGGCAGCTTCATGCTTGATTACATGCACAATTGTGATTGTCTTACAAGCTTGGTTAAGTATATGGTAGCTTTTACTTATAAGTTTAACCTAGTTAATTCGAGATGATGGTTTTACATGCCAATGTTCATTAACTGTTGGTTATGCAAATAATCAGCTGAGAATTAACTTTTGATATTCCCATACATTATCATGTAATGATATTAATTCATGACCTTTCTAAATAAGTAATTTGATACTTAATCTAATTCTCATTTAAATCTAATGCACAATAGCTAAGGTCTTGAAAAAAGTTTTACAAGAGTTAGGGCTTTAAGCTTTATGCATTCGTTAAAAGTTACGTGAAAGTTCATGAAATTTACAATTCCTTTTACTCCACAAAAGCGTGACAATAGAAACTAACTACATATGTACATCTCTCTCAAAGACTATAGGTTGTGGTGGTATCAACACACATTGCTTAGAAGTTGAAGCTGATTCTTTGATGACTTCTATTATATCTTTATCCTTAAAAAAGTCACTAGAAGAATATGCATCAAGTTCTTTAATCAATGTACTCATTGCAACCTCTTCATCTATTGACTTGAAGTAGGTTCTAAGTATGGAATCAAAGCGAGATCATCTCCTTGGTTTTTCTCTCAGATTTGCTTGGCCTTTTTTGGGTGTCAAACTTTTTTTGTCTTTTGGGAGATTCTTGATCATCCTTATCATCATCACTATCTTCATCACTGGAAAATATGTCATCAAATTCATCTTTTTCTCCTCTCTTCTTTATCACCTTCATTATCTTTCATTATCTTTCTTTTCTTCATCACCTTCCTCATCTTTATTTCCTTAATCAGTTTCATCATCGTACTTTTTATCATCTTTCAATTTTAGTATATCTTCCATATCATTCATTCTTAGAATCAACTCAGCTACTTTCTTTTCCAAATCTTCAATTTTCACATTCTAGGCATCTATTAATCATTCCTGATCTTCCATAACAATGGTTTGGATAGCTGCATTATCAATATGCATGCTTATTTCTTCTTTAACTCTCTCAATAGTGGACTCTAAGTCTTGAAACTTCTTATCTTTTAAAATTAGTTTTTTTTCTTTCAGCCAACATCTTTTCTTTTCTTTCCATAATTTTTTCCATCCTTCTCACCTTTAATCACAACTTAGAAATAATGTCATCTATATTAGGTTCACTAGATGGTTCAGCTTGAACCTAAGAAATAGATTCTAGTGATTCTTCAGAACAATTGTACTTAGAAGTTTGCTACCTCAAAGGTATCTCCTGTTGAATTTGAACGTTCTCCTTATCAAGTGATGATTCAAACTCATCAGCATGTGGTGACATTGCTTCCTAACCTTAGGGTGGTAAAGAAGCTTCTTCATCTTCTATACAGTCTTCCTCTTAGGCAATGCTTAAAGATGTGATTCAAAAATCTCCATTACAGATCTACTAGTCCTTTTACGGTCTATTTCCCTTCAAATCCACTTTCATAACCATATTGGCACAGAAGGTAAGGATCTCATATTCCTCCAACTCATATGGCTGGCAAGCATCATCTCTAAACGGTAGACACAGTCTCACAATCTATTTAGTGATCACTAACTCATGTTGATCATCTAATCTTCTTGTTAATCTAGAAATGTCATCTACCATGGCAACTTTAGTTGTTCCCCAGAAAAATCTATTGAATCTCCTTTAGATGACTGGTTTAATAGTGATACCAATGAGCTACTCTAGTAATATGTATAAATCTGATCGTATCCATCAAATCTGCTACATAAATAATATCAAGGTCATGGTAACCACTAACATTATGTAGCTTACTCCAAGTCAAATTTTCCATTATTCACATAAGAGACATGTGCGTAAGATGATTTAAAGGTGATATTGATCAAATTAGTTTGACTTTTAATAATTTAGGCCAAACTTTGACTTAATGAAAGTTAAAATTTCCTTTTAACCTATTGTTCTATTTGTTTTTCTCTAAATATCATCAAACATTATCATGTTTAGGTGTTTGTTGATGTAAATCCTTATAACATGATTAATGAAGATCAGTCAATCATCCTTTTATTGATTAATGTTTAAAAGAACAGATAACATGTCCATACCTTATAACATGATTAATGAAGATAAGTCAATCATCCTTTTTATTTATTAATGTTTGAAAGAACAGATAACATGTTCATCCTCTATTCATTGAGTATCCATTTCATCTTTGTGATTTTAATATATAGAGGTTAATAAACATGATTACAAGTTGATTTTGGTCCAAATCAATGATATTAACTTGTTATTGTTCATGATTTTGATTTTGAAACCTAGGGTTCATGATTTTGTTTTTAACATCATCGGTTCACTTCCTAGATTTGAAATGGTTTTAACATTCACCTTATGATCAATACTTCTTTAAATAGTGATCGAAATAAGATGGATCAAGATCTAAAATAGTCGAAAATCTATTTAGATGATGAAATAACAAGAATTCACACCAATCGCACTATAAGAATAAACACTGAATTTGAAAAGTATTAAATGTGTGTCTACTATTCGTTTAAATAGGCAAATGAGGTTAATTGTCAAAATGTACAAGTGTGCTAAACAAATGCAGATGTAAAAATTTTTAATTTACTAAGGGTACGGTAGCACGCATTTGTTTACTAGTTCACCGCATAAACAAATGCAAAGGGACAAAATACTTATGCGTATTTGTTTCTGTTACCCACATTAATCAACACAAATGCACACTTTTGAATTTTCTAATTTGATCAGACAAATGCAATGAATAGTGCTATCGCATTTGTTGTTGCGCATTGTTACCCACATTCACTATTTCCTACATTAGTTAAATGCTTATAGATCAGTATTGATGCACTGTGCTTTGCATTTTTTATACACATTAACTAAGTCTTAACACTTGTAATCATTTTATTTTTCAAAATTAATGCGACACAATAATGTTATGCGCATTTGACACTACTCACCGCATTAGTGTAATACGGGTAAGAACACTTGACCGTATAATTGTTTGGTCATTGGCATTTGGGTAAAAACACTATTGTATGCATTTGTGCATTTTCATTACACAATGAATACAGATAACTTATACATATTCACATATGCTAAGTTGAACATTGCTATTAGTATTACTTTTGTGTTTTCACTTATTGCATATATACTTGCCCACACTTGTTAATATGCTTGGGTTATCTTCACCTGCCTTAACTATCACACCCCCACCCATAGCGGAGATGGCAAACGATAAGTATCTAGAAACAAGTAAGTTTATTCGTGGGCGTATACTAGTGTTTGAAAGTTATTCTTTTAGTATGACCTATTCCCTTTTTGTCTTGGGAGTTTTGATGGGGTAGTGTGGATGGACTTGTTAACAATAAGAGCATTGAGATTGTATGTAACCAAAAAATTGATCGCATCCTAATATCGACCGACTATTTAATCAAAGTTCATGGGGAACGATCAGAAGAAGACCAGTAGTAGTTCATGGGGAATCATAGTGTATGTGTATTTTATGATCGAGAATTTAGTAAAACCTTTATATTTAGAGACATGGTTAGAACTTGGTGCATATATTGTGTGACAAAACCTTTAAGATTATTTATAACTTAAGAATTGTTGTTTCGATTAGTAGTGCGAATGGTCTAGGCCTAAAAAGAATCAGGATGAAACTATGAAGAAACAGTTTTGCTTGGGGAAACTAGGTAATTTTTCCTGGAGGAAACTAGGTAGTTTCGTCTAGGTTAAACTAAGCAAGGCGAAACTAGCTATATGCTTCTAACTATAAATATCTTTCATACATTTTTTAAAGAAAGTTATTAATCAAAGGTGTTTTGTGTATTGTTTATGTAAACTCTCTGTATGATATTATGATTATTGATAGTGAATAAAGATAAACGTTTAACTACATTGTTGTTGATGATTTTGATTTCACATTGATTCTCATCAAACAAAAAAGACACCAAGCACATATGCATGATTGGTTGATTTGCATGGATTTCATCAAGATTCATCTTCTTCTCATTATTAATCTTTATTGTATTCAAGCCCATTTGAGATTAGATTTGGATAAATTTGGATAGTATTAACATTTATCGTATAAAGATGTTCCTTACATGATTTTGATTGATTGTACTAGCAGATTTCTTTAATTTCAAGATAACAAGTAAGACATGATGATTTTTAGGGGTAAAGCTTGACCTTTTCTTGTATGGTTTAAGAAATTTAGCACAAAACCCATTCAAATCCATAACTACTATGCATTCAGTGTAATAGACTGTCTAAGTGTAATTAGAATTAGGTCAAGCGTAATTACATAGGTGTAATTTCTCTTGTTCGTTAGTTTTTGTCTAGATTACACATGTGTAATCCTAATTTCACCTAGCTTGGTATTTTTGCTAAAGAGTTGTCGACGCAAATTAGTTGTTTCACCTAACTAATGTTGTATCAATCGAATCTTTCCATGATGTTGAATTACGATAACAAGATCGGAATGCCAACAAAACCTTCCCAAGAAAATTTCTGGTTACTCAAATTGGAAGTTGTCATTTTGAATCGTATGTTTCATACGTGGACTCAAATATGTGAATCTCGATTAGCAAAGGGTATAAGCATCCAATATATGTTTATATTGGTTGGGGTGATGAACCAAAATCTATGTCTATGCTTACTGTAGTAGAAAGACAAACATACGACTTAGGGATGAATACGCTTGTTGATGGCATTACCGAAGAGTATTTTTTGTAACTTTAAGAAACTTCAAACTTCAAGAGCATCATGGGAAGTGGTACAAAACGTTATGAAAGGAATGTCAATTTAAGGAAAAGTAGGAGAGATCATCTAAAGACGTAATTCGTACTTTTAAACATTTGAAGAATGAGACAACGGATGAGCTTATTACCAAAATCCAGTGGGAATATATTTTCTATTATAGCTTTCTCTTCTTTTTAGTCCATCGCCCATGAATGTGACTCCTCTGCTAGAAGGTCCCCTACATATAGAACTGTAAAGAAAGGCATGTAATGTCTTTAGTCACTCCTTTGCAGCCTGTCCTGAGTCTAAGAAACCAATGACCCCTAATCCGCCCGAGGGTGGTAACAAGGCTACCTTTATGGGTAATAGGATTAAGGACAGAAGAAGGGGATGGGGAAAGATGTTCTAGATAAAAGAGTTTCCAATCTGTTTGTCTTTTCATAAGAGCGAGGGTTTTTGAATACTAGTCTAGTTGCGCACTCTAAGCCTGAGAGGATGGTATGATGCATCATACCTTATTGAAAATTGAATGAAAGAATTCATGATGCCCTTTCTCCACAATACGAAGTCCATGTTGCATTGATCAAACACAATGACAACTTGAGTGCAGGTGTTATCATTGCGAAAACATAGACTTATTACATGAATATGTAGAAAAAACCTACATGATATGTTCGAGTGCAACATCCTGGGTTATAGTTTGGAAAGGCTTCTTTTTCTTAAACTGGTTGTGTTGTAATTTTTTCTCGAAAAGCGGGTATCAAAAGGGTAACCAATACTAAGTTTAGTACGTGTGAATCTACTCATTATGGATGTTAAGTTTAGTACATATGAATCAACTCATCATGGATGTTCTCATGGTTGTCTTCCAATCCAGTTTCAACTCTAGTTTGTGTCATAGTTCGTCTTCTTCGTATCTAACAGTTGTTGAATATCACGTTGCATTATTATCATCTTTGATTACTTCATATTATCAAATTTGCTTTCCAGAATTTTGAGAGGCTTTTATCATGTGTCAGTGCTCAAAGTCAATCTTTCTAAGAGTAGTTTGTATCGAGTGGGCTTGGAAGGAGATTCCTTTCAGTATATGGCCTTCCTTCTAAAATCCAATGTCAGGTCTCTTCCATTTTCTTATCTCGAGCTGCAGATTGGAGCAAACATGAATGTAGCTAAGAGCTAGAGCTCGGTCTTGAAAGTATTTTGGTCTCAGCTTTCTCAACGAAGAGCAAAGTCTTTCACTATAGAGGAGAGGGTAACTCTCATTCAATTGATTTTAGGTTCATTACCTACTAACTATTTTTCTTTATATAGGGTGCTAAGGAAGGGCATTTCTAAAGTGATATTGATGTAATCCATTTTAATATTGATATATATAAGCAAACTAGTTATTGGAAAAGGTGGGCAAGATGATAAGGTTTGCCTTTGTTTAGACCGATGGATTGGGGATGAACCATTTAATAAATGATTTCGTTCCTTATTTGCGTTAGAGAAATCAAGACAAGTGTTGATCAAGGATTGCTTCCGGATACGTAATGGTATGATTGTCTGGTATCGGTGTGGAAACAAGACCTATTTGCTCATGTAGAATTACTCGAATTTAGTTATATGTTGATTTTGTTGGCCAATATCCAAATGACAGAAAGATGATAAATGGTGATGGGATGATGATGTATGTGGTGGTTTTTGTTCTATATAATCATCTGCCTTCCAGAAAAATACACAATAGTCAACCCATTTTTTAATACACGTTATCATCTGCATACCATCTACCATTTTACATACCAAAAATCAATGGCAGAAACTCATCACACAGGTGCCGTAACAGTGAACTTATAAACTTGTGAAGCAGAAGAAACAAGTTCAAGATAAATAAATAAAAAACAAACATAAAAAGTGTAGAAAACACAGCCAAATGCAACCCCATGACATTGATCATAGACGACGGTAATAGGAGGCAATGATCAGGAACTGACCGTTCTACTTAATGCAAGTTACAAACCCGAATGCTCACTCATAGTACAAGTAGAAGAGGCAAAACCCGGAGTCAGAAAACAAAACAACCGAGTCAATCCGTGTTCCCCATGAAGGTTTCGATCAAGGTATTACCATTTATAATCTTTGTTGTCCCTATGATAATGTCGTATGCCATCCCTTCCTGCAAGTAACAAGAACCCATATGATAAAATCTTACAAAAACATGATATAGGCGGTTGTGCGCACTAATATCAGAATTTAAACTCATTTGACAAGTCCCTCTATCAACTAACTTTTTTAATTGAACCGGTTGAGATAAATACAGCACAAATTGAAACATTTATAAGGAACGAGTTAAAATTCACATGCATAAAATACCTGAGAACTTAGAAAGCGGAGAGCAGAAATCTCTGCAAATGTAACCCCTCCGACAAAAACAACTAGAACAAGAGAGCGCCTCCCATCTTGAACTCTGAAATATATTCAAAGTTAAGTCATTCATGTAATTTAGAAAATGCAAAGACAAAACTAATCAATATCATGTGACATTTCATAATCAAAAAGATGTTACAGAAACATACTTGTCCATGTGTAAACCCCCAGGTAGTATATCAAATGACGGACTGTTTGCAAATGCACTCTGGGATAATTGTTCAAACAAGTTAGATAATTTTAATTTATTAAGAAAAATGATCTTTAGAAGTAGTATCAAGAAAATGAGATTTAACTAAAATGTTAAATAATTACTAACCCTCTTTGACTCTGTATGAGTGCCAGGCAACAACTTCAATATTTCTTCAAGGGGACGCCTGAAGGACCAACGTGTTGATATATTGCAACTTTCAGAAAAGAAAAAGAAAAAACAATGAAAGTAAGCTCACCATCCGGATCGAATTGCATGCTGAATCAAGCGGATACTCAAAGGAGCATATCCAGAAAAAACATACGAAACGTCTTTGGGACTGCCAACAAAAGATTGAAATATTAGAAGCCAATTGCCACAAAAGAAAAGATTCCTAGCAACTACCCCTTAGTGAAAGGTCGTATCAATTTGGTTAGTCATGGGTTTTGACCAGACCAAAACGGGCTTGAGTAAAAAGGGCCAGGTTAAGAAATAGAAACTGTAGTATATTAGTTTTTATAGAAACTATAGTTGCATCAATTGGTTGTTGCTGACGGTGGTCATGTACATAGGTGGTGGTGGAGACAACAGCGGTGGTGGTGGTCATATCAGCGGTGACGTGAAGGTGGTAGCGATTGACACTAGCAGCAGGGTGTGCTGACCCATTTAGACACTTCTAAGTAGGCCAGTTTCATAAGAATGACCGTCTTGACCATTTGAAAATTCCCTTATGACAAACTGACCCAATTGGCTATGATAACTGCCATAATAAACCCAGAATTATGTGTGGGTTTGTTTTGCCATGGAACTAACAGCTAAATATTTTGAAGTTGGAACCAATCTTTAATTCCAAATATTTATAACACATTACTTAGTGGTATCAGTATCCTCAACCACAAGTTGAAGCGCGCGTTTGATAGTCAACCAATTGCTTTTTCCTTCCTGCACATAACGAAGCTTGAATAATTCATTCAAATTTAATAAAAATAACCATAAAAGCAAGAGCAAAGAAATATAACCTGCTTCCTGACTAACCCAGCTTTTTCCAAATTGTTAAGAGTAGACATGTGTTCAAATCCATAGCTGTGAAGAATCTCTCTCCTAAATCAAGATAAAAACAAGTAAAAAAGTAAGCGTTTATGTCTTCAAACATGGCAAATGAAAAAATATATGCGCATAATTTTTGTTGTTGACCTCAGATAGTCAAAGTTCCTTTTTGGTAAGCCAGCATTGGTGACTGAAAGTAAGATAAGAAGCCGTAGGACACTAACAAGTGGCTCCTGTTTATGAATCATCTCTTCGATGTGCTCAAAGCATCTGTAAACAAAATATGATAACAGCTCATGAAAAATGGGAACATTGTTTTTATAATTTTATATTACTAGAAACTTATATAAGATGTTATTTAAGCTTACATATCATAGCTTTCAGCCTCCACAATGGTGTGTTCCATGTCAAGTCGCCCAAGAAATGAAGGTTTGGAGGTAAGTGTGGATAAATGTTGAGCAAGATTTATGTGCCTCTAAAAATAAAATAAATAAATAAACAAACAAATAAAAAGCAAACATCATTACAGTTTAGAACTTGCTTATGAAACAGAATGGTCAGAAAAAAGAGTCACAAAAGGCACATACGGTAATTTCTGGCAAGGAGTTGAGCTTTTTGACAAAGTCCTTTAATTCAGAAACTGTTTGATTCTGAGATCACACATCATTTAGCTTCCTGAGTTAGACGAAATTGAAGTATTATTTTTACCATTTCTCAAAAAAAAATCGACTTACAGTAGTAGTCATCTCTGTGTAGTCCTGTTTCATTGAAGTTGCTTTTTGACGAAGAACCTGCAATCATACTGCAGATGGCAACTAAGAGCGGATCTCTAAGCCCGATATTATTAAAATCATAGACATGCATATTAGAAAAATTGTTTTCACATTAGAAAATATACAAAAATGGTTATTATAGATCAACCTGGACAACAACTTCAAAGTTAAGATCCCGAGTCTCCCTGAACAGCTTGTCACTAAATCAAATCAAATGGAAAGATTGAATAAATATGCAAAACCAATGCTTGATAAAATACTAATAGAAAAATACGTACGTTGAATTAAGAGGGACTTTCATTTTTTTCCCATCTTGTTGGGTAGCACCCATGATTGATGCATCTACTTCCACAGCACCATTATTGATGTGTAAGAACTGCACACATAGAGATGGATTTAAAAGATGGCAAGTGCTTGTACCTTCTAACCGAGCAGTTTCTCTTGTACAAGAGCGCAAAATTCAGAAGAAAAAGCTATGAACTTTAACTTAGAAGTCCCTAAATTTTTTTATTGTATGATTAAATCCTTTAATTTGTTAAATTTAACAAAAGGTTCCTTATACCTTTAACTCCAGTTTCATGCTGAAATGATAATTTTTTCAAGCCAAAAGTGAAGGAAAACAACAGCTTAGAGTGATGGTTAATATTGATTAAAAATATTTGTATTATAAGTTTTGGTTTTGTTTCAATCGAGTCTAGTTTACATTATTTGAGATTTGGTTTGATATATTTCCCATGTTTACAAGTTTTTGGCTTGGAGATTAAGGGATTTTTTAGTGTATATATATAGCTAAGGTAGCTTGACTTAGTCCTTGTAATTGTTTTTCTGGATTAAGATCAAAAGAGTTGGATTGTTTCCCAAACCTAGTGTCCGATTTCTTCTTCTTTGTTTTCTTTCTCCAACAATTGGTATCAGATTGGTGTTCGATTAGGGTCACTAGGTTTTGAAAGCTTATAGTCAGCAGCAGGCAACACAAAGTTTTTTTTTTTTCTTTTTTACATGATGATAGAGTAAACAAAAAGAAGGGTGTAGAATGAAAATGCATTTTGATAATCTCTTGACCGAAATGACAAAAAACTGCAGGGGTGTATTTTTCTCGGCAGGTAACAAGCCAACAGATTTGATACAGGAGAAACAATATCAACACGGGCTGAAGTAGATCGTTTGGCAACCAAGACATAATAGCAGGTTTCCAGGTGTAATCCAATCAAGGTTGGACATTTCTTATGTTGTTCACAAGGAAAAGATGGGTGAATGGTGATCAAGAAGAGAAAAATACCTTTGGGAGGTAGGTTCCATAAATTATATGTTTCCTTGGTTAACTACTACAAACTACACAATTTGGGTGATGCGCATTCGAGCAAATTTCAACATTCATGGCATATTGGATGCCATTGAACCGGGAATAGGGGTGGACGCCAAAGAAAGCAGTGTGGCATTCGCTATCTTGTTTCGATCAATGCCTGAAGAATTGATTTTGCCAATCGGCAATCTAAACACTACAAAGGAGATGTGGAATGCAATGAAGACCCAACATCTAGGTGCAGACTGGGTGAAGGAGGCTAGATTTCATACTTTAATAACTGAGTTTGATGGATTGAAGATGTACATGGGTAGCATCGATGACTTTGTGGGCAAGTTATCATGTATAGCATAAAAATCAGCCTCCCTAGGTGAGATAATCAAGCAATCTAAGCTCAACAAGAGGTTGCTCACTAGATTGCCTACATGTTTTATTCATATAATGGCTTCAAACGAAGAAGTGCTAGATCCAAAGACTATCAATTTGAGGATGTTGCGGGTAGTCTAAAAACTACAAAGAGCGCATCAAGGAACCAGATCAAGAGGGAGATCCATCTGGGAAGATGTTACTTACAGAGGATGTTGGGAACGACTTGTTTTGTGAGCTCTATGGTCGAGGTGGTCCAGGAGATTTGAGCAGGCCAAGGTGAAGGTCGTAGGGCTGATCAAATGAAAGACGGTAAACTCCAGCAAAACAAAGGTCAAACAGATGGAGAAAAAGTCATGTGCGGTATCTCAAGTGCAATGAATTTAGCATTATGTGGCGAAGTGTTCAAAGTGGGAACAGTGGAAAGGAATGGGAATATGGTTCAAGATAATGATCCAACATTACTATGAAAAGTGTTAAATCAATATTAAAAGAGTGATTAATGGTTTAATATAGGTTAGGACTATTTTGTTGAGTTTGTATTTGTTTTTATTGAGTCTAGTTTCTTATTATTTGAGATTTTGTTTGATATACTTTGCATATTTAATTTACTAGTTTTTGGCTTCGAGATTAAGGGATTGTTTAGTATAAATATATAGCTACGTTAGCTTGACTTATTCATTCCTTGTAATTGTTTTTCTAGAATAACATCGAAAGAGTCGGATTTCTTTTCATATTGTTTAGTAAGTGTTTAGTATAAAGACCTACTGTTAGATTTCTTTTCATTTTTTTCTTTATTTGATTGTACAAACATAGAGACTTATCTGCTCAAAAGAGAAAGTCCATAAGTATTTTGATAGACACGAGATTAATAAGAACTGAATTAGGCTTAAGATTTTATTAGAGAGGATGATAGTGGCCTGATTCGAGAGGGGCAAGGTCTTCGATTACAAGGTAAAATAGATAAAAACAACTTGAATTCAAGATGATAAATAAGCCTACTATTCATACTAGTTGATTCCTGCAATCAGTGGAACAATCTACTCCCTAATTTCTTGAAAGTCCAATATTTGATGGAGAGATTTCAACCAATATATCACCAATTTTCTTAACCGAGTGGATTCAACCATTTCCCAAAAATAGAGTTTAACTCTGTCATATTGACAGCTGTAGCCCACTTTCTTTTCCTTGAATACACCTTTAGTGGAACTTTATCATTACTTCCCTCCCGGTAAAACGCCTTGTCCTCAAGGCGGAATGCAAGATATAGCTCAGCCACCAAATCATAAACTTCCCATGCAGATTCCTCTACCGGATGGTTACACCAAGAAATTAATCGTTCCATGATGGGACGACCCTCCTCATGAGCCCAACGGTGTGTGATGACTAATTTTGGCCGCCAATCAATTTCCAAGTCTTTGGTAATGGGTAATGGTGGAGCTGGAGCTGAAGAAAAAAGGCCATGGGCAGGTTTAAGCATTGAAATGTGGAAGACTGGATGTATTCTGGCTTCGGGTGGTAGTTCCAATTCATAGGCAACTGGGCCTACTGTTCGTTTGACCCGATATGGACCAAAAAATCTTGGAGACAGCTTTTCGTACCTACGTTTGGCCAGACTCTTTTGACGATAAGGTTGTATCTTCAGGAAGACGTAATCCCCAACCTGGAACGTCAATTCTCGTCGTTTCAAATTTGCTTGGTTCTTCATCCGGTCTTGGGCCTTACGAAGATTCTGTTGAAGGAGCTTTAACATGTCATCCCGATCAATCAATTGTTGCTCTAGTTCTGCATTTTTAGTCTCCCCCAAGACATAAGGGAACAATGAAGGAGGTTCTCTACCATAAACAACAGAAAATGGAGTTGTGCCAGTGGACGTATGGTACCCGGTGTTATATGAATATTCAGCCCACGGTAAGAACGTACTCCATTTGGTTGGTTGTTCACTAACAAAACAACGTAGGTAGGCCTCTAGGCAGCGGTATAACACTTCAGTCTGACCGTCCGTTTGGGGATGGTAACTCGTACGGAGTTTTAATTTAGTCTGGCTCAATCGGAATAATTCCTGCCAGAAGTTGCTAAGGAAAAAACATCCCTATCAGAGACGATGGAGCGGGGAAAACCTTGTAACCTGATTATTTCTCTACAAAATACCGTAGCTACTCCTTTGGCCGTTAATGGATGAGATAAACATATGAAGTGGGCATATTTGCTTAGACGATCCACCATGACTAAAATAGTATCAAAACGGTTAGATGGTGGTAACCCCACAATAAAATCCATAGAGATATCTTCCCAAATCTGATTAGAAATGGGTAAGGGCTGAAGTAAACCGGCAGGGGATAAAGTTTGGTACTCCTCCTGCTGACATATAACACATTGCTGGACAAATTTTCTGACATTCTGCTTCATCTTTAACCAATAATACCTAGCAGAAAGACGTTTATAAGTTTTTAAAAAACTACCATGACCGCCGATTGGGGTATCATGTGCTTCCTGCAACAGCTTGATTCTGAGAGAAGCTACCTCTGGGATCACCAAACGCCCTTGAAAAAATAAGAACTGATCCACAAGAGAAAAGTCAGCAACAGATGAAGGGTTCTCTTGCAACTTTCGAATCACATCCTTTGTAAATGGATCTGCAGGCCTTCTTTAACCTCTGCTACCTCGACACACTGAGGGACAATAAGTGCCAATAATTCCCCCGAATGTGGTCGACAAGACAAGGCATCCGCCCCCTTGTTCTCTTTTCCAGCCTTATGGATAATCGAAAAATCATAAGGCATGAGCTTAAGTAGCAATCTTTGTTATTCTGTAGTGGTAATGCGCTGCTCTAACAAGAACTTCAAGGTATAGTGATCAGTTCGGATGAGAAAATGTCGACCGATCAAATTGTGACTCCATTTTTGCACTGCAAGGACCAATGCCAACAGCTCTCTGTCATAAGCTGATTTAAATCTATTAGATGGGGAGAACCCTTTGCTAAAGTATGCCACAGGGTGGTCCTCTTGTGATAATATTGCCCCCACGCCATGATGAAGCATCAGACTCTATAATAAAAGTTTTTGAGAAATCCGGTAGCCGCAAAATTGGTGTAGAAAGCAGGGCTTGTTTTAGGTCATTAAAGGCTTTAAGGGTTGCTCCCGACCAAATAAAACCATCCTTCTTGGTCAATTGGGTGAGAGGTCGGGCTATGAGACCGTAATTACGGACAAAGCGCCTATAATACCCCGTTAACCCAAGGAAACCTCTTACCTACTTAACTGTTGATGGCATGGGCCATGATTTAACAGCTGATATTTTTTCTTCCTCCACACTAACTCCTTCTGAATTTATTACATGACCAAGGAACACAACCTGTCCTTGCCAAAGCAACACTTCGATAATTTGGCAAAAACTGGTTTTCATGCAGTAGTTTTAGGGCCTGTTCTAAATGCAACTTGTGTTGTTCCATACTTGGGCTATAAACTAAAATGTTATCAAAAAACACGAGTATAAAACGTCGCAAGTAAGGGCGGAATAGATAATTCATAATAGCCTGAAATGTGGAAGGAGCATTAGTTAGGTCGAAAGGCATGACCTTGAATTCGTAATGACCCGAGTGAGTGCGGAAAGCTGTCTTTTTAACATCTTGGGCTGCTACTCTGATTTGATAATAACCCGATCGCAAATCGAGTTTCGAAAATACCGTAGCTCCATACAATTCATCAAGTAACTCATCAATATTTATCGGGTATAGTTACCATGTTAAGGGCCCTGTAATCAATGCACATTCGCCATGAATTGTCTTTTTCCTTCACAAGTAGGACAGGGCTAGAGAATGGACTAGTGCTTGGTTGTATAAAACCGGCAGCTAGTAATTCTTCTACTTGTTTCTCTATCTCGGTTTTTTGTGAGTAAGGGTAGCAGTAAGGGCGAATGTTAGGTGGGGTGGAATTGGGTAACAGTGGGATCGAATGGGTTTGTGATCTAACCAGGGGTAAGTGTTGGGGTTCTTCAAAAACTGTGGTATATTGGGTAACAATAGGCTGTAGCGGGGCTGGTATACAAAGGGTAACATTTGGGTCAATGGCTAAGTGTTGGAAGCTTGATGATTTTTGAGGACCGGATGCAATGCCTTGTAATTTATATCATTTCCCATCTATTGAAAAAATCATGAACATCTCTTGCCAGTTAGCTGGAACCGTGTTTAATGTGACTAGCCATTGAATACCCAAAACTAGATCAGCTCCACCGAGAGAGAAAGGATAGAAATCCTGGGTGATTTTGAGGTCATTAACCTGTATCGAGAGATTTTTGCAAATATGGCCACACCGAATTACATCCCCGTTACCGACTTGAACACCAAAAGGTGCAACCGGTTGCGAAGGCAGCTTTAGTTCTCTCACCAAGACATCAAAATGAAATTATGCGTGGAGCCACCATCAACTAAAATTAAATTTCAGTGGAATGAAGCATACCTTGGACCTTCATCGTGGTGGGGTGAGATTTTCACAGGATAGCATGTAAACTGATTTCACTAGTTTCTTCTTGATCAGAATCTGTGTGGACTGAATCTGCTATGGCAGGTTCTTCAACATCCTCATCTGCTTCTAGAACCTTGAAGGTACCAGTTTTGCAACAATGACCTGGTCCATATTTGTCACCACATCTGAAACACTCCCCCCGTAAGAAGCGACCTTGTTTTTCAGAGTCCGAAATTCGAGGTAATGTTTTCTGCTGGTTGTTGTTTGTACTTGCTGAAGGTGATGGACCATGAGATTTGATCTCGAATGAAGAAGCTTTGTTGGTGGTATACGATCCCCTTATTGATCGGATAGCCCCCAGCTTGGACTCATACTCCAAGGCTAAGCTCATTGCCTTGTAAACTGTACAGGGTTTGTGGATGCGGACGTCGGTTTTTAAATCATCCTTGAGTCCATTTAGAAAAACACCTAGCAAACAGTGGTCTGGTCAATTAGAGACCCTCGCAAACCGCTTTGCGAATTCCTGACGGTACTCTAGTACGGTGCCCGTTTGTCGAATGCTACAAAGGTATTCATCAGGGTTTAGAAATTCTGCCGGACCAAAATTTTTCTGTAAAGCCTGCACTAGTTCTTCCCAAAATGTCATCTCTTGATTTGTGGATAATCAAGAGCGTCTCCCTCAAGATGCATAGCCGCTACATCAACCTTATCTTCATCAGATACGTTGTAGTATATAAAATACTTTTCAGTTTTAAGAATCCACCCTCATGGATCACCACTACTAAAGGCGGGAAGGGTGATTTTGGTAGACGGGCGATACCGGTTGTTCCGCCAGGACGTTTCACCTTCATCAGACTTCCCCGACCCACTGTTGGACTTTTCTCGTTGATTCTTCAGGGCAACAACTTCTCCTTTTAATGACTCAAATTGTGCAGCAATGGCAGCTAGTTGGGTGGCGACTGGATCAGCCTGACCACTGCTGCCATCAGAGTTACTCCGGGTACTTGAAGCCATGTTTCCCGGCAATGGAACCAAATGATAGACACGAGATTGATAAGAACTGAATTAGGCTTGAGATTTTATTAGAGAGGATGATAGTGGCCCGATTTGAGAGGGGCAAGGTCTCCGATTACAAAGGTAAAATAGATAAAAACAACTTAAATTCAAGATGATAAATAAGCCTACTATTTATACTAGCTAATTCCTGCAATCAGTGGAACAATCTACTCCCTAATTTCTTGAAAGTCCAATATTTGATGGAGAGATTTCAGCCAATATATCACCAATTTTCTTAACCGAGTGGATTCAACCATTTCCCAAAAATAGAGTTTAATTTCGTCATATTGACAGCTGTAGCCCACTTTCTTTTCCTTGAATACACCTTTAGTGGAACTTTATCATATTTCCAGAAATTTATCCATGTAAGCAATTTTTAACCATCAAAATTAAAGTTAAAGGAACCTTATTTTACTAAATTAAATTCAAATATTTAATCATACAAAAAAAAAGTTTAGGAGCTTATCTGCACAAAAATTAATATAAATTAAAATTTGAGCAATCGTCTTTTTCCTTAAAAAGATAAAAATAAATCCGTTTGGGCTTGGAATATTATCACGTCACAAAATGTGAAGGGTAATTTTATTTGATCTCATGTACATAATTTCAGCACTGTACTTCAGTTGGGATTGCATTATATTGCCTTTACCTCATCTAGAAGCCCTTCATATGTCAATTGAGTACACATAGGAGTGACCATATCCAACTGCAATGCAACAACAATAATGCAAGTTTAAAAGATATATATAACTAATTAGTTGTAAACCCTAGTGCCAGAAATCAGATACCTCTCTGTCCAGAATGATAAGGGTATTTATCTCAGGGACACCCATCTGTAGTTTCAGAAAGAGTAAGAATAGTTTCTATTTTACATATATAAAATCAATAATGATTACTACTTAAATAAAATAATCTCATGTATAATGCTAAATTACATCAGTTGAATTGACAGGTTCTTCAGCTTGCATGCGGTTAAGCATGTCAGCAACACGTACAGATGCTTTTCCTTTTGCCCTAACATTTGGTATCAGACCAAAAGAGAACTGCAAAATGCATAATCTCAACAACTGTATGATATAAATATAAATAATAACCAAGTAAACAAATAAACTAAACCTCAAGTTTGTGGATGGCTTTGGCAATATGCCAAAGAGATGTTGTATCACCATCAGTAAGGCATTCCTGTTAAAATAAACACACTTATGGAGATACGAAAACAAAAACACACTTTCTGAACATTTTGAAAAGGTAAAATATGCATACTTTATAAGATAAATCGAGTTCAAACGATAATATATCTTCGTCCAGTGGAACAGCATACAATGGGAACTCCCCAATAGTTAGTAAATTGTGAACATTTTCATCCTCGAGAAGCTGCAAAGTAAATAATACATATGTAATTTTAATTAACGGTCATCTACCAACATGTAGAGTAGAAAATTATTTTCAGGAGCTAAAATAGCTTACTTTTTCACAGGCAACAGCACGGCGAGGAACAAAATAAAGAAAATACTCCCTTTGAAGCCCTTTTGATGTGTCATTATGAATATGAGCCGCAATAAATTTCATTAAATGAAGCTGAGTTTGTACAAGGTAGACAACTTTTGTACAGGTGGTCTCAATTGGATCTGAATTAAGATGATGTAATTCAGCCCCATGTTCCTGTTTGAGCATAATATGTAGCATTGGCAGTTAGCACACAGATAACCAAAGTTATGCCATCCTAATTAAGACGAAAAATGATAGGGACCGATTCGAGATGGTCAATCTCCCAATGGACCCGTTGAGTGGGTTAGGCTCCAAGAACAAGATGAGATAATAAAGACACAAACTTTACTTTAATTTTCTACTTAAAATTCAGAACAATAATCATGGCCTTTTTAAAGGCTTACAATGAAAACTAAATAAGAAAACATGGGCATAATGGAAGTAATATAACTACCCATTACTATCACTACTCTAGTAACAATTAAATTAACATACTAAAAGATAAAGAACAGCAACTTGCATGCAACGTGGGTGATTGTGGTCGTGGGGTTGGTTGGTATGTATCAATTCCCCACCGCTTCAAAACGTCCTTGTCCTCAAGGACAGTAGCAACAAACCATGGTGGTCGCCATTCGACTCTCCCAATAGCATTCGGTGATGTCGCAATAGGCCGACATGGTGGACGCCACTCACGTCTCCCCATGACACAGTCAAACCATGGAACATAGCTTATCTTCCTTTGCTCCGGTGGATGTGCACGGACAAAATGAACTAAAAATCCGTCTAAAAGCCATTCTTTTGCTAGTGCCTCATCATGTGAATTTAGAAAACCGTGTTGTTCTCTGTTTGGAAATAAGTGTAAAATCCCTATTGCTTTCACGTGGACAGCAGCATCTGGAACAAGCCATCCTTTTGCTTGGATATTAGCAATTGAAGCCGGAAGGAGTTGGTGGTCGGTAGTTTTGAAGCCATGTTGTCGACTTGCAAGCAACTGCGTGGTGTAGGCAATATCTTGAACCTTTTGATTCACATCACTAGCGTCATCATACAGTTGTGGTTTGTGTGTGGTATAGACAACGGGGAATGGTGCAAATAATTCAGAGGACGGTGTAGGTGTTGGTGGTAGCTCATGGTTTGTCGGGTCGGGGTTACGTGCAAGTGTTGGCCTTGGTTTTGGTAGTGGCGTTCTGGTGTAGATCATGGGCGGTGGCATGGGAGTGTGGTTCATGGAAGGGGAAGGAATGGTATCCACGGGTTTGGAACGTAGTGTGGCGATTTGGATGGTCAAACTATCAAGACTGGCTTTGATTGCAGCTTTTTGATTTGCGGAGAGGGAGTCAACTCGACGACGGAAGTTGGCAGCAATTTGGGCGGCGTTGGCGGTGACCAAATCCAAGAGTTGTTGTGATCGAGCAAGCGTTTCATCCAGTGACGGTGGTTCATTGAAGGAAGGAGAGGACGAGAATGAAAGCACCATTGATAGGGACCGATTCAAGATGGTCAATCTCCCAATGGACCCGTTGAGTGGGTTAGGCTCCAAGAACAAGATGAGATAATAAAGACACAAACTTTACTTTAATTTTCTACTTAAAATTCAGAACAATAATCATGGCCTTTTTAAAGGCTTACAATGAAAACTAAATAAGAAAACATGGGCATAATGGAAGTAATATAACTACCCATTACTATCACTACTCTAGTAACAATTAAATTAACATACTAAAAGATAAAGAACAGCAACTTGCATGCAACGTGGGTGATTGTGGTCGTGGGGTTGGTTGGTATGTATCAAAAATTATGTAATTATTAAACTTTAATCGACCATTAGAAGGCTTTGTACCTGTTTGATTCACAAACCATCTATTTACTACAAAAGATAACAAAAATGAGTCGACTTGCCTTGAGAAGTGAAGTCTGGACTATTAATGACAGTGAACCCCCTAGCTTGGATCAATGACCAAACACTTCTTCCCTCGAATCTGTAGATATATCATCAAAAATAAAACTGCCGTTCAATTTTGTCAATTACTTATTTAGTGCAGTGATTTTATATAAAGTACATATTACGTCAAATTCACGCAATATGCTAAGTAGAACTCAAATGGTGTGATGTCAAGCACTCAAGCTTACGTTTTTTAGGATTGTTATGAGCTCCTTCTGAGACTGATCTCTGTGATGCAAACCAAATCAAATTAAAAGGTGTGGTGAAGAAATACACACTTTCAAATACAATGAAGCAGATAATACATTCCGTTAGTAAAAACACCAACCTTATAGGAGTGAAATTGATAGGTCCGTTCTGCAAATTGGGAATTTGAGCCATAATTTTCCCTTTAAAGATCTATGTATCCCTCCTGTCTGATGACATACATGGATTTAGGGTTTTCAAAAAACAGAAACATGTCACAGATAAATAACATCCAACATTACACTTGTAATCTCAGTTAGTTATTTTCATCCTCAAACAACCAGAAGCTAAACAAAAGGCAAATCCAACAAATCAGAATGAAGATAACAATAAACAACTCAATATTCAATGTAACCAAGCAAAACCATTAAAGTACTAAACCAATGCCCAAAAGGCGATCCAACAAATCTGAGATCACAGTTAGGTGTAAAGACAAAATAACTGAAGAAAATTGGCTTCAGTGCGGCAGATGAAGGAATTGATCGAAAAATAATATTACAAGCCCTAACATTGAGGTGGTTGCTGGATATATCAAGAGTGGGAAGCATCACAAACCTGAATTTGATTAGCAAATTGGCCGGTAGGATCGACGGTTTGGAGGAGCCGATGGTGAGATCAGAGTGATGGAGGATTTTGTTGTGATGAAGAAAAGACCAAGGTGAAAAAACAAGGGGGAGGGTATACAAGCAAAAGTTGCGAGGCTTTTTCCTCTTGTATCAACCAAAATTTTGAATATCAATTATTCATGCCACAATCAAATTGTTTATGTATACTAATATAAAATATGTAATTAAATGATTACTGAGTTAGATAAATAAAATATTAAAAAATATTAATAAAAATTTAGCGATTATAAAATAATATTTTGAAATATGATATAATTGAAATTATATACTAGTAAAAATATTATAAGTAATAAAACGATTATATCATTTTTTTTAACTTTTATTTAAGCTTTTCTTTTTGTTTTTTTACAAAAATATAATAAAATTTAAACATTATGTTTCAAACAAACTAATTTAAATAACTATCATTTTCAATCTCAAAAACATTTAAATAGTATTTTTAGTAGTTAATGTAATTATTTAATAGGCGATAAGTGAGAAAATTAGAACTATAAGATCTATAATTATGTCAAGTGTCCACTCAAAATCTTATTTTATTATATAGATTCTTGAACACAATTTTCGTAATACTCAAGCTTTAAGACACTAAAAACATCTTTTTAAACATATTCTATTGCTGATTTATGTAATAATTCTTAATTTGTCTCTATTAAAATAATTTCTCCTGTTTAGTACATTATATTAAACACCAATGAACCTACATTATGTTAAACTTAAGTTGTTAATTATTGTGGTTAAATATTATGTTGAATATAGAACATCATTGAATTTATATAATTCTTATGTCATTTATGTTTTATTTAAGTATTTTATCAACTTATAATTTTGGCATATGGTATTCAAAACAGTTTTTTTTGACGGAAAGTTAGTGGTTAGAAGTTAATAACATCTAGTATAATTAGTCAATGCCAAATTTTGAACCCTGGGCCTCTAAGAACGTGAAAGCCTCTCACCTCCCACTTGAATTACTAGACCATGAAGCAAAGATTTCTTATTTAACACTAATTAGAGATGGGTAAAATGATCATTTATAGTTGTATACTGTGTGTGTGTTTTCTATCAATAAGATTTATAGTTGTAAAATGATCATTTATAGTTGTATACTTTTGTACTTATAATTCTTGTTTATATCAATAAGATTTCCTATAACGTCTATTTTATGTACAACATTGTCATAACACTATTACATATTTCTCTAATCATCATGAAAGTTCACATGTGAAAGTTGTCGCATGCTTTTATTATTTCAAGTTATACTTTATATATTATGTGCTTATTATATCATATGACTTATTTATTTTTGTTGGAAGCCTAATTAATTTATTTTATGGCCTAAAAGTATTTATAATAACCTTATATTAATTTAATTATCACACAACATGTTATATGAAACATCCTAGTCTACTTTTATTTTGTAACACATTAAAAATATGTGTGTGACATATTTAAAAAGTTGTAACAAGTCCCCCCCCCCCCCCCCCCAAAAAAAAAATCATTTTAAAAATTCTCTCTCATTTCTACTTACCATGTTTAAAGCCTCCAAATCTCAATATAAATACAAGGATTCCCCTCTCTTATTCCTTACACCTTTTTTCTACATCTTTCAAGAGGAAAAATACTCTTTCTCTCTTTATAATCATCCTGCTCAAGCATCTTAAGAGATTTTAAGATTTAAAAACCTTTTGACGTATTTAGAAAATAGGTTTTAAGTTTTATTTTTTAATCTTATTTTCTTGTGTATCTTGTTCATATGATCATTTGATTATTATAATCTACTCATGCTTATGACTCCATAAAATCCATACACCTTAGTGTATTAGTGGACGAGACAAAGAACACAAGTGAGTTGATCAAGTTTATAAACTATGATCACCCTTAATGTTCTTACATTTCATTTTTTAAATAGCACTACAGTTTTTAATAAACCATGGTAAATCTTGACTCTACATAATAAAATATGTAGTAATCACTTACCACACATGGCTTGTATTTTCATTATATCTAAAACACACCAACACACCCAAAACATCACTTATCAGAATGTTTCTGTTTTGGACTGCAAACTAAGATGAACTTTATTGAGCCATAACTCTTTCATAACAAAACCAAATAATGTAAACTCTAGTTTCATGATGTAGCTCGTTGAATTACCTTTCCAATGGTGTACTAAACGCTTTGCAATCATTTCATTTGATCACTCAAACAGCCTAAACAAATCAGATGTGAAATTCTAGACATTTTAATTTGGGTGATTGTTTAGATGCATTTCTAGGATCCAAATGAAAAGCTTTTTTAAATGAAAGTTTTGTGAAACACTTTAATCTATCATTATGTAACATGTCATAGTTTTTGAATGTCGTCTACTATTTTTAAAATGGTTATAAAGTTTATCACAGATTGCTAAAAAAAACTTATTGGAGGACACCCTGTAAAGATTTATGATTTTGACTTATTTTCCGGTCCCAAATTGAAAACTTCCTAAATGAAAATTATTCACAACATATTCATTTATTTGACTGGAAATTTTCATAATCTTTCTTAAATGTTTGCTATTTTTAACCCATGTCTAACACAGATTGCTGTCAAATTTGAGTTTTTCAAAAACCAACATTTCTTCTCTTATGCTTTGATCATCTTGATCAACTAACAACACCATATCTTCATATAACCTAAACTATTATTTTCTATCACCTTAGGTTTTCATCCTTAACTGTCAAACACACACCAAGAAATAAAAAAAAAAACTCATCAAAATCACAATGTGAGATTCATAGCCTCATTTTCAACTTTTACACTTTTGAGGATGGAATGTGTACTTGTTGGCCATATCACATAAACATTTTCATTAAAAAATTCTTAAACAAGTAATATCAACTATGTGCTTAGTATTTAAACACTATATTATAGTTTGGCAATCATTAACTTGGGTTCAAGCCTAAGGAAGTACTAATATGGGTCATATGTGGGAAACCGATATAACTTATAACATAGGTTACATAGCACAATATTTGGGATTGTGGACATAATGATAACAACAGCACAATCTTTGAGGATTGTGGATGCAATATAACAATGACAATTAGGTTTGCTTGCATAGATCTTTTGTTAATATTATTACACATTTGATGAACTTGTATGAATTTGTAACCTTTTATGCCAACATGCTTTTATATCTTTATAAACCTATGTTTTTCACCAACAATCTTGTTGATTTTTTTACTTTACATGTTTTAGGTGATGATTACTAGGAACGTGAAACTTCATTTAGAAATGCTTAAGGACCTAGAAATTAGAATAAATGAAAACAATAGTAATATTTCCTATGTTATGTTTTGGTTGTTTGCTTCTTTTAAACGAGTGTTGGTAAAATTATGAAATTTAATAAATTTGTGTTGTCTTAGTATTTCTTTATGCCATGAGCTATGTACTATATGTATGACATCTCACGTTTTCGCCGTGACAGGTGTGACATTCCATGGCATAACTACTTCCACTTTACAAAGGTCCACCATGATCATATCCGGGTTAATTACATGTCCAAGAAACTATACTTTAAGTAACCAAAACGCGCACTTGGAGAACTTCTCTACAACTTCTCCTTCCTTAGGGTTTCCAACACTTCACGGATGTGACAAGGGTGGTCTCCCTTGTTCTCTGAGTATATGAAAATATATTTGATAAATACTATCACAGATTTATCAAGTATCGGCTGACAGACTCTATTAATCAAATCCATGAATGCGACAGGAGCGTTTATAAGACCAAATAACATCACCAAGAACTCGTAATGTATATATTGCGTCAAAAATGCCGTCTTTGGTATATCATGCTCTTTAACTTCTAACTGATGATAACCTGACTTGAGATCGATCCTTTAGAACCATCTTGGACCTTGCAACTTGTCTAAAAGATCATGAATCCTAGGCAACGAGTACTTGTTCTTTATAGTCAGCTTGTTCAGCTCTATGTATTCTATACACATTTGTATGATTCTATCTTTCTTCTTTACAAGTAGCACCGAAACACCCCATGGAGAAATACTTGGCCTGATGAATCCTTTATCAAAAGGTCCTATAGGTGGGTCATCAATACTTTCATTACCGATGGAGCCAAACAATATGGTGCTTTGGCTACGGCCGGAGCTCCTAACACAAGGTTAATCTGAAACTCTATCTCCCAATAAAGTAATACTCCGGGGAGGTCCTCAAGGAACATGCCAGGGAAACTACACAACACGGGTACATATGTTAATTGTAATGTTTTAACTCTAGCATCTTTCACATATGCAATATAAGCTCCACACCCTTGCCCCATGAACTTTTCTGCCTTTATTATTGAAATCATCTTTGGAACTATGCATACTTCATCACTGTGTACTAGTGACTAGACTAAAGTCCGGTTCTATAAAATGAATCATCTTCTTGCGACATATGATGTTATCCCCATACGTGACCAACCAATCCATACCCAAACTACATCGAATCCGCCTGAGGTCATAACATGCAACATAGCGAGGAAACTATGACCTTCTAATTCTATGCTATAGTCGTCTATCGCTTTCATTATCCTCGTGGTCTTACCAAATGTAGGCTCTACTTCAAAGGCATAATCCATCTTTTTACCATTATGATTAAGCACTTTACAGAATGAATAGGCTATGAAACTTCTACTAGCACCATAATCAAACAAAATAGAAGCAAGCAGATTACTGACCAAAAACATACCTTACACAAAATCCGGTTGGCTCTTGGCTTCTTTTCTCGTCATCATGAAAGCCCTAGCCTTCGTTTTCCCTTTATCACCAGCTTTATGTTCTTCCTTCTTCTCACCACCAGAACCACTAGACTTTTACTTTCTACAATCACGCTAAAGTGCCCAGTGCCCCCGCAATTGAAACACTTCCCTATCCACGGGAAATCTTTTGCGAAATGACACGTCTTTCAACATCGGTAGCATAGATTTATGCCAATCGTACATTCACCCTCATACCTTCTCCCACATCTTTTGTAATTTCCAAAATTTTCCAGCTTTACCTTCTTGAATTTCTGTTCAGATTTACTCTCAACAGTTCTTTTTTACTCCACTAACCCATTTCTTCTCTGGCTCTTCCTCCTCCAACCCATTTATAACATCATCATACACAATCCCACTCAGCTCGACTAGGGACTAAAAGGTCATTATGTTGTTTGCCTTTACATAGTGCAAACCTTAGGAGACAACCCTTGAGTGTAACATTTCATCCTCCTTTGCTCATTGTTCACCAGATGAGGGATGAGTCTCGCCATCTCGTTAAACTGGGGCGTGTACTCCCTTTAAATTCAAAAACTCTCTTTCAACTCTGTCCACCTCATTCTAAGGGCAAAACCTCTTTATTACTAGCTTCTTCAACTCAACCCATTTTATCTTATTAACAGCCCATCCCCTTTGGACTGTTTGATTGTAGCTCACTAGTGAAGGGCATTAGACACGAAGGAATGAGCAGCAAACTTCACTGCTAGATCCTCTCAGCATTCATCAATCTCTTTCACAGTTTCCATTTATAAGACCCATTGTAAGGTAGCAATGGCATCATTCTTCCCATCGAATGTAGGAGGGTTGCATCCTTTGAAGGCTTTGTAGTCATGACCATTGCCATCCAATAGCACAACATCACTTTCATTATCCTATCCCTCCTCTTTATCTTCCTCTTTCTCTTCCTTTTCATCATTGTCTTCCTTAGTAACAATTTTCTTTTCTGTCTTCTTATCTTTCCCAATCTCCTTGAAGATTTCAGTCATAGTAGAACGTATAACGGTTTGCAAGACCTCATGTAGCTCATTAGTAATGACTTCTTTCATTGTCGGTTCTTAAAGAATCAACTCATCTGTACTCTAGAGGCTATAAGCCTCAAACTCTACATGCTCGGTCTTGGTTGCTTTAGCTTTGTTTCATGTGACTGGTGTTATGCCAGTGTGGCCACCATAGGCACCACCACGACCACCATGACTACCACCTCTTGCACCATCTCGGGTATTCTTTCTTCCACCCTTCTTATAAGGCTCAAACACCAATGTTGTCATTCAAAGTAGTAGTTCAGATCATGATAAGCAATGTAAGTCCTTAATGACATTAGCCAGGTGTAATCAACTACTTTACTCTTCATGTCCTAAATATTTCAAATCCCGAGTCACATTAGTTCCCAAACCTATTATTAGGGGTGTGCATGATCGGTTTGGTTCGATCTAAGCCTAAAACCAAAACCAAAAAATTTTGGTTTTTTGGGTTTGATATCCGGTTTTGGATTTCACTTTGGTTCGGTTTTGGTTTTGGTTTTTAATCCAATATTTTGTTAATCTTTAAAAAGTTTTACATATTATATAATCTTAATATTCCTTAAAACCAATATTTGGATAACTGTTAAGTTTAAGTAAAATGAGATAACCGCCAATTTGACCAAAAAGCAATCGTTTACTTGTTTGATGTCATAAAAACAAGTACATTCAAACAAAACCTAAATTGTTTGATACCCATTAAACAAGTACATTAAAACATAAGGTAATCTAAGAAATCATGCGACAAATGTTCATCCTCTTCAAAAGTTCATCGCATATCTTCATTAAAGGAGTCATTGCATGTCGAAATCCATATCCTCATTAAGGAGTCATTACATGTCAAAATCCATATCTTCATTCAAGGAGTCATTGCATGTTTTCTTTTTCACCTTGAAATTCTACAAAAAAGATATTGATTATTTATTTATAAAAACATATAGTACAGAATATTTAGTAAAAATATGTGAAAATTACTATCATTTTCCAATTTCTCTAAATTATCTACGTGAAGGTGAGATTCTTGTAAATCAGTTGGTGTTGATTGGAGCCAATCTTGTAAACAAATCAATGACTCTGCAATCTTGGTTTGAGATAACTTCTATATTTATCTATAACTCCACCATCAATGCTAAAGGCTAACTTGAATGCAACCGTTGAAATAGGATTTCCTAAAGTATGCCTTGCAACATGAGAAAGAATAGGAAATTTGTTTGAATTTATTTTCCACCAACCTAAGACATCATGCATCAACTCTTTTTACCTTCTTCTGACCATCTTTTAAATAAATATCAACTTCACTCATATTAATTCCTTCTCCACATTCTTCCCTTAAAAATTTTAAATAACCATCCTCCAAATTAACAATATCCTCACAATCAACCACATTAGAAGAAGATGCCAAGGTACTTTTTCCTTCACTTGCTTTATCTAACCTCTTCTTATAGTTATACAACTGTACCAACATCTTTTCAACTTCTTTCTTCAAATTCTTAACTTTATCAAATTTCATACCATATATCAAGCCTAAACAATAGTTAAGGTAAGACATTTTGTTTTGTGGATCTAAAACTAAAGGCATAGAGAGCAACATATTCATATTGCTTAAGTTATCCCAATAGTAATCAAACTTCAGTTTCATTGGCTACCATTTTTTTTCTTTGATTCATCATTACATTTTTGCTATGGTGGCATGCATAACACAAATCTCGCCAAACAACAAATTGGCGGTAACATACTTAGACCCCGAGATCTTTTTAGGCACATTATAAAAAATTTCAAGATACTCCACAAATAACCTATAAAAACATATAAGGATAAGTCATGTATATGAATATAGTTATAAAAATAGTTACTAATATATATATGAGTTGTCATACTTTTGGAAGATAAAGTACCATGAGTTTGCCCAATCCGTTTCGTCGAGTGCTCCCAAAACTTTATCATTCTTTTTTCTTTTTCTCGTGATCACCTTATCATCTTCAATTTCCAAACGAAAGTAAGCTCTATAATTGAAATTCACATCATTAAGTCTAAAAAGTAAAAACTTAAGGAAATCATATAACATATTAGATCATTGGTGATAACTATAAAACAATTAATAAAACATACTTAAAACAAAAAAGTACCTTTCAAATGCTTTTTCAAACTTCAGTGTCATCTCCAACATCAAGTATGTTGAGTTCCATCGTGTTTTAACATCGAGACAAGGTTTCTTTTTGCAATAAATTTCAACATATTTCACACAATCTTTGAAACTTTGAAATCTGGAAGAAGATGATCTTAAATACTTTATTGCATTTCGGATTTTAGTTATGGAGTTATCTTGTTCATCCAAACCATCTTTCACAACAAGATTGATAATGTGAGCATTGCATCTTGTAAAGTCCTCAACACGATCGATTCCACATATTGTTGCATTTAATAATCAAATTAAGACGGATGTGTGCGTGTGTGATATCAACGAACATTAAACAAACTCAATCGAATATTATTAATCAAATGATTACAATACCAAAGGAGTTTACGTCATTTAAGCTCGATCCACCCGAGGTGAGCTCCCCTCGGGTGGCCTATCACACATCTCTATGCTCTCTCACTCTTAGAGCACCTTTACAAATGAACACACATAATAAAATACAAAAGAAAAACATCTATATATACTATCCAGATGTTGATGTTCTCGCGCGGCAACTCTAAGTTTTCACACGATTAGATTTTTATCCATCTTCTTGGAGTTCTCGCTTCCTTGTATTTCTCGTATGATTTAAGTTTTTGCTTTTCACTTAATATTGTAATCCATAAAGGCTAGGTCCTTACAATTTCCCCCTATGGATTATGATATCAAGCTATGTTTGACTTCAGTCACTCATCTTCAAGAATTATCTGATCATCAGGTATCTGTCACTTCAGTCTTCCCCCTCAGCTTTAACCTCCTCCTAATGTATAGCTTCATAAAGGATATCACGTTTGAATCAAGATTAAACTAGTCTATCTTGATTACTTATAACTTAAGATGTATTAGGCATATGACAGAGGGATCAAACTTCCATTTTGGATTCCCGAAGAACCCGATTCTTCAATCCGATGACAAGATTCTGTGACGACGAACTAGATCATCTAAAGTATTCTTCCCCCTAAATAAGATGTAATAAGCCCATATTTTCAGAGCAAGAATACCAAGCAATCTTGATTCTTCATTTAATCAACCCGTTCGATCATTGTCCCCATCAATAAGATAAGATAAGCCCACATTGTCAAGTTTCAATTCACGAATGACCCGAATCAAATGTTGTAGATATAGAATCTTGAACTTGATCAAACATCACAAAAACCCATTGTTTAAGTAACATGGTGAAGTTTTTGCATGAGAAAATTTCCGCAAATGACGGTTACTGCTGCGACGATTTTGCATAAACTTTTCTCATGAAAAGTTTTCTCATGAAAAGTTCTCACATGAAAAGTTCTCACATAGAAAGTTCTCACATGGAAAGTTCTCACATGAAAAAGTTCTCACATGGAAAGTTCTCACATGAAAAGTTCTCACATGGAAAGTTCTCGCGTGAAAGTTTTCGCGTGAAAGTTTTCGCATGGAAAAGTTTTCTCATGAAAAGTTCTCTCATGAAAAAGTTCTAGCAAAATACGATTATTTTTGCAAAGTTTTCGCACGATGCAGTTACTCCCACGAAAACTTCAACCAAAATCGACTTTTATGATTTTGAATCACTGCTACGGTTTGAGATCTTTGTTTTCCACCAAAAGTTGAAGATACCGAGCGTAACGATGTAACAAAGCTGATTTCATGTGTGTTCACCCTCGGTTTCACCTTCTTCTTCTTCGAAACCGGTCCAAACTCGATCTAAACCTTTAGATCTTCAACCTCCATGTTTAACGTCTTAAACGGATGATCACGGAATGAAAATCCGTGTATCAAGAGCAACACCTTGCTCTGATACCAAATGTAAAGTCCTCAACACGATCGATTCCACATATTGTTGCACTTGATAATCAAATTAAGACGGATGTGTGCGTGTGTGATATCAACGAACACTAAACAAACTCAATCGAATATTATTAATCAAATGATTACAATACCAAAGGAGTTTACGTCGTTTAAGCTCGATCCACCCGAGGTGAGCTCCCTTCGGGTGGCCTATCACACATCTCTATGCTCTCTCACTCTTAGAGCACCTTTACAAATAAACACACATAATAAAATACAAAAGAAAAACATCTATATATACTATCCAGATATTCTCACGCGAGAACATCAAGTTCTCGCGCGGCAACTCCAAGTTTTCGCACGATTAGATTTTTATCCATCTTCTTGGAGTTCTCGTTTCCTTGTATTTCTCGTATGATTTAAGTTCTTGGCTTTCACTTGTTATTGTAATCCATAAAGGCTAGGTCCTTACACATCTTAAATGCAAATACTTGCAATCTAAGATAGAGTGGGGACTCTTAAGCATTATTTTTAAAAATCTAATAGTTCCATCATTCGATGAAGCATTATCGACAGTCACAATAAACACCATATCAATACCCCATGCTTCTATGCATTTTTAAACAAATCTACCTATTGTCTCGCCTATATGAATAGGAATTTGGCAAAAGTAAATAATTTTCTTTCTCAAAACTCAATTAGCATCAACCCAATGCGTTGTGAGATACATATATTAAAATTTTGGACTGATGTCCATGTATCCGTAGTAAGAGATATAGTTTAATCTCTTAGAAGATGTTTGAATTTTTTTCTCTCTTCTTCAAAAATCAACAAACAATCTCTCGCAACAGTCCATCTTGAAGTCAATTTAAACATGGGATTTAACTCCCAAACAAACTCTCTAAAATCCTTATCTTCAACAATACTAAAAGGCCTATTGTCTTTTACACACATCTGAGCAAGCATCTTCCTATATTTTTCTTGACTAAACGTGTGAGAGGCTAGATTTCCACCACCTACTTCTGCATTTTTGGGCTTAAAATTTAATCGTGGTTGTTTCTTCCTATCTACCTATTTATAAACTAGTGATTTAATGCACATAACTTTTAAATGGTTTGACATGAAACTCGTACCACTTCTTTTCGAATGCCCCTCAAACAAATGCTTACAGTACGGACATCTTGTTCTTTTAGTTTCTTTATCGATAACCATATGGTCCTATAACCATGATCGGTTCCATGATGGTGTATAAAAAGATTCCTCATTGACTTTAATGGCCGGTTCCTTAATGCTTTCTTCATCAACATTAATAGCCGAAGTTTTGCTCCTTGATGTATCCATCTGGAACAACAAACTAATAGCAAATAAATAGCTAATTACAGTAATATAGCTAGTTCATAGCTGCTTAAATGAGCTACTAAGCCTACTATTTGTTTAAGTGTAAAACTAAGTTATGTAATAAAGCTCTTCTCACATAAAACCATTATAAAATTTAAACCAATAGTAATAAAAGCATTTAAAAGATTAACACAATCTCTCAAGTAATATCCTTACGTGAGAAAGCTTTTCTCAACATATAGCAATAAAAATGATCTAAACATTATGGCTCTGACTTGAAACAATAATCAAAACATGTGTATTATATAGCAAAATTTTCAAAAACAAAAGAAATTCAAGATGAGTAGCAGACAACAACCATATTATATTCATTAAGATGGTTAAATATCAATAACAAATATATAGAAAAATCAAGATGAGTAGCAGACAACAACCATATAGGAATAAAACACAAACGTGGAACTTTTGAACAAAAGAACAAAACCTTACAAAAAGAAAGAAGTTTCGAGCTTGCATGTTGATACTTTAGTGAAACCTACAACATCCAAAAATGATGGAAAGAACTAAGGAAGCTACCTTGATGAACGATGCACTGATGGATGATTTAACCACGTCTAATTACGTGAACGTTGTTGACCCTATCGTGATATGAGCAAGCTGAGGAATAGACTAATTGAGGATGAAGTGATTAACTTATGAATTGGTTAAATTGTGTAAAATGGTTACTTGAAAGTGTCTTCTAGTATTTTTCTAACTTTCTCGGTTTCCCCCCTAAAATATTAAAAGCATAAAACCCAAATTATATTTTTATATAAGTAACTAATATAATATTAAATTTTAAGGATTTATACACATAATATGGTTCTCACTTTTCCGGTATCCCCCTTTAATTATTTAAAAACATAAAACCTATAATATAAATTTATATTAGTAACTAATATAATATTAAATTTTGAAGATTTATACACATAATATGGATAAGTTTTTATGGGTTTGGTTACGGTTCCAGTTTGGTTCGGTTGCGATATGGTTCGGTTTGGTTTTTTTGGTTTTAGATTTAGTCAAAACCAAACCCGAAACCAAAAAATTGGTTTCCAAAAAACTCAAAACCAAACTGTCAGTTTCTATCTTGGTTCAGTTATTATGGTTAATGCGGTTACGGATCAGTTATTTCTGTTTTATGCTCAACCCAACCTACTATCACATACTACACATACATAAACATATGCTTACACTTACTATTATTTATTGTTACTATAACAATCTTTAACTTTTCTTTAACTATATATTAATCTTTGCTTTTATTTTACCTCTTGGCATGAAGTTACCTGAATTGAGATTCTCTATTCCATCATGTTCTCACTTTAAGTTTTGATTATCGGAGTACCCAAATCTCTCAAACTATGGGTCTAATACCAACTTGTAAGGTCCTGCTTCAAGCAGTCTTACAATTGGATTTTGAACATTAAAAACACATAATTCTTAAACATTAAACATTCACTATCATAGAAGAAGAAATTGAAGACAATTAATACACGAGTGTTTGTCTAAAATCTATTACATTATTCCATCACATAACTATCAAACTATTGCAATGCCAGTCTTGAATTCAGCTAGATAACTTCATATTAGTGTTAAGCTATCATTCTTTATTCCATATTTCATTTACATGTCAAGCTAATACATATACAAAAGTAAATGTTGTTAAATGAGTTCTAGTTTTAAAACTTTAAGGAACTCATTAACATATTAGTCATTTGAAAACCTTTAGCTTTAAATCATCAATACATTATACACGTAGTATCCCTATCATCTTTCATACTTTACATAGGTTTTTAAACTTTAACACTATCTACTTTCATTTACGTTATCTTTATCTTTTCACTTTATCTTTGAGCTAGTACAAGTACTAAGCTCTTATCAGGATGAGTACACACAAGGTATAACTCCTATCAGGCCAATGTATACAAGACATAACTCCTATCAAGGGATTGCATGCATGATGCAACTCCTATCATAGGAGTGTATACAAGATACCACTCATATTAGATGAGTAAGGCAAAGCTTCTATCAGGGTGAGAATACACAAGGCAAGATTTTCTGTATATTAGACCCATTAACATTATTTAATTGTTGATATCCATTTTTCATTCTTTGTTTATAACTTTACCATAGAATTAATTAATCACTCATTCGTTACCATAGCCATGGTCATACTTTACAATTATCATTCATAGCAAATCGCCATCAACTTTTCAAAGATATGTATCTAAAGTTCTATATAATAAGGGTAGGTCATCAGCACTACACACTTTACATCACCTTAACATCTTTCATCACTCTCTATCAAGTATATGGTATTACCTCAAGCTATCCAATATGGATAGGACAAGACAAATGCAGGTAATAGTAGCTTAGGAAATACGGTGACTAAAGTCAAGTGGATGACTAGGGTTAATGCCGATAAACAAGGAAATGCAGATAATTGTAACTGTTGGGTTATTGAGGTTCAACTACTCAATGTAGGTAATAGTACATGTCATGCGCATTTGGTTACTTGGTTTGAATGAGGGAACTCTCAGTATAGGTGAAACACAAATGCAGACAACAATCCAACCAATGTGGATGAACACTTGCGGATGAACAAAGTGTTCATCCACATTCACTATACTTGGCTGAAATAGTATAGTCAATACAGTTGACTATCTAACTAATATAGGTGAACTATATGTTCATCCGCATTTGTTACACTTAGGAACTTTTTGAGGCAAATGTGGCTACAAACATTAATGTGGGTGACTATCTTTATCCGCATTGAATACCAATGCGGATTAACTACACAAATCTACATTTGTATACTTATAGAATAGTAGTACTAATGTGGATGATTGTACTATGAATGCGGGTGTTGATGAATCACCCGCATTTACCTTTACATTTTACAATATCATTACCATGCATACTATTAGGGCTCGTGCAACCCACTGTTCACCATACCAATTTTCATAAAATGTATTGAAATGATAACTTTCATCTTTTAAATCCTTTAACCTTGAACAAAACTTTCATGGTATGTATACTTGCCCTGAAATACATAAAAACATGTCAAAGGTAGGGATCTAAAACTCACCTTAGCTTGTATAACATGATGAAACCCTAACAAAAGAGGTAACAACCGAGATATACACATAAACACATAAAGATGTCAACTTTATCTATCAAATTGGTGTATGAACACCCAAATACATAGATCTATCATAGATCTATCATTTCATACGTAAAAACTGATGCCTTTACTTCAATCTTAGATTTTCTCTCTCTAAACGTGTAGCTTTCTCTTTCTAGCTCTTTATTCTTGTGAGAACCATGCATGTAGGCAACTCCCTTTCTATTTATAGGGGTTTTAGGGTGTCAAACTTTCATTTGCTCACCTTTAATCTCCACTCTCTTTTGAAGCTTTCAAACCCACCCCTCTTTTTTCATTAACTGGTTTTATATTAAAAAACGAGGTGTTACATGGATTTTATGGTACAATTAAAAAAACCATGGTCTACTTGAGCACATATATCCTTTGCTTTTTCATCTTTTGTAATATGTATGTTGATACACTGATTAACTGTTTGTATATCTTTATTTTGCAGGTTACAAATTGTGGGTCGTGCACAGTCACGAAATCAGTTGAAGAGCATTGCCATCTTTGACCAGTTTGTAGTATTAGGTCTTGTATTTTTGTACTTGATTCTGTTTAGTGTTGAATTGAAATAGCAAAAGTTATATAGATTGGTTATGTTATTTGATTTGAGTAATTGTAATACTTATGTTTAATTGATGAGTAAAACATTTTAATTAATGCAATTATGGTTCTTTAATGGTTGAAAAAACCCACTATGATGGTATTTAGTATTTGGGTTATTCAGTGAGAAATGGATCATAAAAGCATAACCGTTAAAAAACATCTATGAATTATAAAAGCCACTGTTTTATATCTAGTGAAAGCAAGCATTACCATTGCAAACAACCAAATTGGAGTAAAAAAGTAGTCGTGGTGGAATTTAGCCTATTGGCGTATGTAGGTGCTTCTTTGACATGTTGACCCAACCAATCATATTAGGCATGGCCATTTTGAGCAATATCACATTGATCATATCGAATATCACCCAATTTGATTCATACTAAGATGCTTAATAATTTGAAACATAAGTAGTATAAATCATGTTGACCCGCACCAAATATAAACTGTTTCCATAACCATTACCACCTATTTTGATCCATAACCAGTTATAACCAATATCACTCATTTTGAACCATAACTAATATCACCCAAGCTGACCCATACCAAATATCAATCGCTTCGACCCATAACCAATATCACACATTTGACCCACAATCAATATCATCAAGTTAACCCATAACCTATATCCCGTTTTAACCCCTATTAATGCCACACGTTTTGACCCATAACCTAATCTGATGTAACAATTTGTCCTGTTTTGAAAATGTAAACCCAAACCCAAAACCATCCGAGTCATTTTAGAATCAATTCCATAATCTAGTCATTTCATTTAATATGGTGTTTCAAATACAATATGTCATTTATTCAATTTAATTCAATTTTATAATTTATAAAAAAATATAATTTATAAATTTATAAAGAGTTATTAATAGTTATGAGGATTTACAAAATTTATAAAATGTAAAAGTTTTATTAATAAATAATTTGATTTATTAGGGTTTTATAAGTCAAAGGGCTAAATTGCAATATTTGAAAGTTAATAAAACATTCATTTTACATAAAATGATAACATGGTATAATCTTAGGGACCAAAGTCTAAACTCTTTATAATCCCCCCATACCCTGCCATCCGTACCCTAAGTCTGGTTGAACGTTGACGGCCCTCCGGTGGCACCAAACCATTATCGATGGTATGGACGAAACCCTCACTTCAGCTAAATGTGTGAAAGATCCTAGCCGCACTTACGAGCCGACTACTCTAGCATTGAGTTAGCAACCCATACAGAAATGTGAAAAATGCTAGACCATCCCCTATTTCTATGTTATGCACTTTTTCAATCAAAAATCCGAGTAACAAAGCCAATCCCATGAAGCCATCATTTGAAGCAATAGGTAAAAAATAAAATAATTGACCAATCCAAGATGTACTCTTACAAGTAAAGGGGGTTCGAATAAAGATTGATTGTGGTCTAAAAGTTATGAATCTATTGACAAGTCCAACCCTAATATCTTGATTTCTAGTAGCAATGCATCGCGAACCTATATATATCATCTACTAATACACAGCCAATTAATGTTTGGATAAAAATCTTGTCCACCATCACTACATTTCCCTCAAGAAAAGGAACTTTTGCTCTCCCCAGCCATTTCGAGTTAAGAAGATGTCAAAGCGCCTATATCTCTAATTTATCTCTATAAGAATGATGCGTTCTGAGGTGTAAAGTGGGAGAGAAGGGATGTCATAATTGGGGTTTTGAATAAGATGACCTTTTGATTTTTTTTCAAAGAAAGCCGGTTCTTCTTTTTCAAAAAAAAATCACATACTATTCTTCTTCCTATATACTTCTTATGTATGTGACTATGAATCTGGCTTCCTCTTTCTCCGTACAAATCTTCTCACTTACGATCAACATCTTCTCGAGCCCTAATTGAACGAATATATTTTTATGGAAAAATAGAGCATCTTGTAGAAGTCTTTGTTAGAGCTTTTCAAGCGAATCTATGGTTGTTCAAAGATTCTTTCATGCATTATTTTAGGTATCCAGGAAAATCAAATATTACTTTGTCAATTTGTAGAAATCTTATGTTTACCTATGCTCTCAACCAAGAAGTATTTATATAAACAAATTATTCAATTATTTCCTTGACTTATTGGGTTATCGTTCAAGTGAGGGGCTAAAGCCTTCAATAGTATGGTGTCAAATGCTATAAAATACATTTTTAATCGATAATGCTATTAAGAAGTTTGTCAGTATTATTCCAATTATGCCTCTGGTTAGATCATTGGCTAAATCAAAATTTTGTAACACATTGGGGCATCCTATTGGCAAGGCAATTCAGACTCCTTTTTGGGGAGCACAACAAGAATTTTTATTCACAAGTAATATCAGAGGTTTCTTCAACCATTATGGAAATTCCATTGTCTCTTCGGTTACTCTTCCAAAAAGTTTCACAATTAGTAAACTGAATTTATTGTCATAACCTGCATTTAAAAGTTGTGGTCAATAAGGTAGGGATTATCAAAACGCCAAACCATCCAATATAAAAATAGTTTTCGTTGCTAGTTATCCAGTTATAGAAGCGACCCCATAGGCTTTCGCTTTCGCCTCTCTCTAAAATTGTAGTCATGGTAAAATCTTGGTTTATTTAATTATCAGGGACTCCCAAGCGCACAAATTTTCAAATGGAAAACCAAAGGCTTGACATCCATTTCAAATGCATATCCCATTTTTGCATAGCAGGGTTATGAAAATCCATGAGAAAGGGCTCGCATTTGATTTGCTCGTTGGTGAGGTAATAGCTTACCAAGGGGATGGTCAGTAGCTGGTTCGGGAGGATGATCTGGGACTGAGACATGGCCCAGACTCTTAACGGAGGCGGGAAGTGGGAGTTTTTCCACAATGGGTGAAAGCCTGACCCCGAACCCCGTTTTTAATTCAATTAAATCATCTCCAACTCGCTTATTGATTTTTTTGAATGCGAGACCAGTTTCGATTGAACTTATTGACTTTTATGGTTGTATAATTAAAACAAAAACCTTGAATCAATGTCCATAACTCTTCGATCGCGAAACTAATCAAATTTGAACTATATAATAGAGGGAAATCATCGTAAACGACTTGCTTGATCTCTCTGGAGCTTCAGTTACATCTATCAAACACGCACACACCACTTCCGATCATCACCTTCTCCTTGAACCTTCAACTTGATCGAGCTATATTTTTTTGAGTTACTTGAATAGAAATTGATCAAGGATTTTCATCCCTCATCACCATATGAAGCTTCGTAACCTATCAATTTGGGTTAACATCACTGTTCTCCTCTCAAATTGATTTTAACATATTCGCGACTTATCTTTTCTTGATAATCAACCATTAGATTGAATAAGGTAAATTAATCTCTAGAACACACTCATTATGATGTGGGGAATCAAAGCCCCTTATTCAATTTGTTTAACAACATCGAATGGGTTTAAATTTGGATCAAATCAAAGCTAGGGTTTATGTGAAATTTGGGGATTTTAGTAAATACTGATTTTAAAGTTTTCAAATGACTTCTTAACAGATATTGGGCTTCTGCCCAACCCGTTAATCACTCGGCTCATATAGGGGAGACCAGAGATCAAATCCGGGCATCCCCATTTTAATTTAAAATCATTTTCTTTTATTCAAATTAAATTTTAGAAATTTTCTATATAAAATAAATTTAAATATTTTAAATTTGTTTAAGAATTTATTAACTATTTTCTGAAAAGTATAAAAAATATGATTTTTTTTTTCCTTTATTTATTTTAAAGGTTATAAAAAACATTATTAAATTTATTTAAAGTTTTTATATTAAAAAACATAAATCAATTTAAATTATATTAAATTAATATTTTGTTAAACTTTTAAATAATTAATTACTCACTCAATTATTTTGACCAAGTCATTATATGATTAAATTAATCATTTTTTCATACTTTAATATTTATTTAAATGCTATAAATAGAATATTTTGCTATATTTAATAATTCTATTCCAATAGTTATTCATTATTATTTTCAAATTCTATTGTAAAATCAAAGTATCCTATAGTATTTACTCAAAATTGATAAATTAATCATATTATTTTAAAATCATTTGATAAACCCAAATCTAAATTGAAACACTAATTTTCTAAATCAATTTAGTCTTTAATCATGATATTATTTTAATCTAAGACATTGTTTCTGTTTAACTCATGGGGAATCTTAATGTCTAATTTAGCATAGTTATTGTTAATATCATAACCTAATATCAATGTGAGTATTCATTCTCATATTTTATGTTTTTAGAAAAATCATGTGATTCAATATTCAATCATTGTTATTTTATTTCAAATTTTAATCTAAGACATATTATGTTATTCTTTACAATTATGTATGCATAGTTAGATAAACTAGATGATAACAAAATCAATTATTCATTCTAGTAATGGTAACAATGATAGGTCTATTGGTTTGACAAACCCACCCCATATAAATATTCGAGTGATGATTGGAACCGTATTCAATCAATCAATCATAAGGCTTCGTTCGTGGACCTAGTCAATTCAATCATTTGGTTTGATTATGTTTGATTTGTCTTTTATGTTAAACTAATGCATTATAAGTCTTGACATTGCCATGTGAATTAAATTGTTTTTCAATCATTTTCGTAAATCTATATATGTAAACAAACCTGTAATTACTCACCGACTAATTTGTTAGCTGACTCGTTACTTTTTCACATGATTTCAGAATTGTAGATTAGTGGATTTTACATTCACATTTAGGGATTGGACTTAGTCAAAATTAAAGACAAATTTCATTATGTTTACTTGTGTTTCTATTTGATTGTATTGTATTATTTGATTAGTTTATTTCAATAAAAATAGCATTTAATTTTATTTTAACTTATTTAATTACATGTGCTATGAACAACCAATTCACATTTCGTCCGCCTGATGATTCCACCATCGGTTAGGGTGTGACATTTGACCCATACCAAATACCATTTGTTTCGAACCATAAACAATACCTCTCGGTTTGACCTATAACCAATACCAATCATTCTAACCCATACCAATTTCAATCGTTTTGAGCCATAACCAATATCACCCAAGCTGACCCTTGCCAAATATCAACCGTTTCATCCCATACCCAATATCACCCATTTTGACCCATATCAAATATCAATTGTTTTGACCCATAATCAATGCTACCCCTTTTGACCCATAACCAATACCACTCATTTTGACCCATAACGAATACCACCTGTTTTAGCCAAATATCAAGCTTTTCATCCCATAACCAATATCACCCATTTTGACCCATATCAAATATCAATTGTTTTGACCCATAATCAATGCTACCCATTTTGACCCATAACCAATACCACTCATTTTGACCCATAACAAATACCACCTGTTTTGACCCATACCAAATTTCAATCATTCTATTCCATTACCAAAATCATCCATTTTGGCCCATAACCATTATCACCCAAGCTCAACCATAACAAATATCAACCATTTCGACCATAACAAATATCAACCATTTCGACCATAACTAATATCACCCATTTCGATCCACAACCAATATAATCAAGTTGACCCATAACCTATATCACCCATTTTGACCCGTCCCAATACCACCCTTTTTGGCCCATAACAATACCACCCATTTTGACCCACAACCAATATAACCAAGTTGACCCATAACCTATATCACCCATTTTAACCCATACCAATACCACTTCTTTTGACCTATAACCAATACCACCTGTTTTGACGCATACCAAATATCAATCGTTTTGACCCATAACCAATATCACCACTTTTGACCCATGACCATTGTCAGTTATTTTGACCCAGCACCAATATTACCCATTTTGAACCATAACTATTATCACTTATTTTGACCCATAACCAATATCATCCATTATAACCCATACCATGTTAGAATATAACAATCAAATTAGTAAGCAAAAACAAAGAAAAATAGTCGTAAAAATAATCTGTAAGTCCACTTCGTATTACTTCTTAAATGAAAAACATAAATTCTGAATGATAAATCATATGGAATACTTATTCCATATAAAAAGCAGAACTTAAAAAAACAACAGTAAAAATACCAAAATTTAGATTCCTTCCTAAATGAAAAAACACGGTATTCCATATATAAAAGAACTTGCACTCCATAATTGATTGTTACTTTATGATTGTTACTCCAATAAGATCTCTCATCTCTCCAAATTTAATTCTTGGGCAATGCTTTAGTGAGGACATCAGCCCTTTGTTGATCCCCATTAATATGTTCCAATTTAATTTGCCCCCTTTTAACTCACTCCCTCATAAAATGATAATAGGTGTCAATATATTTACTTCTACCATGAAACAAGGATTTTTCATTAGTGTAATGGCTGATTTGTTATCAACTTTAATCGCTACTTGCTCTTCCATCCAACCTAAAACATTCCTTAGCCATATTCCTTGACAATCATCTGAGGTAACAACCATAAACTCGGCCTCACAAGATGATAAGGCCATCGTTCCTTGCTTATGCGAATTCCATGCTATTGGCCCTTCATCATAGTAGAAAATTAGCCACGTTGTGCCTATTCCATCATCAACATATACTGAATGACAACTATAATTGAAACCATGTAGTATTATGTTGTTGCTTTTTTGATAAACGATTCCTAGTTCTGTTGTTCCTTTCACGTAACGCATAATTTTTTATTGCTTGCAAGTGGGCGCCTTTAGGCATTTGCATGAAACGGCTAGCATACCTGACATAATAGGATAGATCTGGTTAGGTCTGGGTCAAGTATCATAGACAGCCAAGCAGCTTTCTGTATTTAATTGCATTAACAGGTTCTCCCACTTCACTTTTGGATAGCTTTAACCCTTGTTCCATGGGAAATTTAGTTGCATCACATTCCCATAATCCAGCCTCCTTGAGTATCTTCTTTGCATACCCACTTTGCCTCATCGCAATACTGTTAACACCTTAAGTTACCTCGATTCCTAAATAGTAGAACAATGGACCGAGAACCCCTAAAATCAAGTGATCTTTATTTGAGTTTCTTTTGTAGACACCTTGCTCCTATTTACATCTTTGAAAACCCATCTGTTTTATAACATTATCCAATGGAATATTTCACGCGCTAGGCACTTGACGAAGACCGTATAGCACCTTTAACAAGTAATAAACCATTTGTTCCTTGTCCTTCTTAACAAACCCTTCTTGCTATGAAACGTAAACTTCCTCTTTGAGCATGAAGAAAAGCAGACTTCACATCAAAATTATGAACTTGCTAGCCCTGTTGAGTTCCTAAAGCAAGAATCAGACGAACTGTCTCGAGTCTAGCCACCAAAGCAAAATCCACTCTGGGTTGTTGCAGGTAACCCTTTGCTACAAGTTAGGCCTTGTGCTTAGTAACATTGCCATTCGCATCCTTCTTTAATTTGTAAACCCGTTTCACCCTCGTGGATTTTTTATTAAGGGGTAATTAAAGTCATGAGCTTTCATGTGTTACTCTTCTCAATAGATGCAATTTCACTTGAAATAGAATCTACCCAAGCTCTATGACTTGCTACTTTAGTGTGTTTTAAAGGCTCACCCTCCAACAATAGAAGATTAACATCTTCTTTATTTAACCGTGAGGCCCTAGCATATATATCCCCCATATCCTGAATTCCCTATGGTGTAGTATCATCGTAAGCATTTGAATAAGCCTACGTATCTGAACAAAATATGGCCTGCTACGATCACCAAAATTTGTTTGACTATCACTCTCAATAGAGCCTTCAACTGATCCAAATAAATCTCCTTCAAATGAGCTATTTGGCCCATTTACACCTGCCGTAAGTGGTTAAGCCCATTACCTACTTCGAGGGAGCTGCCAGTAGCGATTGAACTACCGGCTATGATAGGGTTGCTTGTGTCTAGACTAAAAGGGTAAACTCCATCTTCATTTGCAGAATGTTCAGTTGATCCAGCCATTGTTTGGCTTGAATTCAGCTGAACTAAAAACTCAGTCCATTCAAGACCATTTGTATTATACTATTCCTGATAAGAATTCTAGTCCCACTTTTTGTCTTCCTTGAATTTTACATCCTGGCTCACCACAATCCTCCTCTTTTAAGGATCATAAAACCTGTATACCTTTGTATCTAATAAGGTTTCTAGATAAATCATCTTGGAACTTTTGTCATCTGGCTTGGTTAGCGCACTAGTTGGAACCTTTACATGTCCCACATAGCCAAACACCTTTAGGTGATCCAAATTTGATTGTCTTTCTTTTAAAACCTCATACGGTGCCTTGTCTTTTAATGCTTTCGTGGGTGACCGGTTTAACATGTAGACAACATGTCTAATTCCTTCTCCCCAAAAATTTTGTGGTGGTTCCATGGCCTTGAGTAAACACCAAGTCGTGCTAAAAATAGTTTTGTTTCTCCTTTTCACAACCCTATTTTGTTAGGGAGTGTAAGAGTAGTGAATGATGTGTAATGCATGTTTTATTACCAAAATTGGTAAAATATTGAGATGAGAATTCACCTCCATTGTTTGTTCTTAGATTCTTCACCTTCAAGCCCAAGTTCACCTCGATCAAACTTTTAAATTTCATAAAACAGTCCAAAACTTAATCATTGGTTTTAATAAAATATGTCTATATGAATCAACTAAAATCATTGATAATAAGAAATATATATATGTTTCCTCCTTGTGTCTTAGGTGTGATTTTTCCGCACACGTTTGCATAAATCAACTCTAACGGTTGAGAGGCTCAATAACTTAACTGAACAGGGAATGGAAGGCGTGACTGTTTGCCAGCCAAACAACAGTCACAAATCTTTGTGGCGTGTGATTTTTGGAAATCATTGTACCATATTCTTTACTACTAATTGTTTGATGGAATCAAAGTTCAAATGACCAAGGCATGCGTACCATAGCCAAGCTTGGTCATCAATATTAGCAAGTAAACAAACCACTGAAGCAATCTTTAATTCAATTTAATAAAGTTGGTTTAGAGATCTGGGGACCTTCATGAGTTTGGCCAAGGTTAATTATGTTGTTTCGTAAGGACAGAATAAGGTAGACATCCGATAGCACCATTTGTTTTCCATTTTTACACTCCAATATAATTGAGCCTCGACCCTTTATCTCCACACATGACTCATCACCGAAATAGACTTGACCATTGCTATCCAAGTTAGAGAAGAATTATTCATTTCCTGTAATGTGGTTGCTACCACCATTATCTAGAAACCAAAAATGCTTTGTATTCAATCGAAGTGTACTTGGTATCACACTTTCTTCATTTAAGAAAATATTCTAGCTCGATTAGTCATTAGTAGTAGTGGCTCGTCATCTTGAGCTTGTGCTAAATTAACTTCTTCATCCCTTCTCCTTGTAGGACAATTAGATGCAAAGTGTCACAAGTTATCACATTTGAAACACGTTACTTTTGATTGATCTTTTCCTGATTGGTTCCTTCGCTATGACGTGCTTTGATTTTGACAAGACCTCGGCCTCGGCCTCCTGATCAACCTTGCCTCCTTAGCCTCGATTGTCAACGTTACCAGTCCCCCCGGCCACGCTCACTGCCTTTCTGCTCCTGTTTATTTTTTGCCTGCCAATTGCTATAAGACAATAGAAGTTGATCATTCTTGGGTACTAGAGACTTGACACAAGGCTTGATCATTTCTTCATATGCATGTAACCTGCCAATAGCATCTTGAAACAACATGGCGTTCAAATTAGTGAATTGTTCAATAGAAGCTACTATTGGTAAAAATCAATCACGAACTGAACCAAGAAAATTCCTGACTAGTTTCTTGTCTTCGTAAACAACCCCCAAGGTTGTTTGCTTTAGAGACTATTGCACTCATACATCCAGCAAAATCCTTAATGGTTTATGTTTCCTTCATCTTCAAGGCTTTAAATTTAGTTTGCAACGAACCCAAATGGGCTTGTTTTACCCGATAAATTCCTACAAATCGAGCCTTTAAGGAATCCCAAACTTCCTTTGCTTGTTCAAACTATGCAACATGTAAAACAAGCTCCTCGAGTATCGCCTGGTACAGATAAGCGCTTGCAAGGCTGTATTTCTTCAGGCCAACTTTCACGCCAAGTTCAATCGCTTCCAAGACACCATGAACATTAAAGATTGCCTTTATTTTAACTGCCCAAATTATGTAATCCATAGCAGTTAAAATAGGACATTGTAATGACAAGTTTGTGTTTTCTTTTACCGAACCAACCTAATTTGCCAAAGTCTCAGCCATCTTTCTCTGCTTTGGTCTCTTGCTTCTTCTTTGATTGGTTGCACGGTCCTTCGGCTCTTGATCACACCCATTGGATCAAAGTTTGAGCATTAGTCGTCCCTTTTGAACCAAGCTCTAATACTAATTGTTATAATATAACAATCTTAAGCCAAGCTCTAATACCAATTGTTAGAATATAACAATCAGATTAGTAAGCAAAAACAAAGAAAAACATTAGTAAAGATAATCTGTAGCTCGCTTTAATTTACTTCTTGAATGAAAAATAGAAATTTTGAATGATAAAATCACAAGGTATACCTATTCTATATAAAGAGCAGAACATAAAACAGCTTGAATAAATACTAAAAAGTAGACTTCTTCCTAAAAGAAAAAACATGGTATTCCATAAATAAAAGATCGTTCACTCCATAATTAATTTTATCAATTCTCTACTCTAATAAAATGGTAAAGAGGTGGATATGTGGGAACATCATATTTTTTATCACCAAAATTTTCTTGATTTTCTCTCATATTTAATATTACTATAATTACTAATAATGTTATTTAATTTATTTATAAATTAAAAATTCTTTTGAATAAATAAAAAGAAGTTCTTTATATCAATGTCATTGATAAAGAAATAAACTTTTATAAAATAAGAAATTATTTTAAAACATAATAATAATAATTGTTGTTTTTAACAAGTAAATATTTATAAATAATAAGTTTGGAAGTAATAATAATTAAATTTTTTAAAAACAGTTTGTTTTGAAACAAAATGTTTAGTTTTTTTAAACAATAAAAATTTAAAAAGTTAATATCATTGTTTTATTACGTATATCCTTAATATTACATAACTTCAATTATAATTTATTTTACAATATCATTTTATAATTAATAAAATTTTCTTATATTTAATATTTTATTTAATTAACTCATATAATACACGGGTTATTAAAGCTAGTTAATTAATATACCAATATGCACAATAATTTAACTCATAATATTGGAATGTTTTATTTTGGTTTAAATTGTTGTTAAAAACCTTTAAATGTATGATACAGATTGGGAAAAAAAAAAAAAAAAGGACTTCTCATGTCATTGTTATGTACATCTAATTTATATTGTCACGGTCATGATACAAATGAACAATTGTAACTATAATTGTGTTTTGGAATGGTTTATTTTGGCTGTGATTGTATCAATTAAGTTTGGTCACTTGAACCACAATAAAAAGGCTGCAAATTGGCTTCACATTCTTGCAAATTTGTTGCACGTTGACTGGACATTTGATGGAACTCGTATCAATTAACTTTGGCACTTGACCCGTATTAAATAGGCTGCAAATTGGCTGCACATTCTCTGCAAATGTACTTGACCCGTATTAGATTTGGTCACTTGACCCATCTACTTTTTTGGTGTTTTATTATTGTGTTTTAAATTTTAATATTATGCTTTATTAGGTCCAAAGAACTATCAAAATATCATTTTGTTGGCTGCAACACTGTCATTTTGATGGCTGCAACAATATCATTTTGTTATGACAACACTAAAAACTTATTATTAAAAAAACCCAATTGATAAAAGCTTCTCTGTCAATCTAAATAATAATTTGAAGTATCATATTAATATGTTGTAGATTTAACTTTGATGGTTCCACCATATTATTCGATCTGTTTGACGGGAGCTATACACCTGCACATAACCATGAAGCACGGCATGCGCATATGCATGAATTGAGCATTCACCTCACCATAACCTTGAAACACCACTTAACATTGACATTAAACCATGCCCATAACCATGCTGCCAGATAATTCTATTCACTACGCTATATGAATGAGTAAACTTATGTCATGTTTAATTCATTTGGACACTCAAGTAGTAAATATCATAAACAAAGTAACTAACTGCAAATTCTTTACATTAAACACAAACCACGTTACAACATAAGACCACTATTGATAATGAATTGCTAAACATTACAACAGAAATATGAGCCCTATTGCTACGAACTAGGCGTGTAAACAAGCCGACCTAAGCGCAAGCTCGCTTAGTCTCGAGCTCAGCTCATTTTGACTTTAGAAAGCTTGAGCTCAAGCTAGGCTCATCAGAAAATTTTCAAGCTCAAGCTCGGCTCGAGCGGGGCTCGTTAATTTACATTATTCATTTTTTTATTTTTTATAATTACTTTTATATTTATTTATAAATTTACTTTTTATATATAACAAAATATATAATGTTTAATTATTTTTATCATATTTTTGTATATAATAATATTATTTATATACATATATATGTAATATGTAAATGAGATGGCTTGAGCTCAATGTCTAAAGTTTGGGCTCGAGTTCATTTAGTAAACGAGCCACAATATGAGCTTGAACTCGGGCTCGAACTCGTTTAAGCTCGGTTCGACTAGGGATTTTTTAAGGAGATCCCGAGTTGCTTGCAAGTCAGCTTGACTCGTTTACACGTGTACTACGAACAAGCCAAATATCACAATGTTCTTCAATTCAATTCATGATTTTAGTTCTTTAAGTTCAGTTACAAGTTTGTTTTTCTTCCCCAGTAGACTAGGGATACATTCTGTCCACATTTACAGACTGTTATTTCCTAAAATCGAAGAGGAGATCGATGCAAAAGTTTGATGAGGAAGACCGATGGAAGAACCCTAGTTTTGTGAGCATCAATTGTAGATTTTTAAGTCAAAGGTGTTTTTAAAAGAATTTAAAAAAATAAATGTATGTAAAATGACAGGTTTCATCTCCTCTTAACTTTGAATACTAACATACTAGGCCCGTCGATTTTATCCGTACCCGATTAACCCGACCGACCCGATCTCACTCGTACCTGAAGAAACCCGACCCGAACTACCCGTTACCTAAAAAACCCGAAAATCAATTAAACCGATTCTTATTGGGGTCGGGTTTCGGATAGACTTTCAAACCTCAAAAACCTGAATAACCCGAACCGATTCACCCGAAATCCGAATAGACCGATCAACCCATATTATAATTAAGTAAATTGTATGTATACACTTGTTTAGATTGTCCAAATTGATCAAATTGTTTGTATACAAATATATATTTAAGCATATTTTATAACTTATAGAAATAAACTAATTTAAATCCACTAATTTTATAAGGTTTCAAATGAAAACTCACTAAAATAAACTAAATTAAGTCTATTGTTTAATACCCGAAACCCAACCCGAACAACCCGTTACCCGAACAACCCGAAATCGATTAAACCGATTGTTATTCGGGTCGGGTTTCGGGTAGACTTTCAACGTTAAAAAACCTGAATAACCCAAAAACCGATTAATTAACCCGATCAACACCCCTATAACATACATATTTCTGTAATATTTCTTAAAACTTTAGAATATCTTTATAAATTTTAAATCTTAGAGACCAAGCATATACTCTGGTCAATACCGGGGCTATTTTTTCAATTTTCTCTTATTTTAAAGAGTGAAACTTTAGGTTTTGAAATAGGATAGTCTTTTAAGTATATAAAGATACTAATTTGATATATTTAAAAATAATAATAATCATCCATTCAGCTATAATCTCCCTGTTATACCACCTCAAAAGAAAATGAGGTCAACTCACCATCATGTAAAAGATGATTGCTAAATAATCATAGCCAAGCAATCAATGTCTGATAGAGGTAAAGTCTCAATGTAAACAAAAGTGTAGATTTTAAAGTAGGATTAAAAAGCATGCGAGCCAAATGTTCTTATTAAAAAGAAAGAAAAAAAAAAGTTGTACAACAGGAATAGCAGACAAACAAGCAAAACCCATAACCTGCCCCAAAAGTAGTATGCATATTGCTTAAGAGCAGAAAGGTGCCAACTTCCAACACAGGCATTTCAAAAGGTCATGTTGTTTATGAAGATTACCATAAAAGGCGCATTGATCTAAGATTAACTAGAACATATGCAAGCAATCCATAAAACAAGAAAGCAACTAAAAGATGCTATAGAGGGTCCAACTCTTTATGGCGCTGCTAGGTTATAACAGCAGCGCGTGATGTTCCGAGTACAGGGCTGGGCTGCCCAGCATTATTTACATACAACTGACCATGAACGTTTGTCATTATATGGAGGAAACCAGAGATTCAGGGTCCCTTGCAGTTTCTTTAAGGGAGTCATCGGTCCACCTCTTTAACATCTCCAAAGCAGCCCTGGGCTGATCCATAGGAACCATATGACCAGCATCATGAACCTTGAGAAAGCTAAGCGGGCCATAACTTTTTAGCAAACCTGCTTCGGATCCAGCAACTTCAAAAGGAACTTCAGAAGAGGCATTAAATTGTTCCTTTCCACTCCATTCCATAGCATGAACCCATCTCCAATTACCTACCAACAAAATTTTAGGGAGTAATAATTATGGTTTTATTTAGGGGTATCAATCGTGTCAAGGGACTGAATCATTGAACCTGAATAGGACTCCTGAATTTATTTATATCAATGACATCAACCCTAACTCAAACACTCTTTAATTGGTTTAGCTCAAACACGACCCATGTACTTATTTGTGTCAAAGACACCAACCCTAACCCGGAGACAATCCGTCTAACCCATTTAAGGTCGTGATCAAGTTCAAAACATGTTAAACAGGTTGGAGGGATGTAATAACTGGTTTGTAAACAAATTGACATGTTTAATTAAACGAGTTAAACAAGCCACCCCAAACACAACCCGATTAATTAACATGATAAACAGTTCAACCAAAACACAACCATTTATTAAATGGGTTAGATATGACAACCTAAAACCAAATTATTGCCGTGTTTTGCGTCCGGTCAAATATTGCCACCCCTAATTTTATTAGTGTCTAATTAACAGACTAACCAAGCCAGTTGCAGATGAGGTCATATTCTCCAGCATATACAAGCAACTTAATTCCATCTTCAAGAAGGCCAGGAATGCCAACTTCAAGATTTCTCATCCAATCCATAAGCAATGCCTGATACACACTTGTGCTACAAGATACAAACTCTATATCTCCAACTCCAAGAGCTTGCCTAACAGATTTCTTGTTAAGAAGTGTTTCCATGTCTGAGAAATCATAGCACAGGCTCCCAATACACTCCTTTCTAATGTCGTAATACTGGACACAAAATAAAAATTAGATAAGTATAACTCCTAAACACTAGGGAAAAAAAGGATTTCCTTACATTGATATTGCCAGCAGTAGAGATGATTGAGCTGAAAATTCCATTGCATACCAAGTATGCAGCCATACAAGAGATTGTTCCATCAGTGCCTGATGCAGGAGCAAATATTCAGCATGCGACTGCTAATGTGGCACTATGTGCGTGTGTGAGAGAGAGATAAATGAAAAGTTACCACAAAGCTTTATTGCAGCTTCACACACGGGGAACAATCAAGTTGATGCGTTTATACTGGGACTCCTTAATAATCCCCATTTCCAACGCATAATCAGTATAGGCTTGGTACTGAATTGCTGGATCGGTGAGCCCATTTCCAATTGCAAACCCCTGTATAACAACTCATTCATAAGCACATCAGCTTGATTGAAAACTAAGAAACTAAAAAAACTTAAAACATAAACATAAACCTAACCTTTAGGTTTATGTGTATTCCTTCTTTAGCTTTGTTTCCTTGGTGGACACGAGCAGCAACAGCAGGAATGTAATGGCCAGCGTATGATTCTCCAACAATATAAAAATCATTTTCTACAAGTTCAGGATGCTCTGCAAAGAATGCCTGAAATGTAACACCAGTAAGAAGTCTTGTATGATCTATAATTCCTTATTCACAAACAGAAGCAACAAGAGAAAGCAACAGACCTGTAAGAAGTCATATAGGTCATCGCTCACACCTAGTTCGTCATGGCGAATGTCTCTTTTATCAGAGCTGTAACTAAATCCAGTCCCCGTTGGTTGGTCAACATACAGAAGATTTGATGCCTGAGTTTGCAAAGATACATAAATGTAAAGCATTTGATCAAATCGGGTAAAAGAAGAATACCAAGAAAATCTCACCTTGTCCCACCCGTACTCGTTCCAGACAAGAGTTAAGTTCTCTCCAATTTTGAATGGACCATTTTCGTAGAAAAGGGCAAGCTCACTGCTACAACCCGGTCCCCCGGTCAGCCAGATAACCACAGGGTCATCTTTGCTATTACGCGACTCGAAGAAAAAGTAAAACATCCTACACAACCCAAATACTCAGCATCATGAGAGTGTTCAATCCTTCCTAAAGTAGCAAAAAGGTGCAAAGAAACCACAGAATTTACAGGACAATAACATGAGATTAGACAGGACTCACGGTATTATATTCAAGTCAGTAATACAGTAGCATTCACACGTTAGATTTTCAAATAAGCAACAAACAGCCCTCATCATTTAATATCTCAACAAGTCGATCAACATTTTAACATAGTTATTCAGAGAAAATCAGGCTAACTATGAATTTCAAAATCATTGACAACCTAAGCACGCTTACTTGATCCGCAAACAAGTTAACTTGTCAAATCTTAGAAACGAAAACATCCCGTCAAGTTCGATCACAACAGTATCAAACAATAACAACACAACAATCTAGGGTTTTAAGAACATACTGAGCATCATGCGAGTGTTCAATCTGGTAATAACCAGCATGATGACCCAATTCCTCAACAGATACGCCATCAGCATCAACAAAATTGGGGAATCTGAACCGCTTCTCGACTATCTTGGAACGGGCGGCATGCGAAGTGTTGGTAACATGGCGATCTAGGATGTTGACGGAGTGTTTGGGGAACAAATTGAGGTCTCTGATGAGCTTTTGAGCTTGAGTTGAGGGTAGCTTTGGGTCCGTCAGCCGGAGAGTGGTGGCCGGAGTAAGGGAGGTGAGAAGGAGGGAGAGGAGGAGAGGGAGGAGGAGACTGGAAGCATCCATTTTAGTGAGAAGATGAAGTTTTTGGAGGAGAGAGATGGAGTGTGTAGGTGGAGACTGAGAGGAGATTAGGAGGTTATTAATACGGTGTCGTTTTGATGTGCATTGTGGATTGTACCCTGACTTTGTCTACTCCACGTGGTTGGATCTTCGGTATCGTGTTTTAACGTGCTTTGAAATAAACGGCAGACGGAATGAAATGAGAATAAAAAAATTTTTGGTTTGTTAAAGCATTCATATTCGGTTTTTTAAAAGATTGTGAATATAATTTTTATATTATATGCTATTGTTTTTATTGGTTGTGATTGTAATATAGAGAAAATATTACTGTTTATTTGTAAATTTAAATATTTACTATTCAACTCTTATAAATTTTTAATATTTTTGAAAGTGATTGTAAGTAGAAAAAAAAAAAACATAATAATAAAGGTACAAAATATATATATTTAATTGAAAATAAAGAGAAAAAATAGTAATTTAAATGTAATTATAAAGATAAAGATAAAAAATAAGATGTGAATGCTCTTAAAATAATAAACTAAGTAATTTTTTTAACAAAATATAAATAAGCTATTACATAACTAATATCATTTTTTTAATTTATTTCTTTTAATTCATTTCATTAATATTTTTATCTTTAGTTATCACCACTAACCATCACCATGAACCACCACCACATTTACCATGACCGCCACCATCACCATCACACCCACAAAGTAACGATTTATTTCATTCTCACATTATATATGACAATGTAATGTAATTATTCATTTTATTTATTTGTTCATTACATTCACTTATGCATTTTATTCTTTTCTTTATTTTATTATCTCATATCAAACAGTTAAAGGTGTAAAGTAACGCTAAGGGGCATTAAAGCCCGTATTGAGGGTGAGCGTGAAGGATGTTAGGTCACACGGTGTCGTATCATTTTCTATAGTTTTCTTTGGGAGACATTAGCTTTAAGAAGGGGGTTTTGAAGTGCTAATGAGTGTTGTGAGAGTTGTGAGATGGTCCTTTGACCATTTGAAATTTTATAAAAATACAATTCTTTTTAAACTTGTATTTATACTATATATAATATGCATATAGAAATGGTAGTTTTGGTTTTTGTACATATTTTTAAGAGGTGCAACGCTTAGAAGCTTTATGTACAATAATTTAATGCACAAAGACTCTTAATCTTTTAAGAGGTGCAAGTTGTGATGCATCATGTACACACGTATTATGTCACAAAAAAACACATGGGATACACATTTGATTATCTTCAAATCTCACATTTCAAAAATCCTATACATCCCCTTTTATCTCTCTCTTTTTTTTTTTCTCTTTCTCTCTTACTCTCTCTATTTCTTTGTGTGTGAGGCTATTCACGAACATAAAGGTGATTTCACCACCAATTTACTAAGATTTCTAGATCAATGAAGATTCCAACCTCTTGGTTCTGATTTAGGGCCTTTTTGGCGTTATTGCTGCATTATCAAGGTAAGTGATACCGTGTTTTCATTCTGAATACTATTTTATCATTCAACCACTGAATTTTACTTATATTTGTTTGTGTTTTGTGATGGATCTTCGTTTTTGTAGGTCATGGTTTAAAGAGTAGGTAATGATTTAAGCTTCAAGATCAAGTTGTTGTTTTGAAGTTTGAATTTATACTCTTTCAATATGTTCTTGCTCTCATCTGTTGTAGTTTTTGCAATTTGTTTATAGTCTAATATGTTACCCAAGCTTCACGAGAGTACTGAATTTCTCTAACATGCTATCAAGGTGAGGAGGTTTTAACATTCTTATTAGTTACTGTTAAAATCACAAGTCTTGAACTCGCCCGGGCTTTTACTCTACTGATAAAGAAATACACTCATGAGTTGTTATTCTTGTTAATTTGTTATGCATTACATTTGTTGAAACCAACTCAACTGCCCAAATTGTAATGCATACTTTTAATTCACCAGTAATATATGATATATTTAATGTGTTATGATTCCATCACATAAAATAATATTTAGTTATAGGCATGTAGTTTTACTAAAAGATAACGACTATAGTGGTCTTAATTACAACTTAAAAACACATTCCTTCCGATAAACATTATATATGGACTTAAAGTTATTTATGCTTATGATGCATTTATGAATCTATAATCTTTGGAGTGCCTGTCAAAAAAACAAAACCCATGATGATTCAAGATTTATGTTTTTGAGGTAACTACATATACCCGCACGTATAGATAGCTTAGATATGAAACACTGATTAGACTTCTTTAATGTTTGCAGCTATGGTTTAACTTTCAAGCATGATATTAAGGTAATTAACTTATATAGGAAAAAAGGAATGGGATGAACAGTTGGGGGGCAACTTGTAAAGCGTAGGGTACAATCTTGATGCGTTTAGTATACTATTCTTATTGTTCTGTGTATAACAACTGTTGCACTGCATTTGTTTCTTATTAGGCCTCTTTTCTCTCATTGTAAAGTGGATGGAAGCAAGCCTTCGGTTCGGCCGGCGATATGGTGGTTGTTGTTCCGACACGCCTTGGTATGTATGGTAGCCACCGAACCCTCGGTGGCGATGATCTGTTTCTTGTCGGTGACTCCAACACCATTGCCGTCGATGCATGGCAGTGGCTAGGGTTTATTTGCCCAGATCTGATGGTTGTCGTTTGGTATTCCTTTTTCTAGGTCCTCAGGCTGGTCGCTGTTTAGGGGTGGCGGTGATTCTCTGTAGCCTAGAAAAATGAGCAAATATGATCTCCGATCATCACCACCAAATTCGTATATAGGGGTAGTAGCAATCGATTTTTAAGCCTCTTTTTCTCAAATACCGATGTCCGGCCTTCGCCACCAGACTAGCGTTGATGGCGATGGTTTAGCTGTCGTTGCCGCTATTATTGTTATAGCCCTATTTTGGGTGAGTGTTTCATTGTTTTCAGATGAAAAATGGTTGTGTGCATCTGTTTCTTGGTTGTTTCTTATAAGATTTTTAGGGATTCTTTTAGGCAATAAAAACAGGTATAAACATTTTTTTGCTTGAGATAGTTTTCTTTCTTGATGTGTTCTGAATTTTTGATGTTGGATCACGATTAATTTGAGTGTGTCAGGTCTGCAGTCGTGGGTTCAGATAGTCAAAGACATTTTTGTGAGATCTGATGTTGGTTGGATGCGTACGATAGTAATCTGTTGTCTATGAATGTTTGGTGTGGTTGGCTTTTCGTTTATTATATTAGGCCGATGATGGCGAGTATTAGACCGTCTGAGGCATCACTGAGATCTCTATCTTTCTATGGTAAAGATTTATTGGTTTGGCTGTGATGACCTTAAAACCAATACATAAACTTTGAATCAGGTGCAACCTTGGCGTCGCAGATCTCGAGGATGATGGGTTATTACCCGCAACCCTCTGCAGCCATGTGCTCTCATTCTATTTATGGTTCTGAGCCTAACAATATACGATATAAACCCTTCCACGTATGTGTTTTTAACATACGGTATAATATACAAGTTTGAGGCTGTGATAAAGCCTTAAATAGTGAGTTGTTATACCCATTGGATTACTTGCGTTTATCTGTGCTTTGCTTTGACTATTTACCACACGCGCAACGCGCGCCGGGGAAAAACCACTAGTTACATAATACAAACCATATAAAAAGCTAAACCCATTTTTGTTTTAAATGCTACAAAATATTTGGATACACTCTACGTAGAGCTAGTGCTTGATTTTGGTATACTTTAAAAACGACTGTAAAATAAAATACATACCTAATAAACTATTTTTCTAGTGATCTTTTGGATTATTCTTTATAATATAACTTCATAATTTATTTTAAATAAAGCTTGAATTGAAAAGTAGCTTATGAATCTTATTAGTATAAATAGGGCCTCCTTAATGAATATTGGAAGGAGTTTAGAGTTGAAGTTTAGAACTTATACGTTTTAGTAATTAAATTAAACTTTCAGGAATTTGTATTTATGTGACAAAAGAATATGAGGATGCATTTTTGTAAGGTATTTGAAAGAGGCTGATGCACTCAAAACAGTCAAGTTGCTTCCTGCATGCATACACTTTGTGCATGGTAGAAGTTACTTTGGAAGTTTTACACATTGCAAAGAAATCTCTCTAAGTGTAAAATCTTCCAAAGCCAAAGACCAAATCTTCCGAAGCCAAAGATGAAGTCTTCCGAAGCTTAGAAGACAAAGTCTTCCGAAGCCTCAAAGATAGAAGACTTATTACTTCCGAAGACAGAGAAGACGTGCTTTCTCTGATCAACTTTTTCAGAAAAGCTGACCAACTTTCCGCTGCCACTCTGCAGACTCACCAACTTATACAAGTTGGTGAAAAGGTCCATGCTTTAGGAAGCTGTAGACTATGATCTTGAGTCTGTAACTTTCTACTTTATGTACTTTTATCATTTTTGTATTACATTAGGATGTGAGCTATGGCATGTCATAGTCACTAATGTAATACAAAAAGGATAAAAGTACATAAAGTAGAAAGTTACAAACTCAAGACCATAATCTACAACTTCATAAAGCATGGACCTTTTCACCAACTTGTATAAGGGTGAGTCTGTAGAGTGGTAGCGGAAAGTTGGTCAGCTTTTCTGAAAAGTTGTTGATCAGAGAAAGCATGTCTTCTCTGTCTTCGAAAGAAATCAGTCTTTTATCTTTGAGGCTTCGGAAGACTTTGTCTTCTAAGCTTCGGAAGACTTTATCTTTAGCTTAGGAAGATTTGGTCTTTGGCTTCGGAAGATTTTACACTTAGTGTAATTTCTTTGCAGTGTGTAAAACTTCCGCAGTAACTTCTACCATGCACAAAGTGCATGCATGCAGGAAACACCATGACTGTTTTGAGTGCATCAGCATCTTTCAAATATCTTACATATGATTAGTAACACTTGAATGCAATATACTTTATCCTTGAAAACCATTATGTGTATTGTTATTGGTTCTGTCTCATCTTTAGTTGCTTGTTTTTCTTAGTATCACCAAAGTGTTCCTGTTCCCTATTTGATCTGTTAAGTGTTCTAAGTCTCTTCTCATTGTGAAACTAATTTGCATTGAACATCTTCACCGGTCCTTCAATTGGTATCAGAGCATTCCAGGCTCTTGATTGTAAGATCTCACCATCTTAGATCTCTCAGTTTCACAAAACACTTAACAACTCAAATGGCAGCTCTCTCAAAGGCTGATATGAAAACTGGCACTATGATAATGTCCCCACTGATCACTCCTGAAGACTTTGATACTTGGTGTCAAAGAATGGAAGGCTTCATCAAGTCTCAAGACTCAAGGATAGGAATCTGTTGTTTACGGACCTTACATTCCATGCACCTCTTCAGCTGCTGCTGGAGGTGGCATGATTAGAAAGGAGGTAGTTGACTTTTTTGAAGAAAATAGGAAGAAGATTGATATCGATCAGAAAGCCATGACTGCCCTCCAAACTGCTCTACCAAACTCCATTTACAGGGCTTCAAGAAGTACAAAACTACCAAGCAGTTATGGGATGCACTAAAGCTCATATATGAGGGGTCCTCTGAAGCAAAAGAGAACAAAAAGGATCTCTTGAATTAGCAGTTTGAGAATTTCACCTACAAGACAGGTGAAACCATGACTCAACAATACTTCAGGTATGTTGAGATTTTGGACACTTTAATGGATGTTGGAGTAACTCTTGAGAACAGGGACATTGTAAGGAAGTTCATGTCCTCTCTTCCTAGACAGTGGACCTATTACTGTGTTGTTATCAAGAGGACTGAGAACCTCAAGACTCTTACTCTTACAAAGTTGTATGGTATTCTCAGTGGCTATCAGATGGAGATGAACATGCAAAATCCATCTGGTAAATCAGCAGAGTTCAGCCCTCCATGTGGTTGAAATGGATTGCAGAGAACCACAGCATCATCTCATCTGCTACCGTGACAACTCACAAAAGGGTGCTTTTATCACCTTCCCTGAGACACCAAGGGAGAGCTACATCCAAGGAAGTCCATTCTAGGAGACAAGCTCTTCTCATGCCTTTATGTCTGCTGATGAGAGTTCAGGAAACTTTCTGTTCACCCTTGAAGACCTGGACTGTATCCATCCAGATGATCTGGACTTCTGGAGTATATGGAGATAGTCTAGCATATGGCTCTTCTCACTCACAGAGCCAAAAAGTTCTACAAGAGAACAGGGAGGAAGTTTCCTAGCAATGCAGCCAGTGGAAAGTTTGGACTGGACAAAAGCAAAGTAAAGTGTTTCAACTACAACCAAATGGGACACTTTGCTAGAGAGTGCAAGGAACCTAGAACAAATAGTCGCCAAGCACAATCCAGACCAAACTACACTGAAGGAGCTACCCAGAATGAGAAGCCAAAGCAGCAAGCTACAGTTGCTGTTGAAGAAGGAGGCTTTGATTGGAGCTTTCAGGTGGAAGATGCATCTCCAAACCAAGCACTGATGGCAGATCATGATGAAGCCAAGGTATTGGAATATCTTTGTACTCCTGAATGTATTGCTAAAGTAAATAGATACAGGTCCTATAATTTGGAGATGAGATCTAATCTTGAGTCTTTAAATATCTTAAAATCTGATTTCAAAAGAGCTGAAAATGGATATAAACTAAAAATAGAAGATTTAGAGAAAACCATTTCCACTCTTAAACATGAACACACCAACTACAGGACTCAGATCAAAGATCTTATCACTAAGTTAACTGAATGCTAGGCTGAGCTTGTGATCAACAAAGCCAGGGTAGAAAAATATGTTCTTGAAGAAGAGACCTTCAAGAACATGATATCCTTATCTCTGCATGACAAAGTGTGTTACCAGAATAAGCAGGGACTGGGATCTACTGAGATAGCTCCTCCACACTCCTTACTATCTGTAAGATCTCCAAGGTATGGAACTTATGAAGATGAGCTTTCCCTCATAGATCCCATAAGTGAAAAAAATAAAGAGGAGATAGTAAAGGAAGGATATAAGAACAGTGAAGAAGATCATCCTAAGAAGGGTCACTATTCTCCTAAGGAGAGTAATCCTGTGGGGTTGACAAAATCCAAGAGAAAGAACTTGATCAGAAGAGCCAAGAGAAAGTCCAAGAAAGCTCAAGAGATCAAGGCCACTTTCAACTTTAAGCAGAAACAAGTGTTCATCTTTGTAGGATTTGAAGTGGTAAAGGCTGAAGACTCAACTATGAATCCTAGTACCAGGGGTTCTAGTTCTTGTCAAACTCATCCCAACAACAAGAAAAAGGCTGATTTGTTGTGTACCACTGCTGCACAACCTGAACCATCCATATCCAACAGCAAGTCACTCCCTAAAAGGCTTGCTACTTCATCTGTGAAGAAGAAGATGGAAAAGGAAAGTGATCAAGATCAGTCTTGCTCTCAAAGAAAGATTTCCAGAAGAATACAGATGGATTGTGTCATGTGTGGCAGTACTTCTCATCTGGCTAAGGATTGCACTTACAATCCTAAAAGCACTATCCATATGATCAAGAAGAAAACTTCTGAGAAGATCAAGAAGAAGCCAGCTTCTAAAGGAAAAAAACTTTTCCTCTCGGAAGCTCCAAAATGAAGAAGAAGACAAGTGAAACTTTACATTCGGAAGAAAAATTAGTCTCGGAAGAAAGGAATGCTTCCGAAGTACTGAAGACTGCTGCAGTGAAAGCAAGATCTTTCGAAGGACCAGTCTCCAAAACTTTCGAATTTGTCAAAACTTCTGAATTTGTCAAAACTTCTGAAGCGTTGAAGGTCAAGTCTAAGCTTCCAAAGGTGGTGTGGAAGACAAAGAAAGACCATGTGACTGAAAGTTCTTATCAACAACAGCTGCTGATCCTCAAAGCTTGAACATAGGCTTAATTATTGTTGCATTGTCTTCTGTTGATATTAATGAGCCCGAGACCAGCAAGGCTGGGTTTCCAAATATAACTAATCATCTATTTTTGTGCAAGAACAGCTAAAGACCAACAGGAATGTGTGGATCATTGAAAGTGGCTGTTCCAGGCACATGTCATGTAATGGCTTTCTACTCCAAAATTTTGCGAAAATTGATGGAGCGCCTGTTGCTTTTGGAGGAGATGCAGGAGGTTACATTACAGGAAGGGGTATGGTCACAAATGGTAAGCTATGCATTGAGAAGGTAAACTTTGTCAAAGAGCTTGGATACAATCTATTAAGTGTATATCAATTTTATGATCAAAGACACAACATGCTTTTTACTGAGCATGAGTGCATTGTTCTCAAGCTCGGGGTGGTCATTCCTAAGGAGCATATACTGCTCAGAGCCCCCAGGAAAGGGAACATGTACATGATGGACTTGCATGAAACTTCTTCTTCACGAGAAGTGTCTTGCTTTCTATCTAAAGAAAATAGTGATGAGTCTTTTCTCTGGCATATAAGAATGTTAGTTATATTTTTAAGCATTAATTTTCATAGTTACAAAGTATATTTTGGTGCATATTTTGTAAATATTGCATGCATTTTTGTTTATTTTATACAACACTTATTTGGGTGGAAAGGAATCTACTTTGGTTTGTTTTGGGTGGTTTTGTAGGGCTGATTAGTTCGTGAGAAGGATGGAAGATCTGGAGTAGCAGAAAAAGTATTGTTGAAGAAATGTTAGAGCTACAAGCAATTTATACAACAGAAACTTCAAACTGCCGCGCGAAAATTTCTTCACAAATTCTACACGGCCGTTGAAGCTCGCTCGAAAAATTCCTAAGATTTAGGAATTCTTGTTTTTGATAATTATCATCAGACTTTCCTGAATAAAAGGATAAAAACTAAAACCCTACAAAGGGGGATCTGGAAAATCAATGCAATATTATAAATACAATAGTAGATGATAATTAAAAAATCAATATTGGAGAATCTTGAACAATCTTGAAGCATATTAGAGAATTAATCAAGAACATCAAGATCAAGAAGCAAAAAGGGCTGTAGCAAATTAGTTCTTTTTGTTGGTGGAGTTATTTCCATTATCAAGATACTTAATTTTTCATGTTTGATTCGTAAGTTTTTATTTTATTTTAGTTTTGATTGATCTAGCCGTCATGCCCGGCTAGAACAATTTTAGTTTCAACATTAGGGTTTTATTTTCTTTGATTTGGTTTGAACTTATGTGAAACGTTTATGAGATCTTTTTATTTTAATGGTTTGTTTGTTTGATTCTTGATCTTAAACCCGGATCTACTCCGGTATATATTAGATAGTTAATAAACCTAATCAACTTATTAATTTTTCTAATAAAGTTCTTCAAATTTTAAAACCCTAATCAAGTTTTGATTTTTGATATAAGGAACAGTTAACGGTTTGAGTTTGTCTACGAGTTCATTCTCGTTATAGAATCATACAATCTAGCTAAACATACCGAACGGCGTGTGTGTTTATTTATAATTGATACTTCTATCGTTGCAACCCGCACGCTAAGATCCGAACGGCGTGAGCTTAGAGTATTGGCTCTAATCAACGAACTGCGCATGATTAGAGATTAGATAGAGTGGATATCCGAACGACGTGATATCTAGTATCGATACAAATCATTAATCAATAAGGATCATTGCACCTTAATCGTTAATGATCGTAAGCCGAATCGAATCAAGAAATTACCTTAGTGTTGGAATTAGTTTTCATATTTTTATTTAATTCACAATTTAGTTAACGTTTTTGGTAATTCTTTTTCATAATAAAAAAATACAAAAAAATGTTATTTTTCGTTTTTATAACAGAAGCTTAACACGGCCGCGTGAAATTTCCTTTACAGATTTGATACTGCCGTGTCAGCCTACTGTAATTTTTCTACTTTTTGCAATTTACTTTCAGTTTTAGTTTTTAATTAAAACTGATAAATAATAGATTTGAAATAAGTGCCATGGGGGAACTCAATTTTCTTTCTAGGAATTCAAGTGAAGCAGGTTGACAATGGTATCTACATAAGTCAGTCAAAGTATGTTCTAGACATACTAAAAAGATTCAGCATGACTGACTGCAAGGTTGCAAAGACACCCATAGCAAGAAACCACTCCCTTGGACCTGACCTTAAGGGGGGAGTATGTAGATGAGCATCTCTACAGGGCTATGATTGGGTCTCTTATGTATCTCACTGTCAGTAGGCCTGATATCATGTTTGCCACATTTATTTGTGCTAGATATCAAGCCAACCCCAGGATGTCACACCTAGTTGCTGTCAAGAGAATTCTAAGATATCTCAAAGGTGCTCCATCTCTAGGCCTTTGGTATTCAAAGAATTCTGACTTCAATCTATATGCCTATACAGATAGTGACTATGATGGCTGCAACACGACTACAAAGTCTACATCAGGGGGATGTTAATTTCTTGGTGGAAGGATAGTCTCATGGCAATACAAGAAACAATCCTGTGTATCTGCATCAATTGCTGAAGCTGAATACATTGTTGTTGGTAGCTGCTGTGCTTAAGTGATTTGGATTCAGAATCAAATGCTAAACTATTGATTCCACTTCAAAGAGACTCCCATCCACATATACAACAATAGTGCTATCTTTATTACAGAAACTCCTGTGCAGCACTCAAGGACCAAGCATATCAACATCAGGCATCATTTAATTAGAGATAATTTTAAAAAAAGGGTTAATCAAACTAGTCAAAGTTCACACAAATGAACAAAATGCTGATCTATTCACCATAGCTTTTGATGAACAGAGATTTAAGTATCTCATATCAGCTATTGGGATGATTAACTTTGAGTAGCTTTTTCTTAAACTTAAATTCAATATTATTTCTAAAATCTGTGTGTCCTTAGTTGTCTATTTTATCACCTTCATAAGCCCCTAACAATCTTGGAAGAAGAGTCTTATAGAAAATATTCCTTAAATTTTTGAAAATTTTGATCATATTTCCTTTCGGAAGAAACTAAGTTACCTTCGGAAGCAAATTATGCCTTTAATATCAAATAACTGCTTATGACAATTTGCCTTCGGAAGAAATTTTCTTAATATCTTCCGAACCAAAAATTTTTCATAAGTACTCACATACTATTTAAGAACAATTTTCTTTCGAAAGTACTTATCTCTATAAATTGAGAAATACTCTAAGTATTTTTCTTCCGAAGTAAAATTTTCAAAACTCTTAGAAATATCTTCCGAAGCCAAATTGGCTTCGGAAGCTTTTATCAAAACTTCCGAAGCCAAATTACCTTCGGAAGATTTTTGACTTCCAAGAAAACTACTATTGGGCACTTTTTCAGAGGTGGGACCGACATCCGGATTTCAAAGTTTATCCTTTCGCATTAACTTTGTCTCAAATCCATTTCATATATATATTCAACGGTTTCTCCCTGTTTCACTTTTCACTATTCATCTGCAACATCTTGATAACCTAAATTCATCCAAAAAACCAACCTAATTTCTCCATGCAACTTCACAGGCAACACAATCAGGTTGCTCTATTGAACTCTGAGAAAGATCCTGGTTTCTCAAAGGTTTGCCGTTTCATTTCTTTGACAAACTACTTCACCTCCCTCACCATTGATCCTCCTCTCTATGAGGATCATCTTATTGACTTCTGGCGGACCTGCCAAGAGGTCACCATGGATGGGGAGAAGGCACTGTCTGCCACAGTGCAGGTGAGGACAATCTTCATCACTCCAGCCATCATCAACACCCATCTTCAGCTGGATGATGCAGAAGGTGATTTGTCCTTTCTCAAATCTGCTGTTAACCAATCTTTCGAGCAGATGGGTTATGAGGGAGACTTTTCAGTCAGAACCTTCAGGAAAGGGAAGGTCTCTTCCTAGTGGAAGTACCTCATTCATGTCATCATACATAGCCTATCAAACAAGCATGAAGGATGGGACCAGATTCCTGAGTATCCTTCCTTCATAGTCCATGGACTAATTCAGGGGGTCAAGTTCAGGTATTCACACTTTGTTTACCTTAATCTAAACTTAGACTCCCTAGAATACTACATGTTCCTAGATATGTCCAGCACATTCTTAACTATGATCTAGGCTCACAGTTGAGGGGAACAGGTAGAATTCTAAAATTGGGACATATGAAGCCCGACATCTTTAAAATTATAAGAAAACCAACTGTGGGATTTTCTAGGGTAGAAACAGCCCTTGTCCCCAAAATGTTAGAGCTCATTCCTCAAGGTGACAACCTAGCAGCACCAGCTAGTGTTGAACCCACACCTGCTGTCACCCAACTACCATCTCAACCTACAATAACCATCACCTACTCAAGGAAACACAAACGAACCCCTACTCAAGCTATTCAGTCTGAGAAGGCCCCCATATTATCACCCATGCAAGAGGAAGTAGACACTGGAGCTCCCATTTTCCTTGAGGAGCAAACCACTCTCATCTCTCCTATTATTAGTGCTGAGGTTTCTCATGCTCAGCTTGATGAGCTCATAACCCAACTGCCTTAAGCCTTCACTCAAGGTTTCAAAACTCTAGTGAACAACCTTCAGGGGACAGTTACCATCCCCAACCTCTTGATCTCAACCAACCAATCCCAAAACTTGAATTCTATGATGATGAAGACATGGGATTCAGTGAGTATCATGAGTCTCTCTTCTCCACCCTTATTCAAAGAGAGATGAGTGCTCCTGCCACTCCCATGTCTAGCCCACATCATCCACCCCATACTGTGGTGGATCTCCCTGAACAAGTTCAGGAGGTCCATATGGAAGAGGCTCTCACTATTGCTAATGATTGCATCATTCAGACCTCAACCATGGCAACTCAGCCCATTGACACTTCACCTGAAGTTGTCAGTGAGCAGAGGAAATCCAGCAGCCAAGAATACTATGCTGGTGATAAGGAAAGGACATCAGTCCAATTCTTTCATCCCCCCATGATTCTTCATCTGAAGATGAGGGGAGTCTGAAACTAAAGGTGCACCAACTGGAAAAACTATCCACCTAGTGAGTATCTAAGGTCAGTCACTTGGAATCTCAAGTGACTACCTTACAGAAGAGGGTCAATGACCAGCAACTTGAGATCACCGATCTCAAGGGCAAGCTAGCTAAGAGACCATCAAGACAAACTCAACCAGGTCCACAAGAACCTGTGAAAGTAGTGGACTTGACCTCCAGCTCACCTATGCAAGTGGGTGATGCTACCAAAAAGGGGGAGAAAGTATTTACAACCATAAAACCTCGGAGTTCTGTCATGAGTATGGACAATGAGGACTCACCACCATCACTTGCAGTTGTCCAAACTCAACAACTTTCTCAGGCTCACACTAATGTGGAGGCCATATTTCAATAATTGTTTGAGGAAGGAATTCCAATATCCATTCCTGCCCCATCCCACATAGCTGAAAATCCAATAATGGAATGATGGTATGACAACTCAAGAATGGCATTGGTGCTATCAAGATCTCAAGGGCAGTAGAAGCTATTCAATTTTCAGAGCCTGAGTTTCCATGATGGTATGAACTTAGTTAACCTGCCTTTTATTAATCCAAGCCAAAACAGACAGGCTGGCAGGTTAACTGAGGTGATTCAAGAGTGGGTGCTGAAGTAATTCAGACAAAGAGCTCAACTATATAGACAGAGGCTAGCAGGGAAAACTGTTAGTCAACTGAATACTGAGGCAGACCCTAAGATTATCTTCGAAGGGGAAACCTCAGTTGAAGGCCCAGTAGTAGAACCTATGAACCTTGAGACAGGCTCACCCTCAGTACCCAGTACCCTCAGTGACACACCTTCAGGTGAAGGTGTATCATAGCCTCTCTCTGGCCAAAGCTCAAGCACATCACAACCATCAGAAGGCCAAAGCTCTCTCCACCCTAAGTCATATAGGACAACAATTGACAAAGGGAAAAGAAAAATGACTTCTGAGTAGATTAAGGAGGAGAAGAGAGAGAGGAAGAGGAAGGCCAGGGGAGAGAAATCTAGAAAAGTCCCAAGCTTCATGCAAGCTGCAATCAGGGCTGCTCATAGGCCTGATACTCAGAATGATGAGTTAAGAGTAGCCAGATTGAACTATCTGGGACTGAGAAATTACAACATAGATGAAATTATCTCTCTCCCCTTGGCAGAATTAAATGAACTGGCAGATAAAAAGCTATATAAAGAGAGGAAGGAGGCTGAGGCAGTAGAACTGCTCCTCAAAATCAAAGAAAAAAGAAGAAGAAAGAAACAACAGAAAGCTCCTGTCCTCTCTCTGGTTCAAAAAAGTCCTGAGAATGAGTCTGTGGCAGTTGAAGAGGAAGAAACTTAGATAGGCAGAGAACAAGAAAGACAAAAGATGATAGTCTATCTGAGTGCCACAGGTCTTTACTAGGCAGTAGCTCTCAACCCTCTCTTATATGAATATATTAAATTTGAGTACCTTAAACAGCTTGATGAAGAGGCTCAAACACAAAGAAAAGCTATTAAGAGAAAGATGAGAAAGGAGACTGCTAAACCAAGAGCCACCATTAGAGCACAAGAAAAGAAGTCTGCTTATAGACTAAAGATGGTGAGCTTCTTAAAGCTGTATGGTTCTCTGGAAGGAGACTTGATCCTATGTCTCTATCCACAATGGATGAGCACATCAGAAGGATCAAGCAGAAGATTAAAGAAGGTCAGTTTGTTGACTTGCATTCTCCACCAAGTCTATCTACACCTGAAGTTGAGGGGAAGGTTGAAGAGACAACACAACCTAAACCTAAAGCAGGGTTCTAAATCCCCTTCTTCTGAACCAATAGGGGATAAGGACCAACTGAGCAGAATACAGAAAGCCTAACTGGTGCTGCAGGCCACACTCTTTAGTTGAAATATAGAGTGAGGAAAAGGATGGCCATCAGAAGAGACAAAAGGAAGAAAAACAAGTCCAAGGCATCCTCCTCAACATCTCAGGATGAGTAATAACATCCTGAGAAAATGCACTACGAGGCTGCTTAATCAACTCTATTCAAAGTAGAGCCTCCTGCATTGCATCTGGAAGACCAACTATGTCCAGAATCTACACTGCTGATCAAGACATGAGGACTGCAAATTGCTAAGCATCCTCTCTATTTTGGTAGCATCAGACTAGGGGGAGTTTGTAAGGTATTTGAAAGAGGCTGATGCACTCAAAACAGTCAAGGTGCTTCCTGCATGCATGCACTTTGTGTATGGTAGAAGTTACTTCGAAAGTTTTACACACTGCAAAGAAATCTCTCTAAGTGTAAAATCTTCTGAAGCCAAAGATGAAGTCTTCCGAAGCTTAGAAGACAAAGTCTTCTGAAGCCTTAAAGATAGAAGACTGATTTCTTCCGAAGACAGAGAAGACATGCTTTCTCTGATCAACTTTTTCAAAAAAGCTGACCAACTTTTCGCTGTCACTCTGCAGGCTCACCAACTTATACAAGTTGGTGAAAAGATCCATGCTTTAGGAAGCTATAGATTATGGTCTTGAGTCTGTAACTTTCTACTTTATGTACTTTTATCCTTTTTGTATTACATTAGGATGTGAGCTATGACATGTCATAGTCACTAGTCAAAAGGCAATCTGCCTTTTGACTTTACATTGATCTTGTTGTCTAGATCAGTGTTTCCAGCTGGCCTTCAAAGTATGGCCGGCTGTAGGATGTAGTATAAAGTATCTCAGGTTCTTGTATTTTATGAAGTATGCTTAGTAACACTTGTAAAAGAACTTGAGAGCAATATACTTTATCCTTGAAAACCATTCTGTGTATTGTTCTTGGTTCTGTCTCATCTTTACTTGCTTGTGTTTCTTAGTATCACCAAAAGGTTCCAGTTCCCTATTTGATCTGTTACGTGTTCTAAGTTTCTCCTTATTGTGAAATTGATTTGCATTGAACACCTTCACCTGTCCTGTAATTTTTTTCTCTGTTGGTTCTTGCTTCAAGCACTTCTTACAATGGGTAAAATCTTTACACAAGTTTATTTTTGATGGAATGAAGATTATCTGGTTTGTAGTTTATTTCAAGTCTGAAATTAAGTTTTAGGTCTCATTTGGTGCTAACTTTATCCATCTTATTATAGCACATGGGCAAAAAACGGGTTTGGATTTTCAACCGGTTTATAAGTCGGTTTTGTTATATCAAAAAAAAAAACCAATTAGGACCAAACCGGTTTGGGGCTGGCCCGACTCCCGATTCCTTTTCGGTTCTAAATTTTATAGCTCAAACCGGTTCCTAAAAAATTGGTTCCTAAACCGGTTTATGTCCCAAACCAGTTTCCAAATCGGCTTTTCGCATTTATAAAATATTACCGAACTGACCATTAAACTAGTAGTTGGAGCCAAAAAATAGCCGTTGTTCTTTTTTTTTGTTTGTGTTTTTCACCCATTTGAGCCCCGTACGCTACTATAAATAAGTTGTGAGTGTTTTGGTTGAATCACAACAATCAAAAAATCTCTAACACTCTAAAACCTCAAAACGCTAACTGCTCTCTAAACAATTGAAAAAACTCTCAAAATGGTTTTATCTAGTGCTCAATCTTCGGTTGATTAGTAGTCAGCTGTTAATATTTAAGTGGATATTTTAGTCTAAACTGATTAATGATGGCGGTTGTGTGTTTTGCTTTAGTTTTGAGCATGATTATGTAGGTTTTAAGGGTGATTTTTGTTGGTTTTGTGTTCGGTTTTTGTTACGGTTTTAAAAGTAGATATTAGGTTTTAGTGAATTCTGGTTCATCATACAAGCTTTCATCCAAAATGTATCCTTCTAATTTTCCCTTCTCAAGGTCTATGATAGCTTTTTGTAATGCCAATTGTGATGCATTTTCTCAAAATATGGTTATTCGGGTTATCCCTGCTACAAGGAACCTATATATTTGGAGCAACTATGATTTGTGTGAGATGTGGACGGTTCCAAACAAGGCTCCTTGCATGTAGTGTTTCAAACTTTTTTCAAAGAATGCAAATTCTACTTTTAAAAACCACATCCAAATGAAATATTCAACGTTGAATGGGGAATCGTCTCAAGGTCAAACTTCGATAACAAGTGAAGGCAATTTATGGGCTTATAATGTTGATACGGTTTGAAAGCAAATGGCGCATTTTATCATTCAAAAAAGCTTATCATTCAAGCACTTCGATAACAAACGTTTGACTCGGCTAATTAAATGTTCTCTCAAACAGTGTTACAAACATGTAAGTCGTGCTACACTTAGAAGTGATGTTTAAAATTATGAAAAAAAGCTGAAAATGAATTAATTTTTTATTTTGAAAAGTTACAAACAGATGCTAATTTAACTAGTGATGTTTGGTTGACTCGTCTCAGTTCACCGGACTTGTACATTAGTGTCACTGCCCATTGGGTTGAACCCGATTTGTGGCAAATAATGACACGTACGATTGCGTTTGAATTATTTGATTTTCCTCACACCGGTGAACATATTTTATATCTTATTGATAAAGTTATTAAAACGTATCAATTGGAAAACAAAACTTTGTCAATATCTTTTGATAATGTGTCAAATAATACGCTTGCGAAAGAACACCGAAAATTAAAATATAAACGAATTTCTGATGGTGTGTTTTTTGATATTCAATGTGTTGCGCACATCATAAACTTAGGCGTTTAAAACGGTCTAAAAATTATTGAATCAACAAAAGATGCTTTTAAAAGGAATGTTATGTGACATTTTTTAGCAATAACCAAATATATAATAAGCATCACAATTTTTGTAAATACGCAAATTCCAAATATCTAGATTCGAATTGGGAGATACTTACAAGAAAGAATTCGATTTGTAACATCTTTGAAAAGGCTATTAAGCAAAAAGAAAATTTAATAGCATTTCATAATATTTTGATAAGTCGTGAGAAGACTTCGACTTATCATCTATCGGGGTGGGGTACCATCGAAAAATAAGCATAATGCTTCATGTTTTTAAAACCGCAATTACTTGTATTTTCGGAGTTTATCATCCAACGTAGGGATGTTCAAAAATATTTGTATTCGAGAATCCGATCCAAAAATCCAAAAATCCGCATTTGAAATATCCGAATTTTCGGATATCCGAAAATTCGGATTCGGATAGTGACTTTCAAAAGTTTCAGAAATTTGGATATCCGATTATCCGAAAACTAAAAAATATTTTTTTTTATTTTTTAAAATTTTAAACATATTTTTATTTTAGATTGCGTTTTTTAATGTATATTGGGACTTTTATGATATGAGTTGATTTTTATATTATTTTTATAATAGAATATGTCTAATTATTGTAAAAAAACTAAAAAATAAGAAAATAAAAAAATAAAAAATTAATATCGGATATCCGAATTACTATCCGTATCCGTATCCGAAAATTCGGATATTTTCGGATACGGATACGAACAGTGATTTCTAGTATCCGAATTCGAAATTTTCGGATATCCGACTTTGAAGACCCGTAATCCAACGGTGTAATAGTACATTACCAAATATACTTGTCTTTGACATTGATACTTGTCTTTCAATAAAAACCTTCTCAGTAGTAGCAACTTCAATACTCGATAGTAATTTCATTTAGCGGAAATTATTTAATTTTTTTGAGAGCATAAGTACTAATAATCCTAATAGATATCATTACCTAAAATAAATTTGATTTTAGTTGTATATTTAGAATAAACGAAAAAACAGAGAAATATATAGAGAGAGAGTGAGAGAGAGATTGAGATTAGTTAGAGGATTGGTGATACTAAAGTCATCTAAATCTTTTCAAGACCACAAACATGATGTAACCAAAGTTTTATAGATTTGGTAGTCGAAGTCTCTTGTCCCCTTCAAATTTGAATTTAGGAACCTGGTGGTGCTAATTAGAGAGAGTCAGTGTAAGAGAACAATGGTTGCAATTGAAGGGGTCAATGAAAATAGTAGCATTGTAGAACCTAAAGTACATGAGTGAAGCAATCTATTATAGATGAGGAGGAAGAGAATAGAGGCGGATGGTTTAAGGGGAATTGATTGCGTGTGTTTGGTGATAACGAACGGAAAGAACCTTGGGAGTGAGGGTGGCGAAGGATGGTTTTTACTTTTTGTAGAAAATTCTATCAGGGCTGTAAACGAGCCGAGCCGAGCCGAGCCAGGATGGGTTCGAGCCAGCTCGATTTAAATTTTTTTTAATTTTTCACATTAATTTATTTATATGAAAACACAAAAAATATATATTAGGGCTTTTGACTTTTGTTGTTTACTCCGTACTTAGGGGAACAAATATCATTATTTTGAATATAAACAATATACTATTAAGTTATATATTTTTTTTAAACAAAATACTTAATGTTTCTGAAAATAATACATTTTTATTTTAAGAAAACCTTTTAAAAATCCTAATATAAAAATAATAATCATAATAATAGTAGTAGTATAATAATAACTATTATTATACAATATATATATATATATATATATATATATATATATATATGTATATGTATATTATATGTATTGAGTCACGAGCTGAGCCAACGAACCGAGCCACGAGCCGAGCTCGAACCGAGCTAACCCTGGCTCGAGTTCGGCTCGTTTAGAATTCGAGCCTAGCCGAGCCGGCTCGCTTAGATACGAGCTTTTTTCGAGCCGAGCTTTTTTCAAGCTTTTCTCGAGCGAACTTCGAGCCGCGAAATTTTTGTACAATCCTAAATTCTATACGTAAAAATGTAATTTGACACCCATATATCACTCTAACAAACATGCATCACAAGGATGCAAACCGTTACAATTAGTAAACAGTAAGGGTATGTTTGTAATTTTTTAAAAGATAAGGACAAATGTAAAATATCAACAAAGTTTAATGTAGAAGTTGGATATTATGTCAAAATATCCATCTACCAAGAAAGAGCAAGTTCCTGTGCCTCCATGTGTTTTCTTGGCGAAATCTTCAAGATTTCTCAACAGTGAGACAAAGGTTCCAAGAAGGAAGCAAATATCTTATCTTTTTTATGTGATCAACAAACACTCCCTCCTTCATCACCAAAGCTAATATTAATATGGTCATCTTAAATGACGATGCAGTGATCATCAAAGAACCACAAACACCAGGAGACAACACTCTCATCACTGTAAATTGTCCTGATAAAACTGGCCTTGGCTCTGATCTCTGTCGAATTATACTCCTCTTTGGTCTCAGTATTGCTAGAGGAGGTATATCTTTTGCCCCTTGTCTTTTTCTTTTGAAGGATAGTAATTATCACTGAAAATGGTGTTTCTGATATGTTCTTTTTTAGTTTATGGTTGTATTCTTTTGGGAAATTATGTTCTTGATTGGACTTGGGAGGTGGAGAAGTGATTGTAGCCTTGCAGTTGGCTGCCCTGTGATTCATTGCTTGCTGTTAATCTTTTATATGTTTTTACACTTTTTTTTTTTTTTTTAATTTTGAATTTTGAAGCAAATTTCTGATATTTCTTTTGTTTTATGTAATTTCTTGTAAAGGATCTTGCTTGCTTGTGACTTATCAAAACAGAATTATTCCATCAGATTTTTTTGTTAATCCCATTTTTCTTGCAGTTTTTGGTTCATGTATGTGTTTTTATACATAATTTAAATTGAATTCTTTTATTAAGGTTCATCAAATATATGGTATCATCCCTTACAGTTGTTATACAGAACCCCATCTGATTTTAAGCTCATAAGAAAGCCTAAACATTTCTATGTTTTTTTTCAAATTTGTTTATATATGGTCTAAACATTCTGATTTCTGGTGTAAAAGCCTCCAAATTGCATATAAATAGTACATTATTTGTGGCAAATTCTGTTTGTTATGCTTTCAAAATAGTTGATTAAGTCCAAATGTCATAAACTCCTGAATTCACAAATGAAACCATGAACCCTAAAAGTTTGGTTTGTAATTTGATGATACAAAATCATCTTTGATTATTAAAAGGTTGTAATTTGTTTAAGTAATCTGTTTTGCACAGATGTATCAACAGATGGGAAATGGTGTTACTTGGTCTTTTGGGTGGTTGGTAAGCCAACAACCAGGTGGTACTTATTGAGAGAGAGGCTACTTGAGGTATGCCCACCGTGCACCCCGGCATTATCTGAAGTTTTCTACTTCCGGCCAGAGTTTCAACAGCCAAAGCCGCCCAACGTTTTCCTTTTGAAGTTCTGGTGTACTTTTGACCGCAAAGGCCTCTTACACGGTACTTCCTGCTTTGTAACAAAATATTCTAGCATACAAAACATCAAGTTATAGCTGAAGTCTTATAGGCCTGCAAATTGTCGTTTAAGTTCTTTTTACGAAACTGCACCCATGTAGATTTTTCGTGCAATAATTCTTAAATAAAGGGTACATGGCTATAGCCACGTATGTGCTCCATGGAACATATTTTTTCTTTACATTGTGACAGTAAGCCACTCGAAATGGAGTATTGCAACTATGTATGTTCTCTATATAACATATTTTTTAGATACATGACAAGGTTGCAGTATGCCAATTGTTTACATTGTCATATTGCAACCTTGTGTAATTCGCATGAAAAATGTCGTATAGACACAGTACACAGGAATGTGATATTATGCAATCATGTGCATTTTTGGTGGAACATATCCTTTAAAGGGTGTCACAAGATTCCATTCCCATTTTTTATGGAGGATTCACATGCATTTGAATCTACAAAGATATAGTCAAGATTGTATAATTGTTTAATGTGATTAGGTTTCTTGAGAAGTTGGGGATGTATAGCTTACTTTGACTAAAAAGATTAATTGTTTAAGTGAATATTGCACTCTGTCGGCATACTTATGACTATATTATTAACAGCGTGACAGCATTGTTTCAATTAATTATATATGCTGAAAGGGACTTGAAACTGGCCGCGCGACAATGACCTTGAAACTAGTTATCTTTGTCCATCAACTATATTTTCAACTCATGTGTGCTTCAAAGTTAAAACTATATAGAACATTAACAAATGTATAATTTTTTAATTAGGTGTTTTATTCACAGGTAAATACTATAAATCTGTTCAATATTTTTGAAGTTTTCTTTAAATGTTTTGTTCAAACATGGATATATTCGTATATAATTTGTGCGCCTTTGACGTATGCATATATACATATTTACGCATATGGAATTCCTTGAGCCCAATGATTTCATTTTTCGCTTACCCTTCTAAACATCAGAAAAACAGATTGTTTGTAAATCTTTTTTTAATTGATCATCTGAATTAGTTCACAAGAATTGGTCTTTAAATTCCTACAATGTTTTTAAATTGATTCTATCTGTGATCTCATTTGATTTAATGTTTTTAATAATGTTTATAGATGTGACAAAAGTCCTTTGTGAGCTAGAGCTTACGGTTAAGCGAGTAAAAGTGTTTACTGCACCCGATGGGAGAGTCATGGACCTTCTGTATGTCACAGATACAAGGTACTGTAACTTTTTATCTCAAAAGTCAAATAGTTTCTTGTTGACTTTTTAGTATTGACCTTTTGACCCACATGAAATGTGCAGAGAACTTCTTCATACAAAAAGACGACAAGAGGAGACGAAAGGTCAATTAAACGCGATGTTAGGAGACAACATGCTTAGTTTTGAGATTGAATTGGCGGGTCCTGGAGTCACGGCTAACCCTCAAGGATCAGCATTTCTTCCACCTGCAATCACAGATGACATGTTTGGTTTGGGATTCAGAGGGACCAAAATGGGCGGTGCACTCACATCTGATCGCGTGTCTATTACAGTCGACAACCAGCTTAGCCATTCACACACCCTGGTTCACATAGTTTGTCGAGATCATAAAGGCTTGATCTATGACATCATGCGAACCTTAAAAGATTACAACATCCAGGTACAAGCACCTGATTATCTTTACAACAAGCACATCTAGTACCATCTTTTATAACTCGTTAATTAATCCTCATTATTCAATATCACATAATCACTTTCATGACGCACATCCACAACCCCCTAACTGACATAAGAAACATGTGTGACGTTGATTATTTTAAACCTTGATAGACCTCATACGGACGATTCTCCTCCAAAGCAAAAGAAAAGTTTGAAGTCGACTTGTTTATAATGCACATAGATGGAACGAAGATTGTGGACCTCGAGAAGCAAAATGTGCTTTGTGCACGTCTTAGAATGGAGTTGGGTCGTCCACTTCGAGTGGAAGTGATGAGCCGTGGTCCTGATACGGAGTTGCTAGTGGCTAATCCAGTTGAGCTAGCCGGGAAAGGCCGACCACTGGTGTTTCATGACATAACACTTGCCATAACAAGTCTCAATATACGCATCTTCTCAGTAAGTTAACTAAAACTTCAATTCAACTGTCTTTAAACTACAGTCAACCATTTTTTTATAACGGGTCGATTCGGGTTGTAGTCAAATGCTCAAATGAAACGTCTGGCGAAAACGGAAAGGGTCTAAGGTGGATGATAAGGGTGAGAAAAAACTAAATAACGAGCCATAACAAAAATTATAGGAAAAATAATAAACCGAAATAACTAAACCAATTAAGAAATTGATGGTTTGGTTATGACCTTTTTGATAACTGATTTTTCTTGTTTGGTTATGGTTATATGTGTAATAACCATATTTAACCAAACCGATCCTGCACTAGAACCAAATTTTATATTTTTATTTTCATAATAATATGTTATTTTGGAAATGTTTTGTTATATATTTTATAACATATTCAGTGTTGTAAAAATCGCTAAGGTACCGACTAGCAATTAATTGGCAGTTATCTTAACTAACCCAAGAATTACACTAATTAATTTAATTAACATTATATTTTTGCAAGCAACCCCACATGGCCCACCCCTTTCAACTTGACCCTATAGCAAACCCGCCTGATCCGCTCATCTTGCCATCTGTAATTTTTGCTTTTTTTTATAGGTCGAGATTGCAAGACACCGAATTGAGGACCGAGAATGGGAAGTTTATCGGGTTCTACTCGATGAAGGGGATGCGGCTTTGGTGCCAAGGAGCTTGATCAAAGAGTGTGTTGTGAAGAACTTAATGGGATGGGAGTAAGAGGTGGAATAGTATTAGAAATTTGTCATGTTGGCTTGTATAATGTCTAAGTTAGCAATGTGTTGAGTGTAGAATATAGAATATGTATGGGGCATAAGTCATCACCCCACTCACTTGCATATAGACCATATACCATCATAGCAAATGACTTGTAAATGTGCAACTTAATGTGTACATATTTGTAAATATAAAACCCTTAAGTGTGGTTTCTTTTACTTCTAGATTTCTTGGTTATTTCTTAATATTTTACTGCCTAAACATGGTTCGTACTTTTTTAAATTTATTTTTTATGACATATCGTACATTATTTAGTCCTACTCATAAACTACACTAATTCTTATGTTAGGATTTGAAACTTGATAATTTTCAAATAGTCTTTGACTCCTACTAATGAACTACCAATTCAAGTGACGAAGATGAATTAGTTGGGTATGCTTATGAGATAAAACCAAAATTATAGCTTATGTTTTAGTTTCTAGATTTTGTTTACGGTTACAAACAATTTTATTATCTTTATTACTAATCATTAGTTTTTGTTGGAAATTTAGTGAAAATGGATCGAGCTGATGTCATCAAATTTACTAAAGGCATGTTGAAAACGATATTTATCATGAAATACATGGGTCCAGCCAATGCGAATCTTAAAGTAAAGATCATTAGAACTTAAAATGGTATTGTGTTAAGTTAATCTCACCATGTGAACATAATACGAGGTAGACATAATATGATACCACAACTATTCTCTTAACTGGAGTTATAACGATTGAGTAAGTGAAGTCAATGGATAATACTATAGATTTGCTTACAAAAGGCAAAAGAAGAAAGTTAGTACATAATTAGCTGAGAGGAATGAGACTAAAACCTTTAGAATAATTTGTACAAAAGAAAACCTATCCTAAAAGAACGGAGATCTCATGATCTAGTCTCAATAGGACAACGTAACTATACAAACTAAGATCATTGTAGAGGAGTACCACAACACGCAAAGGGAGTTGCACACTTCCTCGTTCCATTCTCACCAAAATACAATCAACCTATAACAATAATCTTTCTCATTACATTATCGTCTTCCATATATCACTCAGATCTTAATAACCTTTTCCTAACACCACATCACTAAACATAACTAGATTTTAACTTAACACGTGCCCGACATCAAGTTCAAATTTTCAAACATTCATTAAATAAATTATATAAAAATATTTAAGCAATTTAGAAAGCTTATTTACATTATTAAATCACCACATTTGCATCATGTCCGGTTACACTCTCTTTAATTTAAGGATTTGATTCGACTCGTCACTCTTTTAAAATGTGACTCAAGCATTCGTCACTCATCTAAATCGAACACCTCATCTCTAACTGTACCCAAGACGATCAGCGGATCAGGTCACTACTAAAGTCGACCTATTGATTTCATCAAGTTGTTGCCACCGCCGCAAACAGTCCCAACAGTCGCGAGTCGTCACCTATGGTAGATCGAATGATGTTACCACCTCCCCATTACTAATCACCCCTCCACACCGTCAACGACTACCATCACAAATCACCTGTTGGCTTGTTGTACATCGTCACCAACTGTTGGTAGCTCCGATCACCTCCCCTATTATCGTTGTAGCTGTCAGCCATCACATCGAGTTCTACACCCTATCGACTTTTGGCTTCCACATATGTGTTTACTCCCTTTTAGTTATCTCACCACCACTAACAGTTTCCTTCCACCATCCACTAAGACTACCATAGACGCCGCCAAATCGTGGCAAGCTCTATCTTCCTTCTATCTGTTTCACACACCAACATACTCAAATGAAACATAACATTAAAACTAATAATTGAATACCATGATCGCCATAAACACTAACGATTAACATAACGAAAGGATAGATCATACCTTGAATCTTGTTGTGTTGGTTTGACTATGGCCATGTTTGAAATTACTTATTTCAGTTGAAAAGGACTTTTGATAAAAAAAAACTTATTAACTTATGACTTTTCAAAATGAGTTTCTAAAAGCCTGGTTGAATTAGCTTATAAACTAAAAAGTTAAAAATGACCAAAAATAACATACTTTTAAAAATTAGAAAGAGTTAATAGGAGATAGTAGAGGGTTATAATAGGAAATTTAACTAACAGAAGTTTTCAAAAGTTAATAAGCCATTCATTTCTTACTTTTCAAAATTTCGATTTTACCCTATATGAAAAGTTAATTTGAAAAGGGTTTTTGATATTGCCAATTTTTTTTAACTTATTAACTTTTTAAAAATTAATAAGTCAAAAGTTACTTGAAAATGAGCAATCCCAAAACCCACTATCTCTCTCAAAACTCCCGAGCTTTCAAAATACGGACTAATGGAAATAATGAGACCACTAGGGTTTCGATTAGTCAAAATTTCCTCCCTAAATTTTGTTAAAAATCTTTGGGTGTTATGGATATATGTGTGTTATCATATGTAAGTTGTGTAAGACCTTATAATATCCATCATGGTTTTATTAATACTTTGAAATATTATTCATTAATTTTTAAATTTATTAGGTTTTATAATTTTGCAATCACTAATTCCCTTCTAAATAATGTTTTTTCTAAAATGTATATTTTAAATTATATATAAACTCATTTACCAATGTTTGTGGCATATAACACTCGTCACCACTATTTTTAGAGTAAACTACAAGGATGGTCCCTGTGTTATGTTCAAATTACGGTTTTGGTCTCAAGTTTTGAAACACTATAAGGTCAGTCCTAAAGTATGCATAAATGTAATAGGTTTGGTCCATAAGTTGGATGAACAATTAACGTTTTTGTTAACTTTTTAAAAAAGACAAAACTACCCTTATTCTACTACCTCCACCGCCTTCCCTGCCGGTCGACCACCACCGCTACTTGCAGCAGGCCACCACCGCTACTTGCAGCACGCGACCACCACTAAAACCATATATATATATATATATATATATATGTATTTATCTCCCTCCCTCCCTTGATCATAAACCATCGACCACCACTAGAACCCCTTCAACCATCATGCTTGCAGCCATCGCCACCGATCTCTTGCTCTCTGTTCTGATCAATCGTCGCCGCCAATCATCGTCCTTTACTCCCCTTTTCTCTCTAACCATCGTCACCCAACCAAAGCCTTCAACCATCATCGGTGTTTTTGCGGCTAGATCTAGTTTCTTTCTAGTGGAATGTTGTTTTAGATTTGGTTGGCGGTAGCTTGTTTTGGGTTAGGTTATGGTTGTGGTGGTCGATGGCTATGAAGAAGATGGCATAATGGTGGTGGTGAGCGATGATTGTGAAGAGACGGTGTTGTAAGGGTTGTGGTGTTGAGGTTGATGGTGGCGTTGATGGTGACCGAAGTGGTGAGGTTGTGAAGAAGGGTATATTAGTCATTTTACACAAGTTAATAGAAAAAGTTAACTATCCATCCAACTCAGGAACAAACCTGTTACGTTTATGCACATTTTAGGACTAACTTTGTAGTTTTTCAAACCTAAGGATCAAAACCGTAATTTAAATGTAGCACAGGGACCATCCGTGTAATTTACTCCTATTTTTATTTACCTACGCTACTTCAATTCTTGGATTTAAGTCTTTTTGTATTATTTTATATTTATAATTAAATTTTGGCATGTTTTTTTTCTTATAACCCATAAAATATTAAGTTTTTTGAATTCTAAAACACCCTTGAGAAGTGTTTATTTTTATCTACATATGGGTGTAAGTTTCATTCAAAACTGACCTCAGAAAATATAATATATTATTGAGTAAATTACACGGATAGTCCTTGGGGTATGCATATATTGTAACTTTAGTCCCTACTTTCAATAAATTACAGATGTGGGCCTGAACTATGTAAGAAGTGCACGTTGACGGTCCTAACACTAACAAAGGTTAAGTTTCTCTGTTAATTTTTTAAAAAGACCAAAATACCCTTTCCTTTTATACTCTTCTCCACACCCACCACTACCGCCTCTACCTTGAACTTACCACCAACATTGCCGCCTACACGCTCAACCACCACCACCGTCGTCGCCAACACCCTCAACCCACCACCACCGTCATTGCTTGCACCATCAGATCTGAACAGAGAAAGAGAGGTGGCGTTATGGCTATTGGTCTTAGAAGAGAGAAAGATAGAGACAAAGAAGAATCTCTGCCACGGCGTCGACGATTGCGCCAGCGATGGCGGCACCCCAGCGGGCAACGGGCTCGTGATTCCATGAGGGTAAGGGCTTGACCACGGGCTCAGCGATCTTGCCGGCGTGTTCTTGATGGAACCCACGACAGTGACGCTGTTGTTGACCGACGACGGGAGCGGCGACTGTGGTTGTTGCTGGTGGTGGTTGGGGTAGGGGGAAGAGAGAGACACTTAGACCAATAGTAGTGCTTGATTTCTCAAATGGTGGTGGAGAGGTGGTGGTGATGATGGTGATGAAGATGAAGATGAAGATGGATGAAGAAGATGAAGATGAAGATGGATGAAGAAGATGAAGGTGGATGAAGAAGATGAAGGTGGAAGAAGAAGATGGAGGGTTGGGGTTAGATGTGGTGGGTGGGGGTAAGTTTGGTTACATTTAGAAATTATTATTTTTTAAATTTAAAGGTATATTGGTAATTTTAAATTGACTTAACAGAGAAACTTAATCTCAGTTAGCGTCGGGGGACTGCCATGCATATCATGCATAGTTTAGGCCTGCATCTGTAATTTATTGAAAGCAGGGACTAAAGTTGCAATACATGCAAAACCCAGGGACTATCCGTGTAATTTACTCTATTATTATTTTTCCACAAAAATGTAATATTTTTCTAGATTTCGAAGTGTTGCAACGTTATTGTTTGTACATACGTTTCGATATAAAATTTGTTTGAAACAAGCCCCAACAACGCATGAACAAAATGCCAGATATAAAATAATTTTATCATTTTTTCGCAACATTAAAAGTTTCTTCAATTCCAAATAAGGGAAAACTTCACAAAATAATAAACAAGTTTTAATAGTGTTCCGATTAGGTTACTCGTATTTTTATTTATTTCAATTAGGTCACTAAAGTTTTGAGAGTGTTCCAATTAAGTCACTAATATTTGTTTTTGTTTCAATCAGGTCATTAAAGTTTTAAAAGTGTTCCAATTACGTCACTTATATTTTTTATAATTTATTTGAATAATTCACAATTTTTTTAAAGTAACTTAGTTTTTTTTATAAATATTGTTAATTTTTTTTAAATATTTCAATTTTTTTAAAAACTTTTTGTAATTTATAAATGACCTAATTATAACAATACTGAAACTTTAGTTATCTGATTGAGACAAAAGAATTTACGAGTGATCTGATTAGTACAAAAAAAATTTATAAGTGACCTCAATAGAACAATACTGAAACCTGATTATTATTTTACAAAGTTACCCTTTCAAATAATTGTATGTTTGTGTTTATTGTTCACGAGTAAACCAATAATTTTGCGCCATGTAACACTTTTGTTTCATGAAACTTTCTTATTTTCATCATTTAAGATCAAGTTTAATATAAAAGAAATGAAGGAATAACCAAAAATATACTTCAGCCTAGTGATTAGTGTGTAATTAACATGTAAAAGGAAGGTACTCGTTTTCAACTCCTAGCAACCCCTTAGGTTTTAGTTTTTTGTTTTTTTGCTTTCAATTTTTATCATTTTACTTTCTTTGGTTATTTAATTAATTCTTTTAAATGCAAGTTAGCGCTTATCCGTACAACGTCATTTTTTCTCTGTGTTGTTTAGACGTGTTTGTATTAATGTCTCGATTTTCATTGTTTGGTTAGCTGCAACTCGATACATTTTGTTACTAGTTTCTAATTAATTTCAAATCTTTAACATTATTTATTTCAGTTCATATTATAAGTGCTAACATTTGTAAGTTGATGTCTACTATGATTTCATATAACTAGTCCACTTGGAAGGAACTTACTAATCTAAGTTGGTGGGTCTTAACTTTTATGTTTATCTTTTTAATATGTAAGCTTTATTTACATCTTATATTCTTTTGGTTTCTTACTTACAACTAGTGGTGCTCAGAAAATCCGAAATCCGAAAAAATTCGTAATCCGGACCGTATCCAAAATCGAATAAACCGATTCGATTTCTTATTCGGATATTCGGATCGGATTCCATCCGAATCCGAATTCCTTATTCGGATTTCGGATGACAAAATTTTTTAATTCAGATTGTTCGCATTAATCGGATATCTGATTAATCTGAATAAGAAGCCCATTAGTTTTTTTAAACTATATGTTACCCATTAGAATAACAAGCCCAATTTAGTTTGTTACAGCGCACTACTGAATAAAATTTAGGGATCGACTATTACTCTATTACTCCACTGCTACGAGTTCAAAAAATTCATAAGCCCCCATTCGTAGCCTCTTCCAGACCTCCACAGCTCCAGCTCCAGACTCCAACGCACCCTCCTCCAGGCTCCATCAAGGCTCTTCCAAGCTCCATCGTAGATTCACATCGTAGCAAGTCAGCGACTCCGCAATTCCTCCATCGCAGCCTCCTCAATTGCAGATCCACATTGTAGCACGTCATTGATCTCGCAACAAAAAATAGCAAAAAGTTGATTTGGATTTATTCGGATTTATCCGAATCCGATCCGAATTGAACTCGGATAGATTCGGATCGGATGAGTATATTCCTATTTGGATCAGATCGGATTTCAGATGGGTCTTCAAAATTTTTATATCCGAATAATCCGTTATCCAATCCGATGAACACCCCTACTTACAACTAAAGTTCATCCTGCCCTGATGGTTGGTGCGTTGGTTGTCAACAAATCATTTGGGTTCAATCCTCCAACAAGTCATCTCTAGGTTATTTTTACCCTTCTGTCTATGTTCTTTTTTTTTTCTTATTCTTCTTTTTTCGTTAAATTTCTTTTTCCTTTTTTTTTCTTTCTTTTTTTAGTAAAACATCTATATCTAATACTTTTGTTTTTATATAAAGTTTTGAATTTTATTAACGAAAGAATCGCCATTGCTTTATATTTTGGTTATGCCATTTCTATACTTCCATTACTACAACATTTATTTTTATCACTTTTATTTTTAAGTTTGTATTCTATTGTTTCAATTACATGCTTATTTTGATCGATGTTGTCACGTTAATTTTTTTCATTGTTTAACGCCCCTGCTGCAACGTTCCTTGATTTCCAAATGACATGTTTTTTTTATCAGCGTTTCTATTCTCATAATTGATTCGCCGAAATTTCATATGCTTATTTTTACCCACTTTACCACACTAATGACGATTCAAACTTTTACAAATTTTTGATGATGTTTATTTTCATTACCTATTAAACTTAATATATAATTATCTTTTGTAGGTTTCTTTTCAACTTTCTTTTAGGTTTTAATTAAATTTGAACTTTTATTTTTTATTAAACTTAATATTAGGTCACTCTGTTTTCATATTTTATATAGTAACCAACTTTTAAAAGTGTTCCAATTAGATAACTCAAGTTTTAAAAGTGTTCTAATTAGGTCACTCAGTTTTCATATTTTATATAAATTAAAAGCCTTAATATGTTTTTTTAGCATGTTATACTTTTTGTTTCAGTTAGAAAATATTTTTTTCTATCTTTTGATGCTGATATGGAACGTTGACGTAAATTTTAGATACTTTTTTTATTTTTTTCATAATTAACATGTTTTTTTATATTTTAATATAATTTTATATATTAAAAATTCTGACACCCAAGTCTTTTCCACTGTTACTTTTTTGACATAAGAAAATTCGATTATGACTAGATTTGATCGTTTAGTGGTCCAATTTGAGAAAAACATGCATGAGTGACTAAATTAGAACACTTTTGAAACTTGGTTACTATTCTGTGATATTTTCCCTAATATATATACTGTTATCCTACATCTAAAAGGCAGCTTCTTGAATAGTGAAATGAAAGCCTTTTTAAGAATGGGTTATACAACTTTTACAAGCTAAATGATTCAAAAGATGGAATATCTCTAGTGCGTTTGTGGGCTTAGGTGTCTCATGAAGACGACAAAGGAGACAAATTTCTCTAATACGGTTATGTTTCTAGCAACTACATCATTAGGTCATCGACGACGATGGACAAATCGGTGTTGGATGTGTTAGGGTGGTGGCGGTGATGATGTTTAAGGGTAAATAGTCGCCTCTTAACAACGATGGTGGCGTGTTCGATAAGGAGATCAACCGTTGCCATGGTGTAGGTGGGGACGAAACAACCACTTCAATCCACATTACTACCACCAGCGCCACTACCATAATGTAATGGTTGTGTACAAATAATCATAATACGATATTGTAGGGTTAATAAACAACACACCAAAAATTTGATCCCATCATCGTAGATCTATGAAGGGAATAGCCCTTGAAATCAACCAAAATGCTCAACATGTTAGAGTTTATATGTACATATTCTAATATAATCTAGACCCACACCCTCGATAGCCGGAGTTTTACCCTCGATCTACTTTGTTTCCCTTAGAAAATCCAACCTAAACGACACCACCATTTGACTTTTTGCCGGGAGCCTCTTTCACCATGCTCTGAGATAATCAACTTTGTAGGTCATCATCGGCCACCACCTCATAAAAAAATTAATTTTGATATCTATGTTATAAGTACAAATTGCATTGTTTTTGTTATTTTTTTCTAGTGTTTTTTGGTCCTTTTAAAATTAATTTTTTAATAAGTTTTATAATCATAAGTATTATTTATAAAAATAAACTCCTTTACATTATTATCCTAGGTATACTTGTGACAACCTTCACCTAAATAGGTACATTGACCTTTGACTTTTTGACTTTAACTCTTTGACTTTGACTTGGTCTTAATGTGGTCTTTGACTTGAAAGTTGACCTAATGTGGGCTTGATCTTAGTATAGTACATTAGACGCGTTTGGACATCCTAAGATATAGAACTATGTATTATGGGCTTAATATGTTCTACCAGGCCTCATACATGGTGACAGTGAACGTTCACCGGTTTGGACTTTGCATGATGGCTGAGTGCTTGACATTGGACTAAAGACTTAAAAATGCAAAAATATACATATTATTTAAGAACACAAACAAAAATCGGACATCAGCGGGCTTTGCCTAAAGTCTACTAAATAGACTCAATTTAATTCCAACAATATGAATTAACTTAGTTTAAATGGCATATAATAGTTCATTAGAATCGTGTTAACGCGTAGAAATTAAAAAAAAGTAAAAATTGGACGACACATGATTTGAGACAAGACGGATTGGACGAGATGGGCCAAGGGCCCGAAGGGCCTTGCCTCTCTCTTGTTGCGGCCAAACCCTAAAGACAATGGGGGAATTCCCCTTTGTTTCCTTACTTTTGCAAATCTTTCTCTCCAAGTTTCTCTCAAGATGCAAACCCTAGCCACCACAACCTAATTCCTTCTTGTTCTTCTCCATCTCCATCGAAAATCATCATCATCATACCATTCCATCGATTTTTGAAGTAACCAAGATATTCAAGATTGTGTTCTAAACAAGCTTTGTTCATCTTCAAACGTACCGGTAAGAAAATTATTTTTTTGATGATTTTAGTTTCTATGGTTCATGTTCCTGATGATTTTCATCATCAAACATCTAAATCATCATCTGATGATAACTTTTTCTTGATATATTGATTGGATCGTGAAGGACTATGCGTTTTGGGATATGTTCATCAAGCTGGTAAAACCATAGTTTTTAATCTTCATATATTCTTTGGATTTATTGAATTGGGTTTGTAAACTTATGAGATCTAGTCTTAGTGTACATCTTGGGTTCATAATCTCTCATTAAAAACATTAATCTTGCTTCTTGAATCGATAGACGCGTTAGGTAATCAAAACTATGTACCGATTAACTAATAATGTGAACCAGAAGATTAAAATCTAAATTAACTGTTTTGGGACTGAAAAATTAGGATAATCCAAGTTTTGTGATTCATCATTTGGTCGATGAAAAATATAGAATAAACGTTCTTTAAGTAGTTGGGTCAATAAGTGTCAAATATGGAGGTTTGGGATGAAAAGGAACAACACTAATGAACTAAACAGTTTGCTGTCAGAAAAATTAGACGTTTTGTACAGGTCATAACTTGGTCATAATAAGTTCAAAAGGGTCAAACTTTATGTCTAAAATCAATTTCATAGAGTTCTCTAAGTAAGCCAAGTAGTCTCGTGTCGTTTTGATGTCGTTGAGTCATATCTCCCTCATTCTTAACTTTCAAACGGTTCTTGTTATGCATTTTTTGCTACTGTTTGGACCTCCAATCCATAGGTGGAGGGTAGTGAGGCGGGGGGGGGGGGGGGGGGGGTGGGGCGCCTTCCCCCGTTTTTTTTATCGGTAGTGTTAAATTTTGGTCCCGTAGTGTAAATTTTTGGCCTGGTAATGAAAAAATTTATTTGAATATTGAGTTCGCCCCCCGTAAAAAAAAATTTCACCCCCGCCTCCCCTATGGGGATGTTCAAGCTCCGCCACTGCTCCAATCAGCTCTACAAGCTGATATTTTTACTAAACTTAAATGTTAAGACTTAGGGCTAATTAACTAAAATAAGTTAAAATTTGAGTACAAAGATGGATTCTAAGACATTAAAGGATAAAAATATAAATGGTTCATACGTCAACAAACTTGAATTAATAAATATACATTTCAGAACATCAATGACAATGGTATATGTTGAGTACATGAAAACTAAAATGAATTAGGACTTGAAAATTAATTTTGGACATTGAACTTGAAATTATAAATGAATTAAGGTATTATTAAAATAAGAACCTTGATGGGCATTAAGCACCAGACTACAAGGATTACACCCATATTGTGAACTTTGGATTATGCTATCATCGAGGTGAGTTTCACGGCCCCTTTTAATATGTTTTACTTGGGGGAAAAGCATGCTCATTGTTTTTGGACTATGTCATGTTAAATCTTGTTTTGGACTTGGATTGGACTATCATGTGTGGTTTGAGTCATAGGATTGAGTCTAGATTCCCTTCATGAGTGTTTGGGCTTATTTTGGTCTTGTACTTGACTATCGTGGAAAGTTATTGTTAGTACTAATGGGTTGACACCCCACCCTTGTTGTCGGTATGCTAGTTAAGACTGACGTGGCCTGTGCGTGCCCTTAGGTGAATATAATCAGGTTATTTGGACTGATCATAAGCTTATGTTAGTTTCTATGACTTCTATGTTCTCATACGCACATGAATTTTGTACATGACTTACACGACAACTTATTTGTACTTTTCAAACATGTGAACTCACCAACGTATGTTGACTTTTTAGAGAATGTCTTTTCAGGTAAAGGTGCTTAGGTACTTGGACAGTGGACTTTAGACGAGACCGCTCCTTCAAGAGCATTAGACATTGGGACATTAGTTTTGGATTATTTGTTATTATTATAGGGTTTGTAACTATTTTGAATTGATCTTGTATTGGTAGTTCTAGTTTTGAACTTTTGGGTTATTTGTGCATTTATGGAATAATGTTATGGTATTGATTGTTCTTGACACTTGTTCTTTTGTGTAGGGCGACATCATGATCCATTGACGGAGAATTTTTCTAGAGATTCTTTTAGACCCCTATTGTGTTATGAGGAATCCGTCCGTCGCATTCTTGTGTTTCCGCTACTAGCGGGGGTGTGACAATACTGGTTGCTTTTCATTAAGAAATATTGTCTTTATATTATTGTTCTCTCTGCTATACTAGTTGTTCACCTTTAATGATACGATATACTATTGATGGTGAATACATACTATTATGATATGATATACTATTGATAGTGAATGAATGTTATTATGGTTTATGACACAACATAAATTTTTTCTTTGTACACCAAGGTAATCGATCAAAAGATATACGACATTGAAGGTGAATACATAAGAATAGTGAATATGAATCATAATGATTAGGGTTGTTTTGTTGAACAAAAAAAGCTTACTTTGAAGAATGATAACAGGGAAGGCTTACAACACCCAATGAATCAATGGATGGGAATGGTCAAAGATTGCAGGCTACCGAATGTATGCTCACGATCACGACTGTTGGGCTGCAGCAAATGTTTGATTTTTTTAGGCTTTAAAACTTTATTTTTTTCAATCTCGGTCGGTATTAAACACTCTCGAGTGTCTTACCTGTAATCCCGAGACCGATACCGAAACCGAAATCGAAACAATACGCTGACCGAGTACCTACCCTTTAATAAGATACGGGATCGGGTATCTGTTTTAAATAGGTACGGGTATCGGTTTAAATCGGGAATCCTGACTTCTTGCTCACCCCTAGGTTCAACATTGGCTTGTGTTGCCAAGTTGTCACCTTGAGCAATGAGCTCTAACATTTTTAGGACCAGGGCTATTTCTACCCATGAGAAGCCCACAGTAGGCTTTCTCATTGTCTTGAAGAGGCCGGGCTTCATCTGTCCCATTTTAAGAATATTACATGTTCTCCCTTAACTATGAGCCCAGTTCACAGTTAAGAATGTATTGAACATATCTAGGGAACATGTAATACTCTAAGGAGTGTAATTTTGCAAGCGAATTTGTATGTACAAATTGAGGGTACCTGAACTTGACACCTTGAACCATGCCATTGACTATGTGGGAGAGGTTATTTGGAATTTGGTCCCAACCTCCATGCTTGTTTGATAGACAGTGAATGACAACATGGAGGAGGTACTTCCACTGGGAGGAGACCTCTCTCTTCTTGAAAATTTTTACGGAGTAATCACCCTCATAGCCTATCTACCTGAAAGGGTTCATAGCAGATTTTGTAAAGGACAATTCGCCTTCTTCATCTTTAGCATGAGATAAGTGTTAATTGTGGTTGGAGTGATGAAAATTGTCCTGCCCTACGCTATGGCAGACAGTGCCTTCTCTCCATCCATAATGATCTCTTGGCAGGTCCTCCAAAACTCCAAAAGTTGGTCTTCATATAGTGGAGGATCTATGGTGAGGGAGGTGAAGTAGTTTGATAGAGTTAAGAACCGACAAATATCGGAGAAACCATGATCTTTCTCAGAAGTTAACAGAGCAACTTGATTGTGTTGCTTGTGTAGTTGCGTGGAGAAATCGGGTTGGTTTCATGGATCAGGGTTGGCCATTTGTGAGTAGCTTTGTGATAAAGGAAGATCGTTTTGTCGGTGAATTTAGGTTAGGAATTTGCAGATGAAGAAGAAAGTGAAATAGGGGGAATCGTTAAAGGTATACTTATATGAACTGGATTTGAGACAAAGTTAAAGCAGAAGCATAAACTTTGAAATCTGGATGTTGCTCCCACCTCTTAAAAAAGTGCCCAAAAAGGTAGTTTTATTGAAAGTACAAAAATCTTCCGATGGTAATTTGTCTTCGGAAGTTTTGAAAAACTTCGAAGCCAATTTTGGCTTCGGAAGAAATTTTTTAGATTTGCAGGAATTTGCTTGGGAAGAAATTTACTTAGAGTAAAATTGCTTCTAAAATATAGTTTGTTTTGACAGATATTAAGCATCAGAAATTTTATTCACGAATAAATCTTTTATTCAAGAATAAATCTTCCCAGACTAAATTGGTTTCAAAAGAAAATTGTTCTTTAAGACATATAAGTATTTAAATGAAGAATTTAAGCTTCAGAATATATTTTAGAATTTCTTTCGAAGGTAAAATACTTATAAACCTTGAAGACATATATCCCGAAGTCAATTTTAATGTCTTTCAAAAGAGACTATATTTCAAACTCTTAGAATTCTAAGAAATATCATTCAGAAAAATTTTCTTTCAAGATAACTGGGCTTATAAGTGATGAAATAGACAACCTTAAAGACACAAATTTTAGCAAATAATTTTGAAATTAATTTAAGAAAATCCACTCAAAGTTCATCATCCCAATAGCTGATATAAGATACTTAAATATCTGTTTATCAAATGCCTTAGTGAACAGATCAGCGTATTGTTTATTTGTGTTAACTTTGACCACTTTATCAAGCCCTTTTTAAAATTATCTCTTATCAAATGATACCTGATATTCATGTGCTTTGTATTTAAGTGTTGCACATGATTCTTTGTAATAGAGGTAGCACTGTTGTTGTCTATATGGATGGGAGTCTCCTTGAAGTTGAATCCATAGTCCAACATCTAATTCTGAATCCAAATCACTTGAGCACAGCAGCTTACAGCAGCAATGTATACAGCTTCAGCAATTGATGCACACACACAATATTATTTCTTGCATTGCCATGAGACTATATTTCTACCAAGGAATTGACAACCCCCTGATGTAGACTTTGTAGCCATATTACAACCACCATAGTCACTATCTGTATATGCATACAGATTGAATTTAGAACACTTTGGATACCAAAGTCCCAGCTTGGGAGCACCCTTGAGGTATCTAAGTATCCTCTTGACAGCAACTAGGTATGACATCTTGGGGTTGGCTTGATATCTTGCACAATTGCATGTGGCAAACATGATATCAGGCCTACTGGCTGTGAGGTACATAAGAGACCCAATCATAGCCCTCTAAAGGTGTTCATCAACACACTCCCCCTCAAGATCAGGACCTAGAGAGTGGTTTCTTGCAATGGGAGTCTCAGCAACCTTACAGTAGTTAGATGAAATCTGGTTAGTATGTCTTGCACATACTTTCATTGGTTTATGAAGATGCCATTGTCCACCTGCTTCACTTGAATTACTCGAAAAATATAGAGTTTTCCCATGTCATTCATTTCAAATCTATTATCCATCAGCTTTTCAAACTCTTTGTAGGGACTTGGATTAGGTGACCAAAAAATGATGTCATCTACATAAACTTGAACCAATATCAAGTCATTCCCTGTTCCCTTGAGTAAAAGTGTGCCGTCAATGGTACCTCTCTTATAACCATATTGGACAAGGTACTATGACAATGTCTCATAGCACTTTTTTGGAGCCTCATGTAGCCCATAGAGAGTTTTATCAAGCTTGCAGACATAATCAAGATGATTTGGGTCTGCAAAGCCAGGTGGTTGTTTGACATACACTTCCTCTTCAATCACCCATATAAAAATGCACACTTGACATCAAGTTGGTAGACTTTATCCTTGGATGCAGCAAAAGCAAGGAATATCCTAACAGATTTAAGTCTTGCTACAAGAGCAAAAACATCAGTGTAGTCAATCCCTTCTTCTTGAGTGTACCCTTAAACAACTATTCTAGCCTTATTTTTGATGACAAGTCCTCTATCATTCTTTTTGTTCCTAAAAATCCATTTGGTTCCTATAGTAGTCTTCCCATGAGGAAGAGGACATAGGTTCTAAACCTTTTACCTTTTGAATTAAAGCATCTCCTACTACATTCCTTCAACCTAACTTCCATCCTTCAAAGCTTCATCAACTTTCTTAGGCTCTATTTGAGACAAGAAACAAGAGTATAGACAAATATTTTTGTCATGGGTTTGTCCTCTTGTTCTCACCCCTATCTCAACATCTCTAATGATGTTTAAGGTGGGGTGTGACTTGTGGATTCTCAGCTGCGGAATCATAGCAAGTTGATCTGTCAAATCTAAATTGGTAAAATTTAGATCCGGCAATGGAGTGTCACCCACCACATTAGCACACTTATCAAGAGAAGCTTGATCCAATACGTGTGTGACATCATTGATGTTGTCTTCTATAGAGTGGTTATGAGCATCAAGAAATTCTTGATCACTATCACCACTTCTATTTCCTCCTATATAGGAAATTCCTTTATTTGAGTTCTGTGCCTCTGTGCTGGAATTTATAAGCACCTCAGATGTATCAGTTGAATTTGACAGGGTTGTGCTGATAGGATTTCCTCCTGCAGGGTTAGTTGCCGCTTGAGCTGAAGTAGTTTTCTTGTTTGGTATTCTCAGCTCAAATCTTGGGTCAGGATCTCCTGTTGATAACTTATCTGTAGATCCTGAAACATCTTCACAAGATTGGTTAAAACAGTTTGTAACTAAATCAAGATCAAATAGCCAATCAAGACCAGAACCTTTCACACTAGAAGTGTGTTCATTGAAGGTTACATTGGCTTACTCCTCAACTACTCTAGTTCTGAGATTGTATACTCTATAAGCCTTAGCTTGGGAAGAGTTCCCAATAAAATGTCCATCATCTGATTTCTTAGCAAATTTGGCTACTTGATCTTTGGTATCCAAAATGGTGCAAGGACATCCAAATGATTTGAGGAAACCAATAAAAGGTCTCCTTTTGTGCCACAGCTCATAAGGAGTCTTACCATGACTCTTGACTACTAAAACTTTGTTCTGCACATAGCAGGCAGTGTTAACTGCCTCTGCTCAAAAGATAATGTGCAGTTTAGAGTCAGATAACATGGTTCTTGTAGTTTCAATAAGTGTCTTATTTCTCCTCTCAGCAATCCCACTTTATTGAGAACTCGTGGGAGCACTATATTGTCTTGTAATACCTTTTTCATCACAAAATATATCAAGGATTTGGTTCTTGAATTTAGTTCCTTGATCACATCTTATGGTTTTGACCTTGTGATTACATTGATTCTTAATTTTTAGAATGAAGTTCTTCAAGATCTCAGGAGTCTCATCCTTAGTTCTATTCCTTAGTTCTAAGGAAAAAGACCCAAGTGAATCTTGTAAAATCATCTGTGATCACCAAACAATAAGAGGTCCTTCCTAGACTCATTACGCTTGTGGGACCAAAGAGGTCTATATGTAATAAGTGTAGGGGTGTAGTGATGGAGTTCTTTTCTTTTGACTTGTGAGACACTTTGTGTTGTTTCCCTTTGAGGCATGCAACACACTGGTCATCACTGGTAAACTCATTTTTTTTTTGCTTTCCAGTTACGAAATCATTCTTACTTAATTTGTTCATGTTTTTAAAGTTTACATGGCAAATTCTTTTATGCCAAAGGAAAGACTCATCACTATTTGCTTTAGATAGAAAGGAAAAAACTTCTCCTGAAGGAGATGTTTCTTGTAAATCCATCTTATACATGTTCCCTTTCCACGGCTTGAGAATAATGCACTCATGCTTAGTAAAGGGCATGTTATGTCTGATCACAAAATTGGGATACACTCAATAGATTGTATCCAAGCTCCTTGACAAAGTTTACTTTTTCAATGGTGAGCTTACCATTTGTGACCCTATCCCTTCCAGTGATATAACCACCTGAATCTCCACCAAAGGCAATTAGCCCTCCATTAATTTTCTCAAAGTTTTGAAGCAAAAAGCCATTGCCTGTCATGTGCTTGGAACAGCCACTATCAATGATCCATACATTTCATTTAGTCTTTAGCTGTTCCTGCACGAAAAGAGATAGTTAGAAACCCAAGCCTTACTGGTCTTGGGCTTGTCAAAGTGAACTGAAGATAATGCAACAGTAATTGATCCTATATTCAAGCTTTGAGGATCATCAGCTATTATTGATGAAAAACTTTTAGTCACATGGTCTTACTTTATCTTCCACACCATCTTTGGAAGATTAAACTTGACCTTCAATACTTCGGAAGTTTTGGAGACTGGACCTTTGGAAGATCTTTCATTCACTACAACAGATTTTAGTACTTTGGAAGCATTCCTTTCTTTCGAGACAAAATTTTCTTCCGAAGGCAAGTCTTACTTGTCTTCTTTTTCACTTTGGAGCTTCCGAGAGGAAAAGATTTTCCTTGTGAAGCTATCTTCTTCTTCTTCTTCTCAAAAGTCTTCTTCTTAGTCATGTGGATAGTACTTTTGGGATTGTAGATGCAATCCTTAGCAAGATGAGAGGTACTATCACACATGACACATTAAGTTGGCTTCTTTCTAAGAGTCTTCTTTTGAGTAGAAGGCTAAGCTTGATCACTTTCCACATCCATCTTCATCTTCATAGATGATGCAGCAGGCTTCTTAAGGTGAGGCTTGCTTTTGGAACTAGATGGTTCAGGCTATGCAACAGTGGTGCACATTTGATCAGCCTTCTTTTCTTCATAGGGATGAGCTGAACATGAACTAGAACTCCTAGTACTAGAGTCCATGGTTGAGCATTCAGTCTTCACCACTTCAAATCCTGTAGAGATAAAGACTTGTTTCTGCTTGGAGTTGAAGGTGGCCTTGATATCTTGAGCCTTCCTTGACTTTCTCTTGGCTACTCTGATCAAGTTTTTCCTTTTGGACTTGGTCATCCCAAGTTCTTTCCTCTCGTCAGGAGAATATGACCCTTCTTAGGATGATCTTCTTTACTCAACTCAGATCCATCCTTCAATATCTCCTCTTCATCTTCATCCTCTTCTTGAATGGGGTCTATGAGGGAAAGCTCATCTTGACAAGTTCCACACCTTGGAGATCTTATAGATAGTAGAGTGTGTGGAAGAGCTATCTCAGTAGATCCCAGTCCCTACTTATTCTGATAACAAATATTTGCATGCAAGGATGAGGATATAATGTTCTTGAAGGTCTTTTCTTCAAGAATACATTTTTTTGTCCTGGCTTTGCTGATCACAAGCTCATCCTAGCATTTAGTTAACTTGATAATGAGATTTTTGATTTGAGTCCTGTAGTTGATGTGTTCCTACTTAAGAGTTGAAATGGTTTTCTTTAGATCTTCTATCTTAAGTTTATAGTTATTTTCAGCCCTTTTAAAATTAGCTTTAAAGATATTTAAGGACTCAAGATCAGATCTCATTTCAAAGTTATAAGACCTGTATCTATTTACTTTAGCAATACATTCAGGAGTACAAAGACGTTCTAATACCTTCGCTTCTTCATGGTCAACCATCAGTGCTTGGTTTGGAGAAACATCTTCAGCCTAAAACCTCCAGTCAAAGCCTCCTTCTTCAACAGCAACTCCAGCTTGCTACTTGGGCTTCTCAGTCGTGGAGCTCCATCAATGTAGTTTGGTCTGGTATGTGCTTGGCCACCATTTGTCCTTGGTGCCTTGCACTCCCTAGCAAAGTGTCCCATTTGGTTACAGTTGTAACACTTCACTTTGCTTTTATCCAGCCCAAACTTTCCACTGTTTCTGGGAAACTTCCTACCTATCCTCTTGTAGAACTTCTTGGCCCTATGAGTGAGAAGAGCCATTTGCTGGACTATCTTCATGTACTCTAGATCATTTGGATAGATACAGTCCAAATCTTCAAGAGTGAAGAGAAAGTTGCCATTGCTGTCATCGACAGACACAAAGGCTTGGGAAGAGCTTGTCTCTTGGAATGGGCTTCATTGGATGTAGCTCTCCCTTGGTGTCTCCGGGAAGGTGATGAAAGGACCCTTTTATGAGTTTTCAGGGTAGTAGAGGAGATGATGTTGTGATTCTCTGCAATCCTTTTCAACCACAAGAATGGCTGAACTTTGCTGATTGTTGGAAGAGTTGACAAATGGATTTTGCATGTTCATCTCCATCTGGTATCTACTGAGGATACCATACAACTCTGTGAGAGTAAGGCTCTTGAGGTTTTTAGTCCTCTTAATCACCACACAATAGTGAGTCCATTGTATGGGAAGAGAGGACATGAACTTCCTCATAATGTCCCTATTCTCAAGATTTACTCTAACATCCATTAGAGTATCCACAATCTCAACAAACCTGAAATATTGTTGAGTCATGGTTTCACCTGTCTTGTAGGTGAAGTTCTCAAACTACTGCTTCAAGAGGTATTTCTTGTTTTTTTTTGCTTCATTAGACCCCTCATACATAAGCTTTAGTGCATCCCATAGTTGCTTTGCACTCTTGCACTTCTTGAAGCCTTTGTAGATAGAGTTTAGAAGAGCAGTTTGGAGAGCGGTTATGGACTTCTAATCTACATCAATCTTCTTCCAGCCTTCTTTTGAGTAGTCAGCCACTTCCTTTAGTATCATGCCACCATGAGCGGCAGCTGAAGTGGTGCATGGTACATGAGGTCCTGAGACAACAGATCTCCACATCCTGTTGTCTTGAGACTTGATGAAGCCTTCCATTCTTTGACACCAAGTATCAAAGTCATCAGGAGTGATCAGTGGAGATTTTGTCATGGTACCGGTTTCCATATCAACCTTGGTAAGAGCTGCCATTTGAGTTGTTAAGTGTTTTGTGAAACTGAAGGATTAAAGATGGTGAGATCTTACAATCAAGAGGCTAAAATGCTCTAATACCAATTGCAGGACTGTTGAAGGGGTTCAATGCAATAGTTTCACAATGATGAAAGACTTAGAACACTTAACAGATTAAATAGGAAACCGGGTTTATATTGATGATACCAAGAACACAAGTAAATATGAGACAATAACAAGAACAAGATAATATTGGTTTTCAAGAACGATGTGTATTGCTATTAAGTTCTTTTACAAGTGTTACAAAGCACACATTAAGAAACAAGTACTTGAGACAATTTATACTACATCCTACAGCCGGACATACTTTGAAAGCTAGCTGGAAACACTAATCTAAACAACAAGATCAATGTATAGTCAAAAGACAGATTGCCTTTTGACTTGTGACTATGACATGCCAAAGCTCACATCCTAATATATTACAAAAGTATAAAAGTACAAGAGTAGAAAGTTACAGACAAAAGGTGATCAGAGAAAGCATGTCTTCTCTGTTTTCAAAAGATATAAGTCTTTGGCTTCAGAAGACTTTGTTTTTGAAGCTTCGGAAGACTTCATTTTTGGCTTCAGAAGATATGGACTTTTGGATTCGGAAGACTTTATACTTAGCATAATTCATAGAGTTATATAAAATCTTACGAGGTAACTTCTACTTCAGTGTTGCATGCTGAGAGCTCCTTGGTTGCATCAGCCTCTAAGTGCAATCCTCACAGATATGTATTGGAGGAGATTTTAGTTGTTACTTTGGTAATGATGGTGATGATTTTTCAACTGTGCACGGGGATTTTAGTTATTATGACAAAAACCATAATGGTATGAAACTTTTAAATATTTGTTGCCCATGACTTTTTTGTTATAAAAAAGAGGGAATCACATCTAATTACTTGTAGCAGTAATTACTTGTAGCAGTGTAGAGCGAAACACACAATTGACTATGTTTTGACGAGGCAACAAAACCGTAGTGGTTGGAAGGATCGCACAGTTATACAAGAGGAGAGAGTACTAGCTCAATATAAATTGTTAGTGACAGATGTACGGAAATTCTTGGTTAGTTTGAAGGGAAATTTGAAAGATGAAAACATTACAATATTTAAAGATAAGGTAATCTTTAATAGCTCAACTGGGACTGTAAGGGGACATAAATTTTAACTCACAATCCATACGAGTTGCCATTTATGTAAAGTCTCTAGAACTCTTAGGTAGCGTTGGGTACGCAGGAATGATGGGGCGGAGTAAAATAAACCATTGAGGGTGAATGAAAAAAGAATGTTTGTTTGATGATGGTAATGAAATGAACCATTACAAAGTTGGTTCCATTCCCTCAAATCCATTCCATTCACCCCTGTCGTTCTTCTTTTCATTCCTTCCATCCTTAGTCACCAACACCATCCCCCCACCCACCCACCACAACCACCACCGGCGACCAAGATCAATCGCCACTTGCCACCACCACTAGGCACGGCCACCACTGCCAACACCAGCACCGATTGCCACAGCCACCACCACCATCACCACTGGCCACCAAGATCAGTCGCCACCGACCACCACCACCATCACCACCGACAACCACCACCGACACCCACCACCGACACCCACCACCACCACCACCGACCACCAAGATCGGTCGTCACCGACCACCACCACCACCGGCAATCACCACCACCGGCAATCACCACCACAGGCAATCACTACCCACCACCACAACCACCATCAACAATCACCACCACCACCACCACAACCACCATCAACCACCACCACCACCACCACCACTGACAACCACTATCGACAACCATCTGCCACCACCACCACCGCCAACCACCATCACCAGCAACCACCACCACCGATAACCACCTCTAGCCAACACCACCACCGGCAATCACCGTTGGTTGTCACTATCAAAACCACTTTTGTATTCCCTTCCTTCATATTTTCCTAACTAACAAATAATTTAAAGTAATGATATATTTCAATATTTCATTCACATATGGTAACCAAACAAGATAATGGAACAAAATGATTCATTTTATTTTATCATCCATTTCATTCCCTTATCTATTTCATTCCTTGATCCATTCATTACCTTATACCAAACTTCATTCCCTTATCCATTTCATTCCTTGATCCATTCATTACCTTATACCAAACAGACCCTTATAGTTTCTCATGTTTAAAAAATAAAATCACACCTTTGAATTTCTTATCACTAACTCTAAGAAATATTTTTATACTTGAAGCTTCCTTTTTCTAACTACGAAACACTAGAAAGATTTTTTTACTTGAAGCTTCTTTTTTCTAACTACGAAACATTATTTTTCAAATCAATTATTTGGTCTTCATCTCTAGATTAAGTCTCTTGTTCATCCTAGATTTTAGGACAGAAGGATCCCAAATGGAATGATACATGGATTACCAAAATTTATCCGCAAAATCTAATAATCATCAATCCATAAAATGAAAGTGATCTTATCCGACCTCAATGATGGAGTAAAAACCTAATTCTACAGTTGTTGGTTTTGTTCAGTTTCCCAATATCGCATCTCAATCAACGAGGTAGGGATGAGCTCGATACCATGCCTGTATCGAACCGGTATCGGTACCGAGATTACCTGGTGTCGAATTTTATAAAAAACAAGTACTGGTACCATATCAAATTTGGTATATGGGTATAGGTACCGGGTACAGGTATTTTGGTATCTGGTACCTCTTTGGTACCCGTTACCTCCATAACATTAATTTTTAGACTTGCTGCATGATGCATGTTTGGTTACGGTATCCAGTACCTGTTTTGGTATCCGTTACGCAGTTATGTTTAGTACCCGATACCTCTAAAAGTTTATAATAACTAAACAAAAATAAAGTATCAAAAAAGCATCCACATAAGATGATAGTTTCTTTACTTTTCTCATTTCCTACTAACTTAACCTCACACTAGTCCACCATTCATTCTATTAAAATCATAAATCATATCTCTCTTGACATTGTAGTGAAGTAAGAAGAATAATTCTAAAAAAATAATTACCCTCAAAAGTCAAAACAGAATACTAGGTGATGGATACATAACAGAATACCCAAAAGTCTTTGCATAATTGCATTCATAACTGATAACACTATACATGTCTAACAAAAGTAGTACTTGACTTGACCATGCATTCTAAATATTAACAATTCCACACATGCTTACCACTCATCAGTTGTGAAGCAACACTGACAAAAAAAAATATAGTAAATTGTTCTTGCTTTATGGTGATGAGTTTCACCCCAAAATAATAAACATCAATAAGATAAATACCAATACCAACTATTTGAAAAATATCAAAGAAAGTTAATCTTCGATTTGATCACTATGTTGTCCCTCCTTTTTCCTTACGCTTGTTTATTGCATCCTTAATCTCTGAAAAAATATTAAAGAAAGTTGTTATAAGCATACAAAACCAAACCAATTAACAATAATAAAGCTACCTATTGCAATATCATATTTTAATATGTCCTTTATGTCATCAAATTGGTTTCTTGACTTTCTTGACTTTCTTCACTACATGGTTCTTGGGATGCCGAGTTACTTTCATATTCGGCCTTGTCAAACTTTTCTTTGTATGTTTTGAACAACTCGTGTAGCCTATTTTTAACCTCATCCACCATGGCTTTCACCTTCTTTTCAATGTCTTCCATAGACATGGGTTTTTCCTTGGTTATCTCATATATAATCAACTTTTTAAAACAATGACCAACAAAATCCAATTTCATTGCAGGATCCAAAATAACCGCACAATACATAAAGTCATTAAGTCGATCATACTTCCCCCAATACTTGTCAAGTTTTACACGCATTGCATCGCCCATTACACAAAAAACCAGGTGAGCCGCCCATACACGTATATGGTGGTCCACATCTAAGATTTTTCCAAACAAATATGAGCTAAGGGCTTCGAAATGGAAGATACAATATCCGTTTTGACCCTAAACTTTTCTAAAAAGTCTACCAATTGTTTATACATTGAAATCCGAATATTCCGGCTATCATTTTAACTCACGATAATAAGCTTGATCTTCGACTTCATAAGCAAAAAACACATCTTTTAAATCCATGGCAACTTTCAACATCTCATAAGTTGAATTCCATCTAGTCAATGACTCACCACACAAAAACCACTTTGATTCTACTTTCTCTTGTTCCTTGCACTTTTTAAATGTAGTTATTCTTTGTGATGAACTTCTAATATGCTTAATTACTTTTCGCAAACAATCAACATGCAAATTATATTCCATCAATCAATCTTTCATAATTAAGTTCAAAATATGGGCCATACACCTAACTTGGAAAATTTTCCCACTTGCATACAAATTAGGCAACTTCTTCATCAATTAATCAATGGCCTTATCATTAGTCGAAGCATTATCAACGGTCATGTTTATAACGTTCTTTATCCCCCACCCATGAATACAATCTAGCAATTCACGACCAATAGCATCCTCGTTATGACTATGAATGGATCTAAAACATAATGCGTTTATGCATTACCCACTCATCATCTATGAAGTGACCAATTAGAACCATATAGTTAACCCTTTGACATGATGATGCCTAAGTATCGGTAGTCAAGTGAATGGTGTTAGTTGGTTTACTTAAAAAAGCCATCAATTTGTTTCTTTCATATAAGTAATACTTTCATATATCCATAGATATTTTATGTTGTGAGGGCAATTTGAACTTTCCATTTAATGAGTTAGTGTACTCAATAAAGCTGGAATGTCTACAAGCTTAAAAGATAGTCCGGCTTTAACAAACAAATCTAGCAACACCTTGTTGATTCTAACCTTAATTATCATGTTTCCAAAACACTAACACCACCTTCCCTTTAAGATCCTTTCTTAAACACTAAATTATGTTGTTTTTTGTTAGCAACTATCTCGGGATTTAAGCTACAAGAAGAAGAGTGTTTTCTAAGACCATTTGTACCGTTTCTAACTGTATCGGCTTTAATGTAGGTCTTACAAAACTTGCACTTTCGTTTCTAAGACCATTTGTACCGTTTCTAAGACCATACTTTCGTTCATCACCGTTCTCTTCTTCAAGGTAAATCACTTCAAAGGAAGCCCAACACTTTGCTCTCTCTTTGCCTACCTTTTGAACTTTCTTTTAGGTTCCTTACTCGTTCGTTGCTTGTTTTCTCTTGCAACTTTGCTCTTCCACATTACCCGAATCTGAGTTATTATCAACTTGTAGGACATTAGGTGGTGTCTCATCAACATATGTATCATCATCTTCCTTTAGAAACAATCGACCACATATATTTTAATCGATGAAACATGCAACCAATCATTATATGTAACGTAACTAGTGTGATTCAGTAGATTAATGGATGCAACATATTTTACCATTATTTTTAATCAAAACACATATATTGTTATGGGACATGAAACCATTATTTTATCAAACACAAATATTATGATGGATGAACCATGAAATTGAGGTAACTGAGTCAATCGAGGATCATATAAAAAGAATTAGATCAGGTGACCATATCCACATAAAAGACAAACTTGAACACAATAACAAACAACTAAAGAAAAGATCACAATCCAATCAGTGTACTTAACAAAAAATAAAACTAGATTTTGATTAAAGAGGAATGTAGAACATTGACTGAGAGTCTTAAAGCTTACTTGAGTAGATGATGTCGCCATGAAGGGTTGATGAAGGTGGTTCAGGATCGGGACTGCGTGGTAAGACTGATCGGCTGGAATAGTGTCGTCGTCTCGTCAATTGGTTTTACAGAAGGGAGAATCGGGAAGTAGGGTTCGGGGGGATATCGTAGCAAAACTTGAACGTGGAATTCCTTCGGAGTTGGAGGTACGGGGGTGAGCGTTTTAGGGGGAAGTTGATAAGTATGGGGTGGGAAGTATTACAAAACAAAATACAAATTTCAAAATAGCCTATTCGTATTCAAATACTATGATCTTGACTATACGGTACTTGTGTAAAATACCTGTACCGGCAAGTACCAATCCCGAAATATAAAAAAATCAAGTACCGGTACCGGTACCCGATACATATTTTCGGTACCAGTTGGGTATGGGTACATGTACCGGGTACCAAATGCTCATCCCTACAACAAGGTAAGATCTGTCAATGTTAATCGTCTAATGTGATGGTCATATCTAAAACTGGACAGATTATTCATTTGATTACAATTCTCCTGTTGTTTATTGATTAATGCTTCATGCCTGTATAGATGTATCTCAATTCGTATATGTATACGTAGATTTTGATTTTGTGGATTAGGTTTTGGATATATTATCAGTATGTTTAAGATTATTAAGGGGAAGAAGAAGGGTTTGAAGCCAGAACCCATTGAACCACTAGCAGGACTTAATGTTTCATCTGATGTGACTATAAACCATGATGCTCGTTCAGTCATTGTCAGTGACCAGCAGCCTAGCCTCAGGTCACAGGCTGTCACTGTATCCTCATCTCCACCACTGCCTGGTGTGGTTGGGGTGTTACCTATGTTGAAAGATGTCCCCCATGGCTGAACGACATGCTTTGTTTCTGAAGAAACTGCAGATTTGTTCATATATGTTTGATTTTTCAAATGCTTTGAATTATGTTAAAGAGAAAGAGATTAAAATGCAGAACCTTATGGAGCTTGTTGATTTGGTTCAATCGGGTTCGAGAAGATGAAAGAAATCATGCAGGGTGAGATGATTAAATGATATCGTTGAACATATTTTGCTGTTTACCTCCTCAATCACATGAAATTCAGGAACTGAAACTCTTGATCCAGAATGTGTATTTGAATCCCTCTTGGCAGCATTTACAACTTGTTTATGAATTGCTTTTGATATATGTGATCTGATACAGGTACTAAAGTGGCCAAAAGATACATTAATCATTCATTTGTGTTGAGCTTGCTTGACTTGTTTGATACAGATGATCCACGAGAGCGTGAGTATTCGAAGACTATACTACATCATGTATATGGTAAATTCATGGTTCATCGTTCCTTATAAGGAACACAATAGATTTATATTTGAAACTGAAAGGCATCCTGGTATCAGTGAATTGTTGGAGATTCTTGGAGGTGTAATAAACGGTTTTGAATACCAATGAAGGAAGAACATAAGTTGTTTCTTTCTCGGGCTCTTATTCTTCTTCACAAGCCCAAGTCTATTAATTTATATCATCAACAGTTGTCTTACTGCCTAACACATTTGTCGAAAAAGATTATAAATTGGTTGATACTGTTATTAGAGGGTTATTGAAGTACTGGCATGTTACCAATTGTGGTAAAGAAGTCCTTTTTCTTGGAGAATTAGAAGAAGTGTTGAATGCTACCCAACCTTCAGATTTCCAACGATGCATATATGGTTCCTCTTTTCAGAAGGATTGGATGCTGCATAAACAGCCTTCATTTCCAGGTTTGTGAGTTCTGCCACTGTTTTTGCATTACAGTTTCGAAATTAAATGCTTCTGTTTTCTCTTTAGTTGAATATGGAGCCCAACAACTTTTCAAATTCAACATTTATCCGAGAACAACAGTTAGGATGATGGTTTTCTATTTATTTATTTATTATTTTTTTTTACAATCTGAACCAGCTGGAGTTCGTGCTTTTTTTCTATTTGAATTGCTAAACAATGTGATTCTTATGCCTTCAATTTCATATGCTATGATTTAGTCTTCTCTGTGTGAGTGTGATTGTTGTTCCTAACTTGCGGTGTCAACAACCGAGTTCAAGCTTGCCAAAGCTCGAGTTAAACTTGTTTAACGTAGGCTTATCAGTAATTTTTCAAACTCGGGCTTGCTTGTTTATGATTCATTGATTATTTAATTATTTTATTTATATGCGTATTTTTCAATATATATATATATATAGGGTAGGGTTATCTTGAGAACTACCTTATTTTGTGAGAACTCTAGGAACTAATCTCAACCACACAATTAAATCACTGCAACTCACATGTCATTTTCATATTTTTTTTAAAACGTCATAATTTTTTTTCACGGCATTATTTTTTCAAAAAAATTACACCATAAAATTCAGTATTTTTTTATCTTTTCAACGCCTACCATATTGATATATATATATATATATATATATATATATATTAAAAATCACCTACCTGCTATTTACACATGTGTAAATCCTGTTATATACATGTGTAAATCCTGTTATACACATGTGTAAATCCGATTTGACACGTGTAAATCTGGTTTTACACATGTGTAAAACGAATTTCGGAAAAAAAAACGAGTTTTTTTTTATTTTTTATTTTTTTTATTTTTTTTTATGAAAGAGGGAAACGAGAGAAACATTTTTGTGTATTTATTTTTTTCATTTTCATTTTATTTTTTGTTTTATAATTTTTTATATTATGTTTATATTATTTACCATTTTACCATTGAAAACTAGTGGCTCACATTGGCTACTAGAGTTCTCGCAAAAAAAGAGAGTTCTTAATTGATCCCTCCCCTATATATATATATATATATATATATATATATATAAATATATATACTATTATATAAAATTCTCTGGATAACTTCTATTATGTAGTTACTTTTATATCACAAATATATGATAACTAGTAGTTTTATTGTCGCCGCGTTGCGGCTGGTGCTAGGTTGATTTAAAGATCATTTTTACTACCGAGATTGTTACTTTAGTTAATGTCACATTTGATATTACAAAAGATTCAGTTTTGTTTAATGTTATTTAGAGGATACCAGCAAACAACAATTAGCATTTTATATTCATTACAAACATCATTGCATGATATGACAAAATGTATGGTTTTGTTGGGAGTGGATCAAAAGGTTGCAAGTTTACCATCTACTACATCATGAATGCTGGACTGTGTGAACATTAAATTACATCCATTTCATTTCTTATCTCTTCATATCCATCAGGAATTTTAAGTGTATAATCATAGTTTTCTCTTCGGGCATCTCAATTTATTCAGTAGGAACATGATGTAGTCTTCACTTGATTTTAGCATGCATAAACAACAACCACTAACACCCTTTATCTATTCAAGTCAATAATACAGATTTAATGCCTTTTCCTAAGAACTTGTTTTTCTTTACTCTACGAAGAAGATGAGTGCAATATATGATTTGAGCGAGTATCTAGAATTAACACTCTGGTCTTTATCACACCTAGAGTCCTAGTAGAAACCTTTTCATGGTATTCTGAGCTTGCTACCTGATTCTTGAGATCATTCACCAATTCACCATTTTCATTCAGTTTATCATCACTTTCATCTTCATCAAACAAAATATCCTACTCAAAAATAAAACTTAAAATCTAACCTAAAAATTGAAGATTCACCATGGGAGCACATCTTCATTGGAAAGAATTTATAGCTCAAAAATAAAACCCAAAACCTAACCTGGAAATTGAAGATTCACCATGGGAGCACAGAAATAAGGAGAAACTAAATAAAAAATGAAAAGCCTACTTGTGCAAAAACAATCGGAAATAAAACTAACTTGCAAACATACATGCACAAAAGCAATAGGAAATAACCATAAACTTGTAATCTTCTCCGACGAAGTCTTAAGACAAGACAGTCGAACATGAGGCAATAAAAAAATCACACTCCATAGAATTAACAACAAACGCCTCAAGGATTCAATAGTATCAATAAATAAATAACTCAACCACAATCCAACACTCAAAAATATACAAACCTTTTATAGTTTTCTTGTTTGAGAACTAACCTTAGCAAAATAGTACAATAGTATAAAACTAAAATAAAGTATATAAGTTAAGGAAATCAAGTAAACATGAATTTCTAAATCGGCCTAATAGTAAGCCAACTTGTTCACATGACATCTCCTTTCCCGGCCATTTGGAGCCAAAATCACCAAAATCATATACTATTTAATTAGCTAATTAAATCTTTATTAATTCGAGTGATATAACTCATCAAAAATCCTAGAAAAATTAAAGGTCCAAGTTATCAAAACAATAAATAGATTTCTTAATATATAAAGTGACTTTATAGAAGATGGTATAGTCTAAACATTTGTTTTTTAAATGATGGTAAAAAATATATGTTTCTTAGTTTTAATGTTAAACCACTAATTAGCAGCTCATAATCACGCCAACTAAACCATTGAGTTCCGCTTCTTAGTTTTAATGTTAAACCACTAATGCACAAGCTGCACAACTCAATGAATAAGTTATATTTGAAAAACTAAAAACACCTAGTGGTTAGTTTTTCTAGGTCATCACTATTTGGTTATTAAAAACAACACTTTGTCATTTAAATTGACGAATCATGTCACATGTCGAAGAACTATACGCATCTTACTTGTGTTGCTTCTTAGCTACACACTCACCAGCATATAAAAATCAACAAAAGTTATGAGATCAGATCCCTCAACCCAAACATAGACTAACAGTCCAATTGACACCAAAATTACCTGTACCTTCAACAAAATCTCTACAAAATTGACAAATTTTGGGAGACCTACAAATTGACTGATCGTGAGTGATCTTTTGGGTCTTCTTAAGTTATTTGTCACAAAACTTTTTTTCTTTTTCAAATTGAGCAAATAACTTATGTTTGTCTTTTCTATTCTTTACATCTACACCCTTGAATAAGGTTTCAATGATAAAATATCAAAACCGAGAAATAACACACCCTCCATTTTGAGTAATGTTTCTATACCCTAAGTTGATTATAAAAGGCTATCATCATGACAAAAGACAAAGTCTTGCTACTTAAACTTATTAAAAGTCCATAGATGTAAGGTACATACTATTGAAGTTGATATTAATCTAAAAATCAAAATTCGTAAGTAAGACTGAATATTATGTGAACCTTCATGTAAATAAAAAATCATTTACGCTTCCTCTAACAAATCTTTCTAAATCAGCAACACAACAACGAAACAAAATCTGGAAATAACTTCAATCATTCAGACGTGAGATGAGATTGAAACACGGACTCCAAACTCATGGATTTTGGTCGGATTCAATTCGGTATCTCGTTATAAAACTAAACATGACTCAATTAATGAGATTGTAGGATGTATTTGAACTTACTCTAGAGCTTCGATTTCTACTGCAGATATCGTGGTGGTTGGTCTCTATTGATTGAATTAGATTTTGGGTTTTGGACCCTGACCCTATAATGGAGTTCAGACCTTCCAGAAATCAAAATAATGTAAACGATAGTACATCCTCGTAACTGTATAATCCGACACCATGCAGTGGCGGCGATAGCCTCAACTTACTGACAAGAAACAGATCATCGCCACCGGTGGTTCGATGGCTACTGTCCATACAAAGGCAGGACGGAGTAAGGAGCACCAAGAAAACGCATAGGCAGCCGGCAAAAACAGGCGGCAACAGCTACTGGGGTCCGGCCGGTAACCTGCGACGGGGGCAGACCGGAAACCCCCTCCACCCGTGCCCTACCGTTCACTTTACAAATGAGAGAAGAAAACAGTAATAAGAAGACAAGATGTGCCGGCTGTTGTACACAATGCACTATGCAATGACAAGATGTACGAATAGCAAAGACGGTTGTACGTGCACTGTTCATGAACTTACATTTTTAATATATAGGTTAATATTTGTTACGTAATGCATATTTCTTGTATTAAATTAAATTATCATGTTTATATAAATAATAGGCTTTTGAATTTAGTTAATAATGCAGAGTTTATCTTTTCTATATTTATCATTATGTTTAGTTTGTTAGTATTTAGTATAAATAGAGGTTTAGGTTAACATTTGTTATTTGTTTTTGATTAAGTTTAAAATATAAGAATATTGTTCTTGAAACCTTTGGTTCAATCTATCGTCATTGTTTATCAATTGCTTATTGAGCCATTTGATTGCTTCCGTATCTGCATCATCTGGTATCAGAGCTTTGGTTTTCAAATGGCTCGACGTGGAAGAGAAGACACTTTGGTTCGTAGAATCGCTGACCGAGGTAACGACAGAGTTGATCCCGACCCATGAGACCTTAAGATCAAGCGACTTCGGTGACGAGTCAGGGACCTTGAGTTACAACAAGAGATCCGGCGACTCAAGCAACAAATCCAAGATCTTAAGGCAGCATCGACATGGAAGGAAATGGAACCGGAAGACCCCGTCGAGGACGAGTTAACCGGGGATGAGGAGCATCCTACCCATGATGACTTTATTTATTACTCACCACCTTGTTTTGATAACTACGAGGACGAAGAGGTGAACAACAAAGGCTATTGGTGGACCGCGGAAGCCTTGAAGGGGGTTGGCGTTCAAGAGGGAGAACTGTTGTAGGAGATTGATAGTTTATTCAGTTCCGATCGTGGCGCTTCAGATGAAACGGGGAGTTTGAATGGTAAATTGTCGAACAAAGAGATGATGGAGTACGACAAAGCTTCGGTAGGTATGTTTGATGAGTTTTTTGTGTCAACGGTTGCTAAAAGGATTCGTACTATATTAAAAGAAGGGTATTCGGTGGTAGAGGGCGGCGGGTTTGCTAAGTCTAGTGGCCGGAACCTCGTCGATCATAATTGTCCTCCTTTGGAAACTCCAACAAACATCTTCAATTATACGAAGTTTGAATAATGTGGGTAATTCAATCTTTTCTAGAATTCAAATGGAAGATAAGGATACGATGGATTCTCTTTCTAAAGTTAAGCGTACCTGTGACAAAAATAGAATTCATTTAAATGGTGGAATCATCACTCCTATCGCACGTGTTGTGCATGGGTGTATAAGTGATGGAAATTTTGGGCTTAAAAAAATAAGCAAGAGAAGAGTAATTATATATGCCCACTAAATGTTGAAAATATTGGTGATGGGGTCATGAATACAAAGGGAAATAAACATGCCCACGTTGAATTAAATTGTAGGACATTGAGTTTTTTAAATGGGCTTGATAAACTTTTAAATCAGCCTATTAGTATGAATGGTGTGTTGGGTTTGAAAAATAAAGATTGTGTTATATAATGGGCCTGTAGTAGTCCGGGACTCCGGGTACATACCCAAACAAAAGCTAATGTCCGAAAGGACGGATATACACAATTTGATATTATTCTAGTTAGGAATTTAATTCCTGCTGATCATTTCAATCCGCGCAAGAGACGATCAGATGTTCCGTTCGATCCAGGGGGCTTTGATCAAGAGGTAAAACTCGAGAACGAGTTTTTTTCAAAGAAGAAAAGAATAATGCAGGAGCATCTATAAGTTTGAATTTGAATATGAATTCAAATTAATTATATTTTTAGTTTATTTAGTTTATCTTTTCTATATTTATCATTATCTTTATTTTGTTAGTATTTATTATAAATAGAGGATTAGATTAACATTTGTTATTAGTTTTTGATTAAGTTTATCATTATCTTTATTTTGTTAGTATTTATCATTCCTAACCTCTCAATTTTCTGTTATTTTTGCATATTTTTGTTTTCATATTTACCTTTCTGAGTTATGAGTTTGTTGATTGTCTAATTATTTAGCTCATGTAACCGAAAACATCCAAGAAAGGTTACCTATGTTTCTTGCATTCTACACTTAGTAAGATGCTATGAAACCTGAGTTAACTGAACCTGTTGGATCTCATAAGATAAATTCAATGCTAGCATTCGTCATAGCAAGATGTTATGGAGTATAAGTTAACTAATTTGAAGTCACTGAACTACTTCAATCTTACATTATAAGTAAAATGTTAACCCTTTCGGGTTTTAATAAGGCTGACATAGATTTCGATATAAATTGGTCAGAAACAATAATGAAATTTTGCATATGTCTTGTAGTGCTAACTATGGTGAATCAAATAGGACCATCGTAAATATTAGACTAGGTTATTATTAGTGAATAGTTTGGGGTTAATTATGTAATATTGTCCTCTATATAAAGGACCTTCTATTGTAACCCTAAACACACAATTACTCAATACAATTACAATTACAAGGTTTAACTGTAAACAACCATGGGGAAATCTAAAGTACCACCTAAAAACGTGAAAGATCTTAAATTAGGAAGCATAAAATGGTTTTTTTTAGGATTTATTTAATAAAAAAATCTAGTGATCGAGAGGCATTTTCAATCAAAAATCATGGGTGTGATATTTTAGTGTACAAGGGTGAGAGAGCAAGTTTTGGAGATGGTGAGAGATAGACATATTTTTCAGAGAATACTCTTATTGAGAGCATATTTTGGATGTAGAGGCATTCTACTTCGTAACTGCTTTCATTGTAATTTGAAGGATTATGCTACAGTTCAATTTAATTATTAGTTATTAGTTGATTAGTTCCTATTAGGGAATAGAATTATAGTAGTATTATACTATTATTACATTGTTATCAAGTTACTTGGTGGCAAAATTTTAATATTTAATTATTATTAGTAGTAGTATTGGTGTTATGAAAAAGTCGAGGATATAATATTTAACATCATTTTTATCATCTTTAGACCAAATAATAGTTTTATTGTTAAGAGAAACATCTACATCTCTTGTTGGTCTTCTGTAAATAGGTTGTAATCCTAAACAATGGTTATTAAAGAATTATTTTTAAATATAATCAAGTTTCGATTTGCCTTCTGAAATATTTTCAGTCCATTACTCCAGTCTCTTTAAGAAATGGGTTTATTTGGGTAAATTTTTTTTTTTTCTAAATGGTCGACTTGGGTCTACTTTACTCTTAGAATGGTTCCAAATGGGCTTGCACAATCCCCTGCATGGTTGCAAAACTCGCTAGGCGCTTCCAGGTCGGTCGACTGGAGAGTTGCAAGTACTCGGCCTAGACGGGAAGTACTCGGGGAGTACTCGGACATTACAAATTATAAATAAATTGGTCTTTGGGAAATCATATATATGTCAAATATTATAAGCTCATTAATTTTATAAAAAAATAGGTGAATACCAATTATGAATAAAAAAATACATGTTCACACACAAATATTTTCAAAACGTAATATCAATTATTTAATACTATAAACGTAGTAATCATTTTATTATTATTTTCCAAGGTATCTCCATGAAAAACAATAAAAATTCAACAAAAAATGGGTGAAAAAAAGCGAAAATCGGTGAAAAATGATGAAAATCCGAGTTGGCCCGAGTTGGCCGAGTAGGGCCGAGTTGGGCAGAGTAGGGCCGAGTTGAGCCGAGTTGGACCGAGTAGGGCCGAGTTTGACTGAGTTTGACCGATTCCGAGTAATATTGACTGAGTTGGTGAAAAGCGCCTCGGCGCCTTGCCGAGTTTCGAGTACTCGCCGAGTACTCGGCCGCCTAGGCCGAGTTTTACAACACTGATCCCCTGACATTGACCGACCCACCCATTTTCCTTAAGTCCTGAAGTTGCATATAAGACTTTAAATAACTTTTTGTATCCCAGTTTTGATTCAATATTATTCTGATTTCAAGTTGTTATCTTGATGCAGGTTGTAAAATGAACATGTGGTGAATCGCACTTAATAGACTCATCATTTTACTAATAATATTTGAACCATTACAAAGAAACATGCAAGGTCACTGGACCCAAACAATTAATGAATTAACAGCGAATGTAGGAAGATTGTTCATGGAAATGGATCCCGAGCTCTTTGAAAATTGCTAGACTCAATATTTGGACAGAGAAGCCATGGTCAACGGAAAGTTAAAGCAATGTGAGTTGACATGGAAAAAACTCGAGTCAATCGCCTCACAACCTTCATGAAATCATACTCACTGGACATGAAAACAACTTTTTTTTTTTTTTCGTTTGCGATTTTGGAAAGGTAATATGTACCATTTGTTGTTAAAATAACGAATTTGATTATTAAACATGATAGAGATGATGTCTTCTTTGGTCAAATTAACCATTATGGCCTTGTTTCATGCCAATACAAACTTGTCTGTGAATCAACTGTTCCTTTGTCTGCATTTGTTCAAAATCTTATCAAGTTTGGCTATTAAACTCTTTTGGCCCCTTAACTTTTCTATTCTTTTTCTTTTAACTTATCGTCCTTTGAACTTTTTTCTTTTTAAACTTCTACGCAATCATCAAATCAACTCATTAATATTAGAGCTTAATATCTTGTTATTTCAAGGTATTACAATTAATAATCAAATCAAGTAATTAATATCGCATGTTTAATAAAATGTGATATTTACTAAAAGATTTTGTGTATTCTTACCAACTGTAAAATTATAAAAATAAACTACATGTGTTCGCACGCAACTTTGAAGTTGATTAAATTATTTATATATTCTTTCTATTTCGCTATAATAATAAGATTGACAATAACGTGTATAAACCCACTATAATAATAAGATTGATAATAACGTGAATAAACCCTCACCGTTGATGGTAGTGATGTTAACGTACAAAACTAAGAGAATTAATGAAATCAAAACCAAGATAGTGGTGGGCGGTGGTGATTTCACGGTGGCGCCGCTACCAAATATCATTCCAAAGTAGTCATCATCATTATGCTTGTTGCCTGAATTCCTGCTTCCGGTGACAGGTTCATCACCAAATGACACACTTCCAATATCATCCCTGCCCAATTATCATTTTAAGATGAAAGGAAATAAGTTGTTTACCTTATTCAAACAATTATACATAAACACAAATTATATCAACTTTAGTAAGAATATATAATCAATACACAAGAACTAAACATAAAAACTAAAACACAAATTATATATTTCAGAGAAATAAACTCTATGGATCGCCATCAAAATGATTCGGGTTCAAGTCCCACTAAATAAACAAATGTGGATTCTAGAAATATATATTAGAGGGTGTTTGTGTCTATGTTAGAAATGTATATATAAAATGTATTTGTATATTATATATTTGAAGAAACATCATATGTAACTTGTAGAATTCAACACAAATACCTTACCTATTATATTATTACCCTTTTTAAAGGCAGTGAAATCATATTATATATCCTAATAACTATTTTATATTATATTCCTTCTCTTTTTTTTGACAATTAACTTGATCTAAGGGAATTTTGTGCTTTTGTAAATGGATCACATGTAAAATAAAGATTTCTTTTATGAATTGGTATAAGCATTACTCCACTGTATAATCCTATATATATAATAACTCACTGATAACGGGTAGCAATGTAATTCACAACTATTTAATTGCACTATATAGATATATTGAAAATTAAACTAGTCGGATTAACTAACGAGTTAAAAATCACTAGAAATTTATTAAAATTCTTATCACATCTTAAATCGATTTATTAAGAAAAAGTTGCACTATTGTTTTAGTAATATTGTGTTTATGGTTATTACATCTACACTCGAACGTAAAATGTGATGGGTCGGGCAAACCATATGTTGTAAAATTCGATCCACCATAATTTACAGTTGGCTTAATAAGTTGGGTTCAATGTGGGACAATATTACACGTTTGTATACCTTTTGAAGGATGCCAAAATAGGGACCTTTTCAGGCCTTAAAGTAAAGGGTATATGTTCCTTTCCCAATGAAAAAGACACTAGATACCCTTTTAAGCTAGGCTCTAAACACTTTCTTGTAATCTCACCGTCGGAAAATGTCAATGAAACCAGGGAAAATCCTTTTAACAAAAGCTTCATATACGAATAAAAATAAAAATATTCTACATGAGTAATGGATGCGTGGTTATGAGACCAAATATGAGATTGATTATAAAATTTTACGCATTTGAGAAAGGTATGAGATTAGATGATATCGATCTCTCCCACCCGTTTACTGCATTAAAACCGAATAAAAGAATATATTCTATAATTTAAAAAGTTTAGCAAATAGTATAAGATTTCAAACATGATACAGGATTCCTGTGAATGAACTCGCTAATCTAATGGGAAATGAGTAACGATTACCAGATGGATACAAGGCAATTATAAGATATGCATAATTTTACAATTAGGTATAAGGTTTAGATTACAAAAACCCATTACAACCTTACCCAGTGCCATCCCTAGTAAAAAGACGATGTTGACATAATAATATTGGGTTGATTAAGTTAATCTAATTATGATTAAAAAGTTGGGATTATATAATTATGGAATTTAAAGAAAGAATTCAATGATATTTATTTGTTACACATATCATATATTCTAAAACATAAGTTATAAAGATGTACCTAGCATAATGACTTTAAATGGTAATTATGATAGTAAATATTTTGTAACATGTACCTAGGCTCACCAAAGACGCCCGCATTCATCGTGAGTTGGTCTACGAGAAAGGCCGACTTAGGATCAACGCTGGTTGCCTTTGCATACATCTCGTTTAGCTCTTGACCCGACGGTACAAAGAACGCACCATTTTCCATCAAGTCACCTTCCGTCCTCCAATTCCACCCCACCCAATTCTTCTCATTTGCATCCACACGCTTTGTAACCTATAAAATCCTTAAAAACATTAAGGTTTTAGTTACCATATTTTGTTGGTTGGTCTTTTCTTCATACCAACCAACAAATAAAACCTTTCTAACTCATTTGTGTATCAAAGTTACCTCCTTTGCATTTGGATCCGGTGGCGCGATATAACGGTTACCTTGACTATTAATCGTCGGGTTTGCACTGCCCCCAATCGCATACATCTTCCATTCGGTGAAATCATTGTTTACCACATGAAAATAACCATGTCTACACCTTGGCATTCTTTGCACCAACCCTTTTCCATAATGATTAAACGCAAATGTAACCTATGAATGAAACACACCCAAAAAATCTTACATTACTTAAAAGCTACAAGTTCCTAATAAATGAAAAAAAAGGTTTAATACACAATTTGATCTGTAAACTGCAGTTTACCGTTTGACCAAAGACTGTAAACTGCTAACTTACTTTACGTAAAAAACAGTTTACAACAGTCAGTAGTGTATAAATCCAAAACAAATCCAAAACATTCACCTGCATCCCTTTATCCGGGAGGTAAGCATCGTCATGACCCATGAGCATAACTTCATTATGATACGTAAAATAATTATTCGAAATCGTGATCGCCGTCGACCCCAAAATCGCATCAATCAGCCCATCCGTACAACGAGAAAGAGAACAGTGATCGACCCATATGTTTCTCGACCCCGAAATCGAGATCCCGTCACCGTCCGACAAGCCTCTCCGGCCAACATGCGTCGGACTCGACCGTATCATCGTGTTCCCAGAGGGTTTACAGTTGTAGATACGTATATTATGGATGATCACATTGGTGACATACTGGAGAGTGATACAACCACCACCGGTGATATCGACGCTGACCCCACGGCCATCGATGGTCTTGTAGCTGTTGATTATGAGCTCGTGTTTGAGTCTGATGAGCATGCTGGATGCGAAGATGATCCATAATGGTTCGGTTTGTAGGACTGCGTGACGGAGGGTGCCCGGAGTTGGGTTCACGACGTCGTGATCGGAGGAGTCGGAGACGATGTAATATTGACCACCTTTGCCGCCAAGTGCGTATCGACCAAACCCGATGCCGCAATCGGCTAGCCGTTGTCGATCGTTGGCCCAATTCGGGTCGCATTTCCAGCAGTCGTCGATCGGGTTTCCGGTGATGCAACTGTCGCCGACGTCTAGCGTTTCTCTTCTGTATACCGATATGTTTATTCTCCTGCGATTGTGAATAAAAGAAAGTAATTTAGGATCGAAGAGTGTAAAATGAAGATAACCCAGATTCAAGTTTATAAAAGTTTTGATCAAACTGAAGTAAAAGTTACAGGGAAGAACATTAAAATTTAAAACTAACATTCATCAGACTTCCATTGTCTTTTCTTGAAAAACGAAAGACACCCAGAAGGTTAAACGTCGTAATAATTGAAACCCAAATTGTAATTTCTCCATAAGTTCGAAAAGATTATCAGAAGCTTCAAATTTCATAAGAATCTGATTTTACTGAACGTTAAAGCTCAAGAAGCTGAGTTATAATCAAAACCCAAATCGGAAAATCTCCATAAGTTGAAAAAGATTATTGGAAAGTTCAAATTTTTTTGTGTGGGATTTGTAGTTTAAACTACAAAAAGAAAATAAAGGATAAATAAGAAAGATTTGTATTACCTATGAACTTCTTGAACAACAGCTTCAGGATTAGGGTGTTGATAAGGGAGTGAATGATTAAGAGTGGCTTGGGTGACGGAGAGGAGAGAGGTTAAAAGGGAGAAGAAGAGAATGTGGGTGATTGGAGGATGCATTTTGGGCAAGAATATATGAAATTAATGAGAGGGAAGAGGGTTTAATCTCTTTTTCATGAAACAATAAAGTTGAATCATCCTCTGTTTTGGAGGGAAAGAATGTAAATTATGAGAAAATGGTTGTTTTTTTATTTATATAATAATGAAATGGCAATTGTTGGCTTAAATAATTGCAACTTGGTGACAAATTTTGGTAGTTAAATAGAAAGGTTAACGAAGAAATTGATTTTGAGGTTTGGGTTTTTGCATAATTGAGAGAGAAGTAAAGATTAAAGAAGATAATTAAGGGGGGAGGTGGGTAGGGGGTAGGGTGGGGGTGGGGTTCTCTCACATCCAAGTCTTTGTTTTCCTCAAAAACTTTACATTCCAATCTTGCTTAAAAATCATTCCATTTAATAATAAACAAGAAACCCAATAGATAATGTGAAATATCTACACAAAAAAGATGCAAATTTGAGTGGAATATAAAAGAGAAAAAGTTATCTTTTTGGGTGATTAAGAGAATAGGTATTATGTCATTTTGGAAAATTCTTTTCAGTCTGTTCTACTTTCTGGTATATACACTTAACCCCCTTGACTTCTTCTATTACCATTTCAACCATAATATTCTTTTGAGTAAATTACCAGGATTGTTATGGAATGTATATATTGCACTTATAGTTTTAAACTTTAACAAAATTCTAGCTATGGTACCAATTGTTTGTCAAAACGTTACAATGGTGATCCTAAACATAGATTGACATTAAGTTTTCTAGTTAAATATGCAAAAATGTAGTTTTTACCCCTGAACATAAAAAATATTAATATAAAAAATTAAAATCTTGCGAGGCCTACTTTCTTTTTAATTAATATATATATATATATATATTAATAAGATTATATAATAATAATTATTATCTTTTTTCTTCTATACATAATAAAAAATGAGTTTTGAAACACGTGTTATGTTTTTATGCTTCTTAAAACCGTTTTTCCGCCAATCTCTCTTATCAATATCTATACTTAATAAAGTCATCATTTTCTTATTTTCCTCTACAATTAGATCATAGTTTTCTTATTTTTCTTTGCGATTAAATTATCGTTTTCTTATTCAATGGGAGTTCTTTTGTTCAAATTTCAATTCTTTAAATTTTTATTAGTGTATGATTTTTATATACATAGTTCAATTCTTTCCTTTTCATAGAACATTTTAAGAAATACGTGATAAGTTATTTAAAATAAATATTCACCAAAAATGTATTCAACCCGTTTAATATACGAGTTGTAACCTAGTTACATATATTAATAATAAAAACATACATAATATTAGACTCCACCCCGTCCCAACCCACCCTATAATTGTCTAAATTATCATGACAAAATACATCACATAATATGAGTACAAAAGTACAAAATTGTATAAGTATTTTTATTTTTTTTTATCAGCATTCATATTTGTTAATGCGGATGACCAAACCTTGACCATATTTCTTCTTCTTGTTAATCAGCATGTGTATGTTAATTAGCTATATGCGGATGGACAAATCCTCATCCGCATTTTTTTAAGTCATCCGCATTTATTCAAGTCATCTGTATTTGACTAATGTGGATGTACTACACTTAGACAAAATTCTTCTTCTGCATTTCATTTCCTCAGTCATATTTGTCTTCTTCAACACTTGTAATAATTTTCAACAAATAACAACTTACCACTCACCACTTGAATTGGTACGTATGATTCTTTCAGGTCCAACAATACCCCCTAAGGATTATGCAGCCTATCTTTTTCAATGGTTTGTAGGTGATGAAAGTTGTGAAGATTCTAGTGAATCTTCAGCTGTTGCGGGTGCTTTTTCGTGAAGTTGATGCTGGTTCTTATGTTTGTGCAGGTGTTGTTGCTGGTGCTGGTTTAGATTCTTTTCTGTACTAAGTTCATAAAAGGATCGAGAATAGAGTTAATCATTGCTGCAAACTCTTTGGCTTCTTTCATCTGACTTCTATCAAGTACATGTTTCTTTATTGTTTCATCCTCTGAACAACCTTTATTAGGGTTTGTCTCAAGGACTATGGTTCATACATAGCTATAGTAGATAAGATATCTCTATGTATGCAGGACCGGGTTGGGGAGAGATCAATGCAATAGTTTCATAGGAGTTGGACAGTTAACAGGCTAACACTTACAAGATCAAATAGGAAACCGACTACAGGAAACAAAGAACTAAAGGAAAGAACACAAAACAAGAACAAAACAGTTGGTTTTCAAGAATGTTGTATATTGCTCTCAAGTGTTCAGTCACAGTTACAAGGCTTAGTCCCTAAGGACTGATACATGAGATAATTTATACTACAACATACAATTGATCATACTTTGACAGCTAGTTGGAACACTAATCTAGACAACAAGATCAATGTAAAGTCAAAAGACAAATTGCCTTTTGACATGTGACTATAACATGCCATAGCTTACATCTTTATCTAATACTAAAAGATAAAATAGTAAAAAGTTAGAAAGTTACAAACAAAGACCATAATCTAGAGTTTGACAAACGTATGGAATTATCGCCAACTTGTATAAGTTGGTGAGTCATCGGAGCTGGCAGCGAAAAGTGGTTTCGCTTTGTCAAAAGTGTGTTAGAGAAAGCATGTCCTCTCTGTCTTTGGAAGAAATCTGTCCTTTGGCTTCAAAAGACTTTATCTGTGAAGTTTTGAAAGACTTCATCTTTGGCTTTGGAAGAAATGGTATTTGGCTTCGGAAGACACTTAGAGAATTTCTTAGTGACTATGTCAAATCATCCTAAGTAACTTCCTTGTTCTTCAGAATGCTATGATACACCTTCACTTTCACTGAGGATACTGGGTGCTGAGGTTGATTCTTTCTCAAGGTTCACAGAGTCCACTACTGGGCCTTCAACCATGGTTTTCCCTTCAAAGCTAATCTTGTCTACAATTCAGATGAACTAGATGTTGTAGCTTTAGAGGTGCCAGATGTCATCTCAACTTTTTCTTCATTATCCTTAGCCTATGCCGTAGTTTTGACTCATCAAATGTTGCTTTTAAAAGTAAACATGTTTTTTACGTAGGTTGGATAGAATTCAAGTTAAGGACATTAGTATTATTTTCCTAGGTGTTTCCAAGACAACCCATTCTTCATGATTTTGAAATCCAGGTTTTAGAATGTAACAATGGGTGTTTGTGAAATGAGTAGGATATTTGTTATCACAAATTTGTGACACGCTCAGCAAGTCAAACTTCAACTTTTCACAATAGTTGACTTTGTCAAAGCTGAGCTGACCATTTGTCACTATTCCTTCACCACTGATTATTCCACCTTGTGAATATCCACCAAATGCTATTGTTGTTCCGTAAATGTGCTTGAAATCATGCATAAGGGAACTATCTTCTCTCATGTGCCTAAAGCATCCACTGTCTATATACCATATGTTATTGGACCTTCTAGGATGACCTTGCATGAACAAACAGATTAGTTAGAGTATGGAACCAAGTCTTATTGGTTTTGGATTTCCTATTTCTATCTAAAACTGTAACTTTTCGGTAATTTCCATTGAATTTTGAAACATTAGATTCATCAAATTTAGATTTTGAAAACCAAGCTTGACATTCATCAGCAAAGAACTTCACCTAGTTTTTATTTGATAAATCTTGATGATGAATATCTGTGTTTCACACATTCATCCTTTAAAGAACTTCAAGGCATATAATCAAAATGTTGATCTCTATTATGAAGAAGAATTCTAGCACGATGTGGATTATATGATTCTTGTTCTATTTGTTTTCTTTCCGTAATAGACAAATTTCTTTTAAAATTTTCTATTTTGTCATTATTAATTCTAACTGATCTTGGAAGCCAAGTATCATAAAAGTGATCATTAATTTTAGAAACCTTTTCTTGAATTCTAAAGGATAGATTAATATGATTGGCATACTTTGGAGATATAGGTGAAACAAGCTTTTTCTTAGGGGATCTTAACCCTGTCATCGTTATTTTACACATTGCATAATATTTGTTAAAATATCAACTTTTAGTAGAATGATTATGCTTCTTACAAACTAAACCGTACTAGTTAAAGTAGCACTTAGTTGCATTGTGATTTGACATATTGCAATTTTCATTATATTTCTGACGAATCTTTACTTTAGATGCTGAAGCTTTCATTGAATGTTGCTTCTTGGAGGTGATTTGGATGTGGAAGCAAGTTTAGTTCTTTTGATCTTAGTAGATTATTTCACAATTCTATTTATTGAGGTTTAATTGATTATTTTTACTTCCTCAAACTTCTTTTGCATTCTTCTTCAAGTTGAGTTACATCTTTCTTTGGAAAAATGACAAAGCCCACATGATGTTTTCCTTTAGAAATTTATGGCTTTGACATTGGAGATGTAATTGCTTCTGCTTTTGTTTTTGGTGATGAGGATGCTGAAGCTTTGACTTTAGATGAAACCTTATCTTATTTGCTTGATTTATTTATCAATTTTGACCACATTATTAGATGCTAGCTGGAGTGAATTTTACAAAGGGTATGATGAAAATAATAGGACTTCTAGGCTTTCAATCATGCACTCACTTGTTTGAGCGTTATTTTATTTAATGAATATCCATTCTTGATTTTTTCAATATTAGTTTCCACATAAACATGAGCTTTGATTTGTAAATTAGTTGTTTGACAAAAATTTATGGATTTGGTTTTATTGTCTTTTAAATCTATTTTTCTTAATGACCCTATCATGATAGTGTAATTATCATTACAGGGTGGGAGACAAGCCTTTTATCCTATACCAGCCATATCTTTTGGTTTTTTTTTATGCATCAAGTAACTCTTGAAACTTAATTGATGAAAATTGAAACTTTTCAAGTTTCACTTCTATTGCTGAGTGTTTAGCTTTTGATATGGTTAACAAGTCAGTCAGATTTTCAACCTTAGCCTCAAGTGTATACTTTTCTCCATACAGCTTCTTAATATATGCAAACAAAGATTGAATTATAATCTAAATACTCTTTATTTCATGTTTTAGCTTCTCAGATTTAACCTTTTCATCTTTTAGTATATTGGTCAGTTTGTGATTATTTTTCTTTAGCCTTGCACGCTAGTGATATTTTTGGCTACAAAGAATGATCTTTACCTTAGCTGTTGGAGTTTCATTGATGTTAGCCATCAGTGCATGATTCTAAAAATTTGGCTTCACTTCCTTAGCATAAGCTCCAATCAGAAACACCATCTTGTTCGATAACAAGTGCATTGGAGGCTGGTTATGATGATGAGTGTGCGTGAAGGGTGATTTGAAGATGTGTTTATTGATTGCTTGGATAAGAGTGAGAGCTTTGATTCCCTTGATTAAAATATTGACCATAAGAAGTGATCTGATTGTCGAGACTCGATCAAAAACAATTTAATATATCGGTGTTAACTACCTTTATTGTGTAAGGGTAAGTAAGGTTATCTCCACAGGGAATATGTGAAAAATGTTTAATCATTACGACTCGATTAACTTAAAGACACCAACTTGAATATTAAAATTGGAACTTTGGATGGAGTTAAGAATACAATTGCAAAAAGCAACAAACTTTGAAAAGAATTTACTTAAATAATGGAAAGAAATCACTTTCGGATCCTCAATTATGCAAGATCAACAAGTTATATGCCTCACTAGGGTTTGTAAAACTTAATAATCAAGATTTCAACTTTTGATTAAAGTAATAACAAAGGAACAATCTTTTAAGACTCGTTCATTCACAATGTTATTAATTTGCCTATATCAAATTACTTCTCATTCTTAATGAGTTCACGATGCAAGAAAACCGAAAAACTGATAATCTTAACAAGCAACTTTATTTATAAATGAATCTCTAAACTTAAACAAAAAGTAGAATTACATTAAAAAACTATTGTTTAACAAAATCCTAATGAGAACATACAAAAAATCTCACTTAACATAATATCGCCGAATTCTCACACTATTTTTGTTGCTTCATGTTTTGGTCATTTTGACCTCATATTTAGCTTTTCCTTTTTTTTTCAAGATACCAATCCTACTTTTATCGAACTACTACCGAAACAACACTGCTAAACATTTTATGTATTGGACTTCATCACCCGAGGTTTTATCAACAACTTAAGGCTTTTTAGGCTTGTCATTTTGGGCTTTCAAATGATAAGTTGGGGCTCAACATGGTGTCTAAAGAAAGATTATCAAGGTACGGAATTCAAAGAAAAAAGGTTTAAACAAATGGTTCATTCCTAGAGACTCTATCACATTTATGCACATATTTATTTATGATCTTGACATGCATCAATTACACGAGTTCTAACTTAAATGCATATTATGGTCTCCCTCATTATGCAACAATGTAAAGTAAATCACCCTATGCTATGATTTACTCAATTTGGCTCAAATTCTCATAGAAACGATGGGAAAGGGTTAAAAATATGAAGCACGTATGTTATCTACAATCATGTTCATTATGCCTCCTAAGAATTCTATCTAATTTTATAAAAGCTCATGATGGGAGTGCTTTACTATAATTTTTAAACAATCATGCCAAGAGATCTATACATGCACACACAAGTGATAATTAGCCATATATGAAAATTTTTTGCGTCTCATGCACATTAAGCTTATTTGAAGATTTATTTTTCAAAAAGGTTTAAATTTTTTCAATTCTTCCCTTATCCCTACACTTGAGATACATTGTCCCCAATGTACGGTGGTTATTCTCATAACACAAAAGAAAAAAATTAAAATCTCAACTTATTTAACATTTAAAAGACAATCATACAAAAGACAAATAAGATAAGGAAGGAGTACATGAACCTGTTCAGCATTAGTGAAAGCCTTTAGCAACTGATTTGTGCCTCCCCACACTTGAGTGCTTACGTCTAGTGCATGATTGAACTAACAAAACCAAACAAAACAAAGCAAAACAAAAGAAAACAAGAAAAACACACACTAATAAAAGAAATAAAACTCACTTTCGTAGGAATGACAATTGCATTTAGCGTATGCAACAAGCCTTTAAACCCTTCGGTAGATTCGAGAGGACGAGTTGTAGTCTCGTGTGGGTTTCTAGTGAACATAGCCACAAAGTTCGCGGATTGCCTCCCATTAGTGCTAAGTTTTAGGTCTTCAGCTAGACCTTACCTGACCCACTTATGGAGGTCGTATTGAGTGCTTTTCTCCAAATTTCTTTTCAAATACTTGCTTCTCCTTACATGCCAGATTCTTTTGTTTGCTCCCATCTTGGTCAAACATCTATTTTTTGACCCTTGAATTCACTTGATTCAGTGGTTTACCCATTTTCATCTTTCGTTTTGGTTTTTCATTCCTTAGTGACTCCACCTTCACATTCTCCTCCTTTTCCACATTCTTGAGCTCAAACCTATAAGTATCAAAACCATTCTCCTTGGTTACGACGTCCTTGCTTACATGTGAAATGTAAGAAGGAGCACACCTGCTAGGAGTTTCTATTATAGAATAATCATTATTAACTACATATGTAATCGCTTTTGAAAACATGTTAAAGAACAACTTACGATTTTCAAATGTCATGTCGATAATTCCATCATGACAATTTATTTGAATTTTGGCTGTTGCTAAGAATGGTCGTCCTACAATTATCTTTGGTTGCTCATTCATCCTTACTGATGCATAATCAAGCACCATAAAGTCTATCGAGTAGTAGAACTCTCCTAACTTGTTTATCACATCCTTAACCATCCCCCGGGGTTGTTTCCATGTTGAATCAGCAAGCACCACTATTTTGTTAGTTTCATGTAATGGACCAAAGTCATTTTGGTCATACAAACTTCCTGGAAGGATGCTCACACTGACTCCATAATCCAAAAGTGCCTGCTTGATTTTAAATTTCCCAACTTGAATGGTAATAATTGGTTCTCCTAGGTCACTTCTTTCCACTTCATCAACTTCCTTATTGTTACCTGTAGCTACTTGAGAAAGAGAGGTTAAATCATAATCAATACATTCAGATTTAGGAATGATACTAACTGAGTTTATGTGTACATTCTTTGAACTTGATGCTTAATGTTGAGGGTTTTTGGTTGTGTCACTTGGAAGCTTCCCCAGTTCTTGTCCAGAAAATTGTTTAGCTAATTGTCCTAGTTGCTTGGCAATGGCCTCATTGGTCTTTTCTTGCACCTCTCTAAATTGCTTGAACTCTTTTATCTCCTTTGCAAGATCTTGAATTGCTAACAAAATTGCATTGTTATTCCTATTGTTAATAGAAGCGCCTTGTTGAAGTTGTTGATTCCTTTGATGATAGTCACCGTCTTGTTGGTAGCTTCTTTGAATGTAGTTGTTTCTTTGATAACCGCCTTGATTGTATTCTTGTTGTTGGCCTTGATATCGGTTGCTTCCTTGATTTGGTACCTGAAAAAGAGGATTCAATTGGTTAGTATTGTTACCATATTTAAGGTTTGGGTGATTTCTAAGACCGGAATGATATATGTTAGAATTCATATCGTATGTCTTTCTTTCTCCTTGGCCTTGTAATTGATGTACTTCTTCACTTTTTCCCAAATTCAAGTAACAAGTAACCGAGGTGTGGCCAATGTCATTAAATATATCACATACTTCATATTCACTAGATATATGCGCCACACCACTCTTTCCAACTGTGAGGCTTGCAATTTCTCGTTCCAAAACCGCAATTCTATCCATTGCCACATGATCATTCACCACCTTTGCATTTGCAGATCTTGACCTTCGAGTTGATTGTGCACGCTTTTTAGATATCACACTTATCCTTTCCAATATGTTCCAATCGTCATCCTCATGATTCAAAGTAAATGTACCCGCACTTGTAGAATTTACATCTCTTGTATCTTCCGGTGAAAAGCCATCATAGAATGCTGATATTAATTCCCACTTACCTATCCCATGATGTGGACAAGTTCTCAACATCTCCTTGAATCGATGAAAAGTTTCATGGAATTGTTCCCCTGATTGTTGTGTAAAACCTCAAATGGCTCGCCATGCATCACTTGTTCTTTGAGAAGTATAGTATTCATCTAAAAATAGTTATTGCATTTGAACCCATGTGTGGATACTCGCGGAAGGCAAAGATAAAAACCATTGCTTGGCCTTGTCTTTAAGTGTAAATTGGAAAAGTACCAATTTAACTTCTTTCGGTAATAAACCTTGGCCACCTATAGTACTACATGATGCTTCAAATTCATATATGTGCAAATACGGTTCTTCAGTTGCCATCCCATGAAAATGAGGAAGAATGCCTAAGCATTGTGGTCTAACTTCAAAAGCTCTCCCTCGTTGTGTTGGTGGGACTATGGGGGATGAGTTGATGGAAATGGCGGGACGGAAGTGACTGTCCACACCATGTGCAGGTACATAATGTTGAGCTCCCGGATTGGCTAGTATACCGTTAAATGTTTAACCTCCAATGTTGTTGCGAATGGGTGGTTGAGCATAACCACCTTGATCCTGATTTGGTTGACGGTTTCGATAGCCCGGTTGGTTCCCATAGCCCTTAATATCATGTTGGTTTGGTTCGTCCATGTTGACTTGGTCATCAATCCAGTCATCCACATAGGCTGTATGATGGCTTCCTTCGATCGAAAATCGTTCCTCATGATGGTGACGACTTTCTTCCATGTCATGCTAAAAACTTGGATTATGAACCCAGAAATTTGGCATTGGTTGGAAGTTCACGGGCGGAGGTTGGTTTTGCACACCTTGATTTACAAGGATCAGCCCCTGAGGTTGAGGTTACACAAGTTGTGGTTGAGGTGGAGGATCATCAGGTTGAGGGAACACTAGCAGTGGAATATCTCCGAAAGGTTGATTGGGCTGTGGCCCTTCTTCGTTCTCTGGATTATTAATCCTTCTTGATTGGTCACTTTTGGGCATTCTTGAAAGTTTACTTAGAATCTGATGAGCTGTTGCTGATGATGTACCTTCTTCCGATCTTGTTTGACCACGAATTTGAGAAGTCCTTGAAGTTGATGCTTTGTAAAACACCCTATTCTCTCTTGCAGATTTCTTGATTTCTGGATCAAATTGCAATGGTGAGGTCCTTCTTGAAAATCTTGTATGCATTAACGTAATGGGTTACTTGCAAACACGAAAACATAGAATACCTCGCGTAATACTGAACAAGAACAAAATTGACAAGCAGAACATAATAAGAAAAGAAAATATTTTTGTGTTTTTTTATGAATTTTTAATAAAAGCAAATAAAGACAATTAAACACTAAGCGCACTAATTACCCGACAACGGCGCCATTTTGATCTGATTGTTGAGACTCGATAAAAACCAATTTAAAATATCGGTTTTAGCTACCTTTATTGTGTAAGGGTAAGTAAGATCGTCTCCATAGAGAATATGTGAAAAGTGTTTAATCAATACGACTCGATTAACTTAAAGACACAAACTTTAATATTAAAATTTGAACTTTGGATGGAGTTAAGAACACAATTGCAAAAAGCAACAAACTTTGAAATGAATTTACTTAAATAATGGAAAACAATCACTTCCGGATCCTCAATTATGCAAGATCAACAAGTTATATGCCTCACTAGGGTTTGTAAAACTTAATTATCAAGATTTCAACTTTTAATTAAAGTAATAACAATGGAACAATCTTTTAGTACTCGTTCATTCACAATATTATTAATTTGTCTATATCAAATTACTTCTCATTCTTAATGAGTTCACGATGCAAGTGAACCGAAAAACTGATAATCTCAACAAGGAACTGTATTTATAAACGAATCTTTTAACTTAAACAAAAAGTAGAATTACATTAAAAAACCATTATTTAACAAAATCCTAATGTTGAAATAATCGATTCTCACTGAAGCAATCACGAAAAAACTAGCCACTCATCATCTTCTCGAAATCTTGAATCTTGAGTTGAATGATCATCAATGGTGTTGTGGATGATGTTAGCAAGCTTGAAAGCACCAAAATACTCCTTCGAATCACCTATTTTCGACTGGGAAAATTTCCCCTTTGAATTAGGGTTAGATAGGTTTAAATAAACTTGAAGTTCTTCTTTGAATTAGGGTTAGATAGGTTTAAATACTCTTGAAGATCCATAAAATTTGGAAATTTCTTGGTGACCGGCGTATGATATGTTGGACTGGGCGTATCATACACCCAAATAAGTATTCCTATGCCCAACTTTCTATAATTTTTTCCAAATACACTCACTGATACGCCGCCCATACGCCGCCCGACGTATTATACGCCCATACTCGGCATATCATACGCCGGTATGCTCCTAATTGTGCCTTTTTGAAACTTTTGATATTTACATCTTTAGTCCTTGTAGTTTTGTGTTTGGCTCCTTATTCTCTAAAATAAGCCTCCTTTAGCTCCAATCACCTATAAATTAAAACACAAACAACTTGAAACTATTCGACACTAATCATGATGTAAAATCACGCATTTAGATTAATTAAACACTAAAATATTGGCACGTGATTAAGAAGCTCTTGAGAATTCGTTGTTGTTGCTTCTCAAAGCATTGCAGTCATTAGAAATGACCATTTACACCATAGTTGTAGCACTTTACTTTGATCTTGTCATATCCCAGCTTTGTGTTCTTATTCAGAATGAGCTTCTTTACGTTTTTGAAAAATTGCTTAGCTCTCATAGCAATCATTGCTATTTTTCATAACAAATTCGTTTCTTCTACATCATCTGGATCCATTTCTTTTAGATCTTCTTCGACCAGATGAGCTGATGTGAGTCTACCACCAAGATATGCTTCAAAACTTGAAACAAAGGTAATATTAGTAGCCCTTTGTTCTTCAGTGGTGTGCTTACATGGAGCATAAGCTTGACTTGAGTTGTAAAAGATAGTATTTTGGTCATCTTTGGTTGTTGAGTGGATACAAAGGCTGTTGATCTTTGACATGAGTCATCATCTTTTGTGATAAAAGCGTTTTCAACAAAATGAGCATCAGTTGGAAATTTATAAGCCTCTATCACTTGTTAACCACCTAAATCTCTTGATTTCCCATCAAGCTGCAAAGCTTTTATTTTGGCTACCATAGTGTCTATACTAGTGCTCTCAAGATCAAATTGTTCATCAACATAGTCACACTTTTTTTCTAGCTCTAAGGTTGTCAGTAAAGCATCTTCTTATTCAACTCTTTTTCCTTCTAGTTGGCACCCAGAATTTCCAAATCATTTACCGATTAGACAAATCTATGTTGCTAGTTGGAGATACATTCACCCTTGATGTGATGAAAGGTCTTATAATAATTCACCAACTAATCCTTGTTAATTTTTGTCAACTCACTCCTCCCTTCACATATGATGTTTAGGGCATCCTATACTCCTTTGGTATTTCTATATTTCTCGAAACTTTTCAGCACATCCCTCTTCAAAGCTTGAGTGAGGAGTCAGTATGCCTTCATATCAATATAGATCTTCTTGAAGTCTTCTTGAGCAAGATGCAGAGTAGGATCTTCAACTTGATATATAAAGTACAATACTGATCAACATCCAAGGCAGTTAAAATATGTGGACCTCTACAGATTGAAATCCAATAATATTTATCAGCATCATTTAAATAATTTGTGAATCTAATCTTTCATTGTTTGAATTTAGAATTATGTTTTAGTATTGGTGGTTTTGGATTATGACTAAGTTCAATAGAACTTAGAGTATCAATGATGATATTACTTGATTTTAACTTGGTTTTGATATTATTAGATTGATTTGAAACTCTAATTAATTTATTTTAAGACGAATTTAAGTCCTAATAATCCAATTATTCAAATAGTCCAAAGTTTGTTCAAAATTCAATCAAATAGTTCCAAGTCTTAAATTAATGCGGTGAAAAATAATCTATTGTGTAATACAAATATGATGAACAATATTTCAAACAAATGTATAACACAGTGGATGTTTTAACACTTGGATCAATAAATTTGATGAACAATGTTCAAACAAATGTGATGAATTGTTCAAAAAACAAATACAATGAACAGTGATGTTCAGTGCAAATACAATGAACAGTTAGATACTATAGCAAATGCGATGAACAGTCTTTAATGAAATACGATGAATAACACTTCTCCGGATCATGTTGAAATTGTTTGTTGTTTTCTCTAAATAGAATGTAATAACCTCGAGTAGGAACTCTTGCTAATCTCCATCCATTACTATCACTAATACACTCGAATCTAATGGTTTTGTGTGATTTTAGTAATGTTTCAAACAATCAAACAATAACACTTCAATTCATGATGAATTTGGAGGTTAATTGATTGAACGATTGAGTATTTCAGCTTTGATTACAAATCAAATGTGTAGAACACAAGGAGTTGCAAATTAATTAATAGATCGATTGAGAATTAATAAAAAATAGTGCGTTTTTGATCGCATTCGAGCCATGGCTCTGATAAAAATTGACTGGGTTAGAATCAATAGCATCGAATATATTGATTGAATTCAAAAATCAGTTGTACGGGAATTAAAATAATTATAATTCAAAACAAGTAGAAATACACATAAACTTCTTGTATATTGATAATTGATTGTTCAAAATATAATACGTTTTTGAAGAGTTCAGAGTTAAAAAATATTCAACAAACTTATCTATTTTTAGATCTTATATAATAACTTGTACATTTACTTAACTACCCTGACAAACAATATAGTATGACTAAGTACAAAGTGCAAAATAACTATATAAGGATTTGTTTGTTTCTTCAGCCACATTTGTATTACAACATCCACCTTTGTTAATGCGAGTATCTAATCCTTGGCGGCATTTCTTCTGTTGTAGCATAAGTATTTGTTTTACTTCATCCACATTAGTCCAATGCGGATCCATAATTGTAATATTTTACACCAGAATAACATTCCAATCATCATTTAAATTGGCATGCATGATCCTTTCAGATCCTATAAGCAAGTTTCCCTAGTATTTCAAAATAATATTAAGATGTTTTGAGAGAAAATGAAATTTTCAAAATTCATTATCTAAATTGAAAAAATAAGATATTTAAATCTTGCCTCGTTAAAAGGTTTTGTAAAGAGATCTGCATATTGTTCATTTGTATGGCCCTTGACTAACTTAGTAATCTTTTTCTCCGCACATTCTTTAATAAAATGATTCCTAATATCAATGTGCTTTGTCTTTGATTACTAAACTAGATTGTTCATAATTGAGATAGCAGTGTTGTTGTCAATATGGATGGCAATGTTCGTGAAGTTGAACCCATAATTTTTATGTTGAGTCTAAATCCACAGTACCTGTGCACAACAGCTTCAAGTAGCAATGTACTTAGTTTTATCAATTAATGAAGAAACAGGGGTTTGTTTTTTTGCACTACCATGAAACCAGTCTTTCTTCTAGAAATTAACAGCCTCCTCAAGTAGACTTCTTGTTGATGTTGTAGCCATCATAGTTATTATCTATATGCCATAGAGATTGAAATCATCATTTTTAACCATAAGCCTAACTTAGGTTCTCCCTTGAGATATTTTAGAATTATCCTTGCAGTAGTCATATGTGACACCTTGGGAGCAGCTTGAAAACACAAGCATGTGGCAAACATAATATCTAGTCTACTAGATGCTAAGTACATGAGAGATCTAATGATAGCTTGCTACTACTGTTGATCAACTACATTTTCCTCAAGATTAGGAGTTAAAGTGCATGATATGGACATAAGAGTTTTATCAGCTTTAGCATCATTAGCTTAAAGTCTCAATAAGATGTATTTAACATACATAGATTGATTTATGAATATGCCATCAACAGTTTGCTTGACTTGCAATCCAATAAAAAAAGTAGGTTCCCTCATTGAACACATTTAAAACTTGGACTTTATGAGTTGCTTAAAGTCTCTACACATCTTTTCATTTGTAGACTTAAATATGATATCATTTACATATACTTACACCAACATGATATCTACTCTCACTCTCTTGATTAATAGTGTTTTTGTAACACCCCTAAATTTAACTAGACTTACTTGAAATAAAAATAAGGATCTCAGGTTGCAATTTACAAAATTATAAGGGTTAAAACCGGGCTCTTGGAAATCCATCCTTCATACCCCAATATAAAATAATGTGACACCCCATGCAAGGGCATTTTCAACATTCAAGAGCGGCTGCTAGAGAGAGAAAATGGAGTTCTAGAGAGAAAGTCCAAGAACCTAATCAAGGTACCAACTCTCTCGTAGAGGATGACAGATCTAGGCAAGATCTTTGATATTTTAGTGTTTTATCATCATTTGGATGGTTAAAGTTAACATCTTGCATGTGCATGTTTATAGATCTCAGGTTTTAGCTTCTCGGTGTTAGGGTTCGTTGTCTTAGCTTGAAAGGTGAGTTCTAGATCTACACTTTTAATGTTTTTACTAGTTTTGAGGCTGATGTGCATGATTAAATGTGCTTTGAGTGTAAGTTTAGTGATTTTATACATAAAGTTGCCACCTTTAAGTCTAGGGTTCAAGTTCTATTAACTTCATGTCATATATTAAAGGACCTATGTGCGAACTCTAAAGTACATGTTAAAACACAACTATTTTCTAAGAAAGAACAAGTATAACTCGGTTAAATCTCGTTTCCAGCTGAAAAACCCTACAGTACCCATATATGTATATGTGAATGAGTGGACTATTACTAGGATTTTTCTTCCATAGCTGTATTACTAGGATTTTTCTTCCACAGCTCTATTAATCCTTATACTTAAACTGATTACTGTTACCCGCATTAGTCTCCAAGTCAACCACTGTTAGCCATGTTAATCCTTATACTTAACTGATTACTATTACCCGTATTTCCAAGTCAACCACTATTGCGCGTGTAAATTCCCATACTTAACAACCATTGTTACCAACATTAGTCTCCAAGCCAACCACTATTACCCGTAATAATTACTATACTTAAACAACCACTACTCTCTGCATTAACCCCCATGATCAAATCACTGATGCACGTATTTGTCTACCCAAATCATAGTTACCCGTATTGGTCATACTTGTAAAACTTCTTATGTTTACCCACAGTTCAAGTTTAGGGGATCCATACCCAGTTATACCTATTTTATTAATTTGAAAAAGAATTTTAAAATAGGATCATTATTGTGATTACCATTGGCCAGCTATGTGCTTGAATCTCACTTGTTTGCTTTGTGATAACAACTTATTGGCTTGTTTTGTGCTAGCTTTTCACTAGGCTTGCTTTGTGCTAGCATCTCACTTGTCTACTTTGTGCTAACATCATATTTTCCTCCTTCGTGCTTGCATCTCACTTGTTTGCTTTATGCTAACAACTTAGTGGCCTGATTCGTGTATGCATCTCACTTGCTTGCTTAGTGCTGGCAACCATAGTAGCTTGCTTCGTGCTAGCAACTATAGTAACTAGCTTGGTGCTAGTAGTTCATGACCTTGTTTTATTTCAGGACATCATTTCTATATGATTACCTCGTTATGGAAATTATGCTATGAATATTATGATAATGAGGAATGTTTTTCTTATATAAATAGATCTAAAGGCTTTTATGATTTATGACTTATGGTTCTAGAATTAAAACTAGAACTCATTCAACAACACTGACTTTTATTATGCATGTTAGGTAAATCCAAGCTTGGTTATGTTATTGAGGCTTGTGCATGGAAAGGCTCTCGGATTAGAGACTTGCATTCCGTTAAATGTCTTATATGAAATTGAGTGATTTCTATTGATGGAATGGTTTGACTAATTATTACTTGGATGTAATACAATGTTTATGTTTCGCTGCCCTTATCTTAATTATTATTGTAAAAATTTCAGTTTAAAAGTTATGGTTATGTTCATGAACAAACTGTGAGGTTGCTAGGAAACTTGGCCTTACAATTTTGTCTATGGCTCCTCTTGTGTAGCCATTTTCCAAAAGAAAGGTAGATAATGTCTTATACCATTTCGTTGGTGCTTAATGTAACCCATAAAGAGCTTAGTCAAGCTACATATATTGTCTAGAAATGTTGGATCCTTAAACCCAAGTGGTTGACATACATATGCTTTTTCATCTATTTCACCATAGAGAAAAGCACTATTCACATCTATTTGAAAAACTTTGAAGGTTTTTAAGGCTGTAATGCCAAGAAAAATACTTACAACCTCAAGTCTTGCTACCGGAGTGAATACTTCATCATAGTGAATTCCCTCTTCTAATGTGTACCTTTGTACTTCAAGTCTTGCTTTTTTTATGACTATCCCATTGTCATCTTTCTTAATCCTGAACACTTATTTGGTTCCTATGGTAGTCTTCCCCCTTGGAAGTGCATATATTTTCCAAATCTTCTGCTTTTTAAAGTAAAAAAAGTTCTTCTTGCATTGCTTTAACCCAACTATTTTCTTGTAAGGATCCATCAGCCTTTTTGGGGTTCCCTTTTTGACAAGATGCATGAGTATTACAAAATGTTTTCTTCATGTACTTGGCTTTTAATTTTGACACCAACATTAACACCACCGATGATGTTTTCAACCAGATGTTCTTTATGAGTTTGTAGCCTTGAGATTACTTGTAGTTTTTAGGAGAGAACTAAATTTGAGAACTTCACTTCAGGAAAATCATTAGTTGGCTCAACTGCTAAACTTTGTTCCTTATTCAGTAGGTTGCTAAGTATTTATCGTTCTACAAGTGTAGGTTGTTTATCTATTAAAGTACCGGATATTGTTCTAGAAACATTTTGAAGTAGATGGTTAAATACATATGTGAATCCATTTATATCAAACATCCAATTAAGAGTACAACTAGCACTATTTTTGGAAATTTCCTCAAGAATCAATACTCTATAAGCCTTAGCTTGATAAGAGTATCTAATAAACTACTCATTTATATATTTCTTAGCAAACTTAGATACTAATCTTTGGTATTATGAAGAGTACAATAAGTTTGGAATCAGAAAGCAAGGTCCTTGCAACCTCAATAAGTGTCTTGTTCCTCCTCTTAGCAACTTTCTTTTGCTTATTAGTTATAGGAGCACTATATTATCTAGAAATACATTTAAATTCAAAAAAGAATCAAGAATGTTGTTATTAAACTTAGTTCCCTAATCACAGCTAATGATTTTAACCTTTTGATCAATTTTGTTCTTTATTTAACAATAAAGGATTTTAATAATATAAGAGTTTTATATTTTGTTTCCAAAAAGAAAACCTAAGTATATCTTGTAAAATCATCTATTATTGCTAAACAATAAGATTTTCTTTCCAAACTCTTTACACCTGTGGGACCAAATAGATGCATGTGTAACAAGTGTAAAGGAGTTATGACTGAATTCATTTCTTTAGAGTTATGAGAATAGCTATGTTGCTTTCCTTTCACACATACAACATAATTATTAGCACATGCAAACCTTTTGTTAGCTAGTTCATTGAGTAATCCATTTTTCAGAATATTATTCATTTTTTTAAAGATTTACATGAGCGAACCTTTCGTGCCATAGAGATGATTCAAACAAAGGCTTTAGATATAAAGCAAGAAAAAAATCCCTTAAGGTGATGCATTCTACATGGTCAACATGTACATATTATCTCTTTTGGGTGCTCTTAAAAGACTTTTATTATTTGCAATGACAAACCCAAGTGAGAGTACAATATATTCATGTTCTTTGAAAAAAATGTTGTGCTTTTGATCACATAGTTAAGATACAGTTATAAATCAACTCTTTCACATAGTACACTTTATCAAAACTTCTCGTACCATTACTAACAGTGTCTCTTCTACTATTGAATCCTCCCTTTTGATCACTTTCAAAGGCAACCGATCTATCATCATTCAGCAGACATGATCTGTAACCTGTCATGTGTCGAGAACATCCACTATCAATAATTCCTAGGTTTTCTTTAATCTATGCATGGGTTAGTGTTGAATGGAAACCCATTCTTATTTAGTATTGGACCTTAGAGATTTAGTAATATAAGTAAACTCATTCACGCGACATCTGAGTTTTTAGTTTGGGGATTTGGCTTGGTGGCTTTGCATGGTAAATCAATATGTTTAGAAGATGGTTTTGGCTTCCATACTTTCTTTTATGTCGAAGCCTCTAGTTTGCTATAAGATTTGTCATCATCTTCTTCTGCTTACTTGCTGAACTCTTTTTAGTAGATTTCCTTAAACCTTCTGAACTTTTGGCATGCTTTTTATCTATAGAGTTCTTTTTAGCAGATAGCTTCCTCTTTTTAACTACTGAAGAATTGATCATTGTTGATCCCTTCTTGGAAGTTGATTTGATGATGGGGTTGAATGGTTAGATAACTTGTTTGACTATGGAGATCTTTTTGAAGCAACTGATTACTAGCTGCTGATTTGCTAACTCCTGATAGAATCGATAGTTTCTTTTTGGATGCTGACTTTATTTTATCTATAGTCTATAGTTTTGCATTCTGTCGAATAGTCTTAGATGTACCTCACACCTTCTAGAGGAATTTTCATCACCTTTGTAGTTGTTCCTATTGTTCAATGCTTCATTTTCATTCATAATTTGTATCTTTGTTGACATTAGGTGGTAGTAGCACTCCTTTGTGAAATGATCATCTTCTCCACATATCAAATAGATCAAAGCTTGATCTTTCTTCTTCTTGGCCATCTCGATTGTTCTTTTAGTATTCTTTAATTCCATCTTCAGTTGTTTCTTCTTACCTTTTGCAATTAGTTAATGATCAACAATCTCTAAAAACCATCTTTCTTCTTGAAGTCTTCATTTCCTGATGCCTTCCTAATGCATTCGGTTCAACTTTTAGGGTTAGTAAGTTTTTTTTTTGTTTTTTTCTAAAAAAGGGACTTAGAGTTTGCAAAACTTTAGAAATCTCACAATGTTTAGTTTTAAGGTTTAGATTTTAGGATTAGTATTTTCGGTTTAGCTTTTAGTATTAGGTTTTTAGGTTTAGCTTTTAGGATTAGGTTTTTCGGTTTTTGTTTTTGGGTTTAACTTCTAGGTAGTATATTTTAGGGATAGGTTCTGGGCTTAAGCTTTAGATTTTAGGTTGCTTGTCGGTTATCTTTTTTAGCTTTAAGTTATGAGAAAATTAAGAAAAATCATCTAAAGTGTATTTTATAGTAATATATAACCTCGTTGGTTTAGATAATTATAAACTTTTCAATTTAAATCCGACGGAACAAAATTATATATTCATGTATGTAACACATATTTTAGATAGAAACAAATTAAATCCATAATATTCTAAATAAATTATTTTTTCTTAGTTATCTAAATTGTATTTAAGTAATCTATGACCTCATTGTTTTAGATGATTTTATACTTTACATTTTGTACACAACGTGGATGTAACACATAGTTTTCCATATATAACTTATAGAAACAATAATTCTATTTTTATTATTGTCTTTACATGTATTACCACTATATTAAACTATATAGTAATAAACAGTTATAAAAATATTTTTTTAATGAATCACTGGTGGCCCCATCTCTTCCCCTCACAAGTACCTTTCTCTTTCTCTCAATCATAAGCATCACACACTCATACCATCACTGCACCCTCTCTTTTTGACTATCTCCTAGCTATGACACCATAACCACCTACGGCGGTTGACCAATCTCCACCACACGACTCCACTCCGGCCACCTCCGTCTAACTCCGACGCTGGTGGTTGCAAGTCCCACAGATTGTTGTGTACCAGGTGCTCCGACTGTTGTTGCTTTCTTCCGTCCAATAACTACCGTGCTCCGACGAGTGCCTGAATAACAATACTCGCACCAGTACACAACGAGGAAGTAGATGATGTCCCGGCGACGACAATGACGGTGGTACAAGGTGCAAACTCCAAGGTCTCGCTATTGCGATGGCTAAATGCAGCATTATGTTTGGGACATGGATTGCATCTATAAGGTGTTTGTTGAAGATTGAGATGGTGGATAGGAGTATCTAGGGTTTGGGAGGAAAATGAGGGTTCTTTAGCCATGGTACGGGGGTTCATTGGGTCTTGGTTGTATGTATGTATAGGATATGTAAAACGGATATTGGAAATGGAAATATGCATTAAAATATTATTACTATATGATGTGTGTTATGATATATATATTTTAACAATTGATTGTACACAATTAAGTTTAAAAAAATGATTTTAACCTAATGAGTAACTACACACACAATTGGCAAGTGTACCTATCAAATAGTAGTATATCTTTTGGTAAGAACCAAGTATCGTTCCCGAACACGAAAGCTCCTGAGACAAAATTTTTGTCATTATCTAGCCGATAAAATATGATTTGTGAAAATTATGATTAATTTATTTAGCCAACAACTAATCAAATTGAAGAAAGTAAACGAAGATGAAGATAATCAATTAGAAAAGATATCACTTAGACTTCGAATCCGCTTAGCAAAACAATGACAACATGCATGAACCTATGGTGATATCATTTTCTACACATGAATAGCTATGTAATGTATCAATAGCTATGTAAATCCTTTAACTTATGAATGTACTAACCCGAATACATAAACCATAACTTTGCGTATTATCTATAGTTACACATAAACAAAGTTAGGAGAAACTCATAACAAACAAAATGGTTTTCACATTATTATAGTTACACATAAACAAAGTTAGGAGAAACTCATAACAATCTGCAAGACAATTTTAGGGGTGATGCAACAGTTTCACAAGGTTGGAGAGAAGCAAACAACACTTAACAAATCAAATAGGAAACCAGTAAATGAAACAAAGAACAAAGGTAAAGAACACAAGCAGAAAACAAAGTTTGGTTTTCAAGGATGATGTATGTTGCTTTAAGTGTTTTACAATTGTTACAAGGCTTAGTCCATAAGTACTGATACATGAGATACTTTATAATACATCCTACATCTTGCCATACTTTGAAGGCTAGCTGGGACACTAATCTAGACAACGACATCAATGTAAAGTCAAAAGGTTGATTGTCTTTTGACATGTAACTATGACATGTCATAGCTCACAACCTAAAGTATTTTATAAGTACAATAGTAAAAAGTTATAAACATGGACACCATACATAGTAGTTGACAAAAGCAAAAAGGTAATCACCAACTTGTATAAGTTGGTGAGTCTTCAGAGTGATAGCGAAAAGTAGATTTGCTTTTCTCGAAGCATGTTAGAGAATAATTGTGTTCTCTTTTTCTTTGGAAGAAATTTGTCTTCAAGCTTCGGAAGACATCATCTTTGGCTTCGAAAGAAATGGTCTTTGGCTTTGGAATATATGACACATAGATAATTTCTTAGTGTTTTTGTCTAATCTTCCGAACTAACTTCTTTTGTGTTTTAGAATGCTTGCTGAGAGAACTTTGGTATGCATCAGCCCTTATGTTAACTCTTACAAACTCCCCCTAAGCTGATGCTACCAAACCTTGAGAGTAACTTTGAGTCTTGATCTTCACATGTTTAGAGTCCTCATTAGAAACTGGAACATTTTTCTCTTTATCAGTTGATCCGGATTTTTCAGACTCTCAAAGTACTTCTTCATGTCAAAGAGATTATGCAGATGAAGTTCAATCATATTCTGCAGGAAGTATATATTTTCACCTCCTTGATCTCTAGTGACATTCCATGTGTCTGGGTTTGTAATGAAAGCTCAGGACACAAAGGGTCTATCAACACCAAGAGGCTCTACATGAATTGGAGTTGATTGAATAGCCTCTTCTTGTTCATCCTCAGAATGTTTTGACCTATCCTGACGTACAGAGGTGGATACCTTGGAATTTTTTTTCTTTTTCTTGTCCCTTCTGATGGCCATCCTCTTCCTCTTTTTATATTTTAAGTGAGAAGGTTGGTCTTGAGTACTAGATGTTTCTTCTTAGTTGGGTCCTTTCCGTTCACATGTTTAGAAGGAGAAGGCTCAGAACCCTACTGTTGGTTAGAAGCTGAAGCTGGTTTTGATGTAGCTCTAGGTTCAGGTTGTGTTATCACTTGTGGTTCAATCTTCACCTCAGCTTCAAGTGTAGCTTGACTTGGTGAAGAATGCAAGTGTACTAGCTCACCCTTCTTGATCTTCTGCTTGATTACTCTAATATGCTCATCCATAGTGGATAAAGATATTAGACCAAGTCTCCTTCCAGAAAACCCATACAGATTCAAGAAGCTTATTATCTTCATTCTGTCAGCATTCTTTTTCTCATTAGCTCTGATGTTGGCTATTGACTTAGTAGCCTCCTCTCTCATATTCTTCTTAGGAGCTTTTCTTTCTATTTGAGTTTCTTGTTCTAACCGCTTGAGGTATTCAAATTCTATGTACTCATATGAGAGAGGGTGTAGAGCTGCTGCCTGATAGAGTCTTGTGGCACTAAGGTAGGTTATTAGTTGAGTTTCTTACTCAACTACCACAGTCTCTTTCTCAGGACTTTTTTGAACTGGAGAGAGGACACGGGCTTTATACAATATTTTTCTCTTTCTTTCTTCTTTGATTTTAAGGAGCAATTCTGCAGCCTCAGCCTCCTTCCTCTCTTTTGACACTTATGTGTCAGCCAGTTCATTCAATTCCTCCAAGGGAAGAGAGATGATTTCGTCTATGTTGTAGTTTCCGAACACTAGATAATTCAATTTGGTTGCTCTTAACTCATTTTCCTAAGTGTTAGGCCTATGGGCAGCCCTGATTGCAGCTTGCATAAAGTTGGGGGTCTCTCTTGTTCTCTCTCCCCTTGCCTTCCTCTTCCTCTCCCTTTTCTCCTCCTCAATCTCCCCAGGAGTTATTTTGCTTTTCCCTTTGTCAATAACTGCTTGTGTGACTCAGGATGGAAAGAGGTTTGGCCTTTTTGACTTGGTGTAAGACTTGAATTCTGGCCAGAGACAGACTGTGACACGCCTTCACTAGCTGGTGTCCCATTGAAGGTTCTGGGTGCTGAAGTAGATCCAATCTCACGGTTCACAGGCTGTACCACAGGGCCTTCAACTGAGGTTTCCCCTTTAAAGGTAATCTTAGGGTATTCCTTAGTATCCAGTTGACGAACAATTTTCCCTACTACCCTCTGTCTATATAATTTTGATCTTCTTCCAAATTCTTCGAGCACCCTTTGCTGGATTCTTTCTGCTAACTTTTCAGCTCACTTGTTATGACTTGGGTTGGCAATTGTCAAGTCAACAAAAGAGAAACTCTTATAGTATCTCAGAGTTTGAAAATTGAACACCTCTTATTTCCCCTAAGACCTAGAGAGTGCTACGGCTCTTCTGTTAGCATCATACCTCCATCCTATGATTAGATTGTCAATAGGGTAGGATGGGCTAGACATTGCCCTTGGTATCCCCTCCTTAAATAAACAACTTTGAAATAAGACATCCACATTCATGTGGGCCTAAGGAGTTTGTTGAGCATGGACAACTACAAGTGTGAGTGGTGAGTCCTCATTGTCCATTTTCTGGGCAGAACTCCCAGGTTTCGTAGTTGTGGTTAAGACTTTTCCCCTCTTTTTAGTAGCATCACCCACTTACATAGGTGAGCTAGTGGTTAGTTCCACCACTTCCATAGATTCTTGTGGTCCTGCTTGAGCTTGCCTGGCAGGTCTCTCAGCTAACTTGCCCTTGAGACTGGTGATCTTAAGTTGCTGATTAAGGACCCCCATGGCACTCATTTCAAATCTATTTTTCATCAGATTCTCAAATTCATTGTAGAGCTTTATATTTGTCAACCCAAAGATGATGTCATCTACATAAACTTGAACTAGTACCAAGTCATTTCCTGTTCCTTTGAGGAAAAGTGTGATGTTAATAGTACCTCTCTTGTAACTATGTTGGATAAGGTACTATGACAGTGTCTCATAGCACTTTCTTGGAGCCTGATACAGTCCATAAAGAGCTTTGTCAAGTTTGCAAACATAATCAGAATGATCTTGGTATGCAAAGCTAGGTGGTTGTTTAACATACACTTCCTCATCAATCACCCTATATAAAAATGCACACTTGACATCAAGTTGGTAGACCTTGAAATCCTTGGATGCAGCAAAAGCAAGAAATATTCTTAACAACTTCAAGTCCTGCCACTGGATAAAAAACACATGTGTAGTCAATCCCTTCTTCTTGAGTGTATCCTTGAACAACTAGACTTGCCTTGTTCTTGATGACAAGTCTTCTATCATCCTTTTTTATTTCTATAAAACCACTTGATCCCTTTGGTAGTCTTCCTATGAGAAAGATGACATAGGTTCCAAACCTTCTGCCTTTTGAATTAAAGTAGTTCTTCCTGCATTGCTTCAACCCAGCTTCAATCTTTCAAAGTCTCATCAATTTTCTTTGGCTCAATCTGAGATAAGAAGCAAGAATACAGACCAACATTTGAATTATGGGTTTGTCCTCTTATTCTTATCCTAGTCTCTACATCTTCATTGATGTTTGTGGAAGGATGAGACTTGTAGATTCTCAGTTAAGGAAACACAAGAAGTTGGTTTCACAGATCTAAATTAGTGAAATTTAGATATGAGGATTGAGTATCACCCACCACATCACCATACTTATCAAGAGAAACTTGATCCAATAAGTGTGTGACAACATTGATTTTGTCTTTAAAAGTTCGGTTGTCAGTATCATGGAATTCTTGATTGCTGTCATCATCTCCATCTCCTCCTACATTGGAAATCCATTCATTTAAGTATTGTGCCTGATAACTGGAATCGGTAGGCACCTTAGATGTATAAGCTAAAGAGTCTGTCATGGATGTGCTAACAGGGTTTCCACCTGTAGGTTTTGTTACCACGGGAACTGAAAGTGCTCTATCATTTGGTCTACTGAGCTCAAATCTTGGATCAGGATCTCTTGCTGATGTATTACCTATAGATCCTAAAACATATTCATAAGATTTATTACAACAGTTGGTAACTAAATCAACATCAAATAGCCAATCAGGACCAGAACCTTTCACACAGGGAGTGTGTTCATTGAAGGTCATATGGGTTGACTCCTTAACTATTCTAGTTCTAAGATTGTATACTCTTTAAGCCTTAGCTTGGGAAGAGTATCAAATAAAGTGTCCATCATATGATTTCTCAACAAATTTGGCTATATGATATGTGGTATTCAAGATTGTGTATGGACATCCAAATGATCAGAGAAAGCCAATAAAAGGTCAACTTTTTTGCCACAGTTCATAAGGATTCTTATCATGAGTCTTAACTACTAAAACTCTATCCTTCACATAGCAGGCAGTGTTTCTTGCCTCTGCTCAGAAGGTGATGGGCATTTTAGAGTCAGAGAGAATGGTCCTTGCAGACTCAATAAGTGTCCAATTTTTTCTTCCAGCAACACCATACTGTTGAGAAGTCCTAAGAGCACAATATTACCTTGAAATACCTTTTTCATCACAAATATATCAATGATTTGGTTTTTAAATTCGGTGCCTTGATCACATCTTATGGTCTTGACCTTGTGATCAGATTGATTCTCAATCTTCAGAATAAATGACTTCAAGATTTCGGGGGTTTCATCCTTACTTCTAAGATATCTTGGAAATCATCTGTGCTCATAAGAGAATATGAAGTTCTTACTAGACTCATCACACTTGTGAGGCCAAAGAGATACAAGTGTAATAAGTGAAGAGGAGTAGTGATAGAGTTAAGTTCCTTTTGCTTGTGTTGCTTCCTTTTCAGACATGCAACACAATGGTCATCACTTGTAAACTCCTTCGTTGGCATTCTAGTTACCAAATCATTTTTAATCAGTTTATTCATGTTTTTAAAGTTTACATGGCACATTATTTTATGCTAGAGGAAAGACTCATCACTATTGGCTTCAGACAGAAAGTAGGAAACTTCTCTACAAGGGGATGTTTCTTGCAAATCATCTTCTAGGGGCTTTGAGCAGTATATGCTCTTGAGGATTGACCACCCCAAGTGTGAGAACAATGCACTCATGTTCAGTAAAGAACATGTTATATCTCTGGTCACAAAATTGAGATACACTGAGAGATTGTACTCAAGATCTTTGACAAAGTTTACCTTCTCAATGTTGAGCTTACTATTTATGACCTTGCCCCTACCAGTGATGTAACCACCCGATTCTCCTCCAAAAGCAACTGGCCTTTCATCAATCTTCTCAAAGTCTTGAAGCAAAGAACCATTTCCTGTCATGTGCCTAGAACAGCCACTGTCAATGATACATGCATTTCACTTGGTCTTCAGCTGTTCGTGCACAGAAAGAGATGGTTAGTTACATTTGGAAACCCAAGCCTTACTGGTCTTGGGCTCATCAATCTGAATAGAAGATAGATTAATAGTTATTGATCCTATATGCAAGCTTTGAGGATCATTTGCTGTTGATGAAGAGGAAACTTCTGTCACATGGCCTTCCATCATCTTCCACACCATCTTAGGAAGATTAGACTTGGCCTTCAATGCTTCAGAAGCTTTTATAACTTCAGAGGTTTTGGAGACTGAACCTTTGGAAGTTTTTGCATCCACTACAGCAGACTTTAGTTTTTCAAAAGCATTCATTTATTCTGAGTCCAAATTTTTTTCCGAAGGAAATGTTCCACCTGTCTTCATTTTGATCACCTTGGAGATTCCAAAGGAAAGTGGTTTTCCTTCTGAAGCTATCTTCTTCTTCTTCTTCTTTTAAGAAGTCTTCTTCGTCATGTGGATAGTACTTTTGGGATTGTAAATGCAATCCTTAGCAAAATGAGAAGTACTACCACACATGATGCATTCAACTAGCATACTTCTGAGAGTCTTCTTCCGATAAGAAGGTTGAGCTTGATCTCTTTTCAGTTCCTTCTTCACCTTTGTAGATGATGCAACATGCTTTTAAAGATTAAGCTTGTTCTTTGAGCCGGATGGTTCAGGCAGTGCAGCAGTGGTGCATTTTTCATCAACCTTCTTCTTTTGACGAGGACGGTTTGAATTTGGACTAGGAATCCTAGTACTAGAGTGCTTAGTTAAGTCTTTAGTCTTCACCACTTCAAACCTGGTAGAGATAAAGTCTTGTTTTTGCTTAAGGTTGAAGGTGGGTTTGATCTCTTGGGCTCTATTTGATTTTCTTTTAGCTGCCCAAATCAAATTCTTCCTTCCAGACTTGGCTATCCTTGGCTTTTTCTTTTCTCTTGGAGAATGATTACCTTCTTAGAATGAACCTCTTCATTCACATCAGGCTCATCCTTCACCACCTCCTCTTCAACATCATCTTCATCTTTTTCATGAACTAGATAAATAGGGGGTAGCTCATGTTCACAAGATCCACACCTTGGTTGTCTGATAGATAGTAAATGCATGTGGAGGAGCTATTTCACTGGATCCAAGTCCTTGCGTGTTTTTGTAAGACACTTTTGCATGCAAGGATGAGAATATGATGTTCTTGAAGGTTTTCTCTTCAAGAACACACTTTTCTGCCCTGACTTTGCTGATCACAAGCTTAGCCTCGCATTCAGTTATCTTGGTAATGAGATCTTTGATTTGAGTCCTGTAATTTGTGTGCTCATGCTTAAAAGTAGAAATTGTTTTTTCTAAATCATCTATTTAAGTTTATAGTCATTTTTTTCTCATTTAAAATCTACTTTTAAAATATTCAAGGACTCAAAATCATATCTCACTTTCAAGTAATAGGACCTGTACATGTTTACTTTTTTAATACCTTGAGTTCATCATGGTCAGCCATCAAGGCATGATTGGGAGAGACATCTTCAACCTAGAAGCTCCAGTCAAAACCTCCTTCTTCTACAGTAACTGCAGCTTACTGCTTGGGCTTCTCAATCTATGGAGCTCCCATAGTGTAGTTTGGTCTGGATTGTGCTTGGCCACCATTGGTCCTAGGTGCCTTGCACTCCCTAGCAAAATGTCCCATATTGTTACAGTTGTAACACTTCCTTTTGCTTTTATCCAGTCCAAACTACCCACGAGATACATTGCTGGGAAACTTTCTTCCTGTCCTCTTGTAGAACTGTTTGGCTCTGTGAGTGAGTAGAGCCATTTGCTGAACTATCTCCATATACTCCAGATCATCTGGATGGATGCAATCCAAGTCTTTGGGAGTGAAGAGAAAGTTTCCATAACTGTCATCAGAATACACAAAGGCTTGAGATAAGCTTGTCTCGTGGTATGGACTTCCTTGGATGTAGCTCTCCCTTGGCGTCTCTGGGAAGGTGATGAAAGGGCATTTTGTGACTTGTTAAGGTAGCAAAGAAGATGATGCTGAGGTTCTCTATTATCCCTTTCAACCACATGCAAGGTAGAACTCTTGGGAGTACTGAATGAAATGTAGGATGGATTTTGCATGTCCATATCCTTCTGGTAACAACTTACGATACCATACAACTCAGTAAGGGTAAGAGTAGAAAGGTTTTTAGTTCTTTTAATGGCCACACAATAGTATGTCCATTCTCTTAGAAGAGAGAACCTGAACTTCCCCACAATGTCCCTATTTTCAAGTTTCACTCCAGTATCACTAGAGTATCCACAATCTCAACATACCTAAAGTATTTTTGAGTCATGGTTTCACCTATCTTGAAGGTGAAATTCTCAAACTGCTACTTCAGTATATCCTTCTTATTTTCTTTGGCTTCAGCAGCCCCTTCATACATCAACTTAAGTGCTTTCTAGAGCTGCTTGATAGTCTTGCACATTTAAAAGCCTTTGTAGATAGAGTTGGGAACAGCAATTTGGAGAGCGGTCATGGTCTTCTAATCTACATCAATTCTTTTCTAGTCTTCATCAGAGTAGTCGGCCATTTTCTTTGGAATCATCTCACCAACAACAGTAGCTGAAGGTGTGCATGGACATGAGGTCCTGAGACAACATATCTTCATATCATGCTATCTTGAGACTTGATGAAGTCTTCCATTTTTTGGCACCAAATATCAAAGTCATCAGCAGTGATCAGTGGAGATTTGGTCATGGCACCCATTTCCATATCAGCCTTGGATAAAGCTGTCATTTCAGTTGATAAGTGTTTTGCGAAACTGAAGAGATTAAAGATGGTAAGATCTTACAATCAAGAGCTTAAGAAGCTCTAATACCAATTACATGACTGTTTAAGGGGTGATGCAATAGTTTCACAATGTTGGAAAGAAGCAAACAACACTTAGTAGATGAAATAGGGAACTGGTAAATGAAACAAAGAACAAAGGTAAAAAACACAAGCAGAATACAAAGTTTGGTTTTCAAGAATGATGTATATTGCTCTCAAGTGTTTTATAATGTTTACAGGGCTTAGTCCCTAAGGGCCGATACATGAGATAATTTCTACTACATCCTACAGTCGACCATACTTTGAAGGCCAGTTGGAATACTAATCTAGACAACAAGATTAATGTAAATTCAAAAGGCAGATTGCCTTTTGAAATGTGACTATGACATGTCATAGCTCACATCCTACTTACCTGTTGACAATAGCAAAAAAGGTAATCAGCATAATTAGTAGTTGACAAAAGCAAAAAGGTAATCACAAACTTGTATAAGTTGGTGAGTCTTCAGAGTGGCAGCGAAAAGTAGATTTGATTTTCTCAAAGCATGTGAGAGAATAATTGTGTCCTCTTTCTCTTCGTAAGAAATCCGTCTTCAGCTTCAGAAGACTTTGTCTTCAAGCTTCGGAAGACTTCATCTTTGGCTTCGGAAGAAATGGTCTTTGGCTTTGGAAGATTTGACACTTAGAGAATTTCTTAGTGCTTTTGTCAAATCCTCCAAAGTAAGTTCCTTTCTACTTCAGAATGTATGCTGAGAGAACTTTAATATGCATCAGCCTCTAAGTTAACTCTTACACAATCACTATGGTTTTCACAAACATATGTATAAGGATGCACACTTGTTCAACTTTACTAAATATCAACCCTCATTCACAATTCAACATAATATGGTTATAACACCTGTAAGATTCAATATTTCATCAAGTTTAACAAGCACACACTATCATTGAAGGGGATTCATAGTTTTGTAATGAGCATTGAGATAAACATCACCAAGGGTTTCATACAAAATGTCAAAATACGCTAAGTTTCATCAAATCTAAGTTATTAAAAATCTTTAGCCCATGAGGCATACAAAAACCACATACAAACTCATAGAAATGGAAGAAAACACAATGGATCTAAAGGTTTTCACACCAAAATAAAGAGAGGTGGGTTGTGTGCAGGACCGGTTGGGAAGGTCAATGCAATAGTTTCACAGGGTGTTTGGAGAGTGAACTTACATAACACTTACAAGATCAAATAAGGAACCGGCTTTATATAAACTAAGAACTTATAGTAAAAGAACACAAGCAGAAATGGTTTTCAAGAATGTTGTATATTGCTATCAAGTTCTATTACAAAGTTACAAAGTGATCAAGTGATAATTCAAAATACAAGACCTGAGATACTTTACACTACATCCTACAGCCGGCCATACTTTAAAGGCCAGCTGGATACACTAATCTAGAAAACAAAATCAATGTAAAGTCAAAAAGGCAGATTGCCTTTTTGACATGTGACTATGACATGCCATAGCTCACATCCTAATGTATTACAAAAAAGATAAAAGTACAAAGTGGAAAGTTACACACACCTAGGCCATAATCTACAGTTTACTAAAGCATGGACTTTTTCACCAACTTCTGCAAGTTGGTGAGTCTTCAGAGTGACAGTGGAAAGTTGGTTCGCTTTCTGAAAAAGTAAATCAGAGAAAGCATGTCTTCTCTGTCCTCAGAAGAAATCAGTCTTCTGTCTTGTTGGCTTCGGAAGACTTTGTCTTCTAAGCTTCGGAAGACTTCATCTTTGGATTCGGAAGATCTTGGTCTTGGATTTTGAAAATTTTACACTTAGACAGTTTTTCTTAGGAGAAGTGTAAAACTTCCACAGTAACTTCTTCAATGCATATGCATGCAAGCAGGAAGCTCTTTGGCTACTTTGGTTGCATCAACCTTTCAAATATTCCTTACGAACTCCCTCTAGGCTGATGCTACCAAAACAGAGAAGGATACTCAAAAATTGACAGCCCTCATTAGGATCAAGACCATGCCTTTCTTCATCAAATGATCAGGATCCCTCAAACTCCCATAGTATCTCCTCATGTCATAGAGATCATGCAGAGGGAGATCAAACATGTCTTGCAAGAGATAGATATCTTGACCTCCTTGATCTCTAATGACATACCATCTGTCTAGATTAGCTACAAAGCTCCAGGACAGGATGGGTCTTCTAACTGCAAGAGGCTGCTTGAATAGGAGTTAGTTCAACATCCTCTTCTTGAGCAACCTTTTGACTCATTTTGAGGTGAATAGGTGGATGCCTTGGACTTCTTCTTCTTCTTCTTGTCCCTTCTGATGGCTATCATTTTCCTCTTTCTATACTTTACTAAGGAGAATTGCCTGTAGAACTAGTTGATCTTTCTGTATTCTCCTCAGTTGGGTCCTTTCCTCCACATGTTCAGAAGCAGGAGGTTCAGAACCCTGCTATGGGTTAGAGAATGAAGTTCGCTTAGATGTAGCTTCAGGATTAGGTTGTGTTGTCTCTTGTGGTTCAATCTTCACCTCAACTTCAGTTACAGCTTGACTTGGTGGAGAATGCAAGTCAACTAGCTGACCTTCCTTTATCTTCTACTTGATCCTTCTGATATGCTCATCTATTATAGATAGAGACATAGGACCAAGTCTCCTTTCAAAGAACCCATACAGCTTCAAGAAGCTCACCATCTTCAGCCTATCAGTAGACTTCTTTTCTTATGCTCTGATGATGGCTCTTGACTTAGAAGACTCTTATCTTATTTTCCTCTTAACAGCTTTTCTTTGAGTTTGAGCTTCTTCGTCCAGCTGCTTGAGGTATTCAAACTCAACATATTCATATGAGAGAGGGTTCAGAGCTGCTGCCTGATAGAGACCTGTGGCACTCAGATAGGTTCCATTTTCTATCTTTCTTGTTTTTTACCTATATGAGTTTGTTCCTATTGTATAGCCACAGTCTCCTTCTCAAGACTTTCTTGACTGGAGAGAGGGTAGGGGCTTTGTAGAGTTTCTTTATTTTTTTTCTTCTTTAATCTTAAGGAGCAATTCTACAGCCTCAGCCTCCTTCCTCTCTTTAGACAACTCTGTGTCTGCCAGTTCAATCAACTCTGCTAAGGGGAGAGAGATGAGTACATTTATGTCATAGTTCCTTAATCCCAGGTAATTCAATCTGGCTACCCTTAACTTATCATCTTGAGTGTTAGGCCTGTGGGTAGCCCTAATTGTAGCTTGCACAAAACTTGAGATCTCTCCTGTTTTCTCTCCCTTAGCCTTCTTCTTCCTCTTCCTCTCCTTTTTCTACTCTCAGGAGTCATTTTCCTCTTCCCTTTATCAATTGTTGACATGTATGACTTAGGGTGGAGAGAGCTTCGGCCTTTTGATGATTGTACTGAGCTTGAGTTCTGGCCAGGGAGAGGTTGTGATACACCTTCACTAGAAGGTGTTTCACTGAGGGTACTGGGTGATAAGGATGAGCCTATCTCAAGGTTCACAGGGTCCACTCCTGAGCCTTCAACCAATGTTTCCCCTTCGAAGCTAATATTAGGGTCTACCTCAGTATCCCGTTGACCAACAGTTTTCCTTACTAGCCTCTGTCTATATAATTTTGCTCTACTTCTAAACTACTACAACACCCACTCTTGAATTATTTCAGCTAATCTCCCAGCCTGTCTGTTTATGCTTGGGTTGACAAGTGTTAGATCAACTAAGTTAATACTCTCATGGAATCTCATGGTTTGAAAGTTAAAGACCTCCTACTGCTCCTGAGATATAGAGAGCACCAAGGCCATTCTTGCATTGTCATACCACCATCCCATTATTGGATTTTCTACAGGATAGGATGGGGCAGACATGGCCATTGGAATTCCTTCCTTAAAGAGTTCTTGTAATATGGCCTCCACATTAGTATGAGCCTAAGGAAGTTGTTGAGTCTGGACAACTGCAAGTGAGGGAGGTGAATTGTCATTGGCCATACTCAGGACAGAACACCCAGGTTCTGTGGTTGTAAGGACTTTCTCTCCCTTTTTGGTAGCATCACCCACTTGCATAGGTGAGCTGGAGGTTAAGTCCAGCACTTCCATAGGTTCTTATGGACCTAGTTGAATTCATCTTGGTGGTGTCTTAGTTAGCTTGCCCTTGAGATTGGTGATCTCAAGTTGCTGGCCATTGACCCTCTTCTGCAAGGCAGTCACTTGAGATTCCAAGTGACTAACCTTAGAAACTAAATAGGTGCATGTTTGTTGAAGTTGTTGCACCTTTAGTTGCAGACTCCCCTCATCTTTAGATGAAGAATCATGGAGGGATGAGAGAATTGGACCAAAGTCTTCTTCCTCATCACTAGCATATTGATCTTGGCTGCTGGATTTCCCCTGCTCCATGACAGCTTCAGTTGAAGTGTCAAGGGGCTGGGTTGCCATGGTTAAGGTCTTAATGATGTAATCACTTGCATAAGTGAGACCCTCTTCCATATGGATCTCCTGAACTTGTTTAGAGAGATCCACCTTAGTTTGGGGTGGATGATGTGGGCTAGACATAAGAGAGGCAGGAGCACTCATCTCTCCTTGATCAAGGGTGGAGAAGAGAGACTCATGGTACTCACTGAATCCCATGTCTTCATCATCATAGAATTCTAGGTTGGGGATTGGATGGTTACGATCCATAGGCTAGGAATGGTAACTGTCCCCTAAAAGTTGTTTACTAGAGTTTTGAGACTCTAAGTGAAGGATTAAGGCTTGTCGGGTGATGAGCTTAGCAGGCTGAGCATGAGAAACCTTAGCACTGATCATTGGTGAGATAGGAGTGGTTTGCTCCTCAGGGGAAGTGGGAGCTCCAGTGTCCACTTCCTCCTGCATGGGAGGTAATATGGGGGCCTGCACAGGCTGAATAGCCTGTGTAGGGGTTCGTTTGGATTTTCTCTTGTAGGTGATGGTTATTTGAGGTTGAGTGAGTAGCTGGGAGATAACAGGTGTGTGTTAAATACTAGCTGGTGCTGCTAGGTTTTCACCTTGATTAATGAGCTCTAACATTTTTTGAACAAGGGCTGTTTCGACCCAAGAGAATCCCACAATAGGTTTTCTTATAATTTTAAAGATGTCGGGCTTCATCTGTCCCAATTTAAGAACATTACATGTTCCCCTTAACTATGAGCCCAGTTTACAGTTAAGAATGTGCTAGACATATTTAGGGAACATGTAATATTCTAAGTAGTCAAAATTAGCAAGCAAATTTGTATAGACAAACTATGAATACCTGAACTGGACCCCTTGAACCATTCCATGTACTATATAGGAAAGGTCTTCCGGAATTTGATCCCACCCTCCATGCTTGTTGGATAGACTTTGAATAACCACATGGAGGAGGTATTTCCATTAGGAGGAGACCTTTACCTTTCTAAAAGTTCTTATAGAGTAGTCCCCCTCATAGCTCATCTGGCCAAAAGAATGATTTACAACAGCTTTTGGGAAGGACAAGTCACCTTCTGCATCATCCAGCATGAGATGAATGTTTATGGAGGCTGGAGTGATGAAGATTGCCTTACCCTGCACTGTAGCAGACAGTGCCTTCTACCCGTCAATGGTGACCTCTTGGCAGGTATGCCAGAACTCCAGAAGTTGATTCTCATAGAGAGGAGGATCAATAGTGAGGGAGGTGAAGTAGTTTGACAGAGAAGCGGCAAACCTCAGAGAAGCCAGGATCTTTCTCAGAGTGCAACAGGGACACCTGATTATGTTGTGTGTGAAGATGCACAGAGAAATCGGGTTGGTTTCTACGGTTGAGGTTGGCCATTTGAAGTAGCTTTGTGGTGAAGGAAGGTAAGAACAAATTCGGTTTTTGTAGAATTTAGGTTAGAGAAATTTCAGATGAAGGAGATAGTGAGGAAAGAGGGAACCGTTGAGTGTATATGTATGAATTGGATTTGAGACAAAGTTAATGTGTTTAGGATAAACTTTGAAATCCGTATGTCGGTCCCACCTCTGAGAAAGTGCCCAAAAAGGTAGTTTTCTTGAAAGTCGAAAATCTTCCGAAGGTATTTTGTCTTTGGAAGTTTCGAAAAACTTTCGAAACCAATTTTAACTTTGGAAGTTATTTCTTAGAGTTAGAAGAATTTGTTTCGGAAAAAATTTTCTTAAAGAAAAGTTTGCTTGCGAAGTATAGTTTGTTTTGAGAGACACTAAGTATTAAAAGTTTTACTCAAGAGTAAATCTTCCGAGATTAATTTGCTTCGGAAGGATATTGTTCTTCAATTCATATAAGTTTGTTAAGTTTCAGAAGATATTTCTCAACTTTCTTCCGAGGGTAATTTACTTATTTGAGTTAAGAACATAAGTTTCTTCCGATGTAAATTTTAATGTCCTTCAAAATAAATTATACTTCAAAGTCTTTTAAATCTAAGAAATATCAGTTAGAAAAATTTCTTTCAAGATAACTGGGCTTATATATATGATGAAATAGACAACATTAAAGACACATTTTAGAAAATAATTCTGAAATTAATTTAAGAAAATATACTCAAAGTTAATCATCCCAATAGCTGATATTAGATACTTAAATCTCTGTCCATCAAATGCTTTAGTGAACAGATCAGCATATCGTTCAGTTGTGTTAACTTTGAACATTTTTATCAAGCCTTTCTCAAAATTATCTCTCATCAAATGATACCTGATATTGATGTGCTTTGTCTTGGAGTGCTGCACAGAATTCTCTTTAACAGGGATAGTACTGTTGTTGTCTGTGTGGATGGGAGTCTCCTTGAAGTTAAATCCATAATACAGCATCTGATTCTGAATCCAAAGCATTTGAGCACAACAACTTACAGCAATGTATTCAGCTTCAGCAGTTGATACAGACACATAAGATTGTTTCTTGCATTGCCATGGGACTATCCTTACACCAAGGAACTAACATTCTCCTTATGTAGACTTTGCAGTCATGTTGCAGCTGCCATAGTCACTATCTATATATGCATAAAGATTGAAGTCAAAACACTTTGGATACCAAAGTCCAAGCTTGGGAGCACCTTTGAGATATCTAAGTATTCTTTTGATAGCAACTAGGTGAGATATCTTGGGGTTGACTTGATATCTTACATAAATACATGTGGCAAACATGATATCAGGTCTACTGGCTGTGAGTTACATGAAAGATCCAATCATTGCCCTATAGAGGTGTTTATCAACACGCTCCCCCTCAAGGTCAGGACCTAGAGAGTGGTTTCTTGCTATAGGAGTCTTGGCAACCTTGCAGTTAGTTAAATGAAATCTGGTCAGTATGTCTTGAACATACTTGGACTGGTTTATGAAGATAGCATTGTCCACCTACTTCACTTGAATTCCTAGAAATAAATTGAGTTCCCCTATGGCACTCATTTCAAATCTATTCTTCATCAGCTTCTCAAACTCTTTGTAAAGACTTGGATTAGGTGACCCAAAAATGATGTCATCTACATAAACTTGAACCAAAATCAAATCATTCCCTGTTCCTTTGAGAAAAAATGTGCTGTCAATGGTACCTCTCTTGAATCCATGCTGGACGAGGTATTGTGACAGTGTCTCATACCACTTCCTTGGTGCCTGATGAAGCCCATAAAGAGCTTTGTCAAGCTTGCAGACATAATCAGGATGATCTGGGCCTGCTAATCAAGGTGGTTGTTTGACATGCACTTCCTCTTCAATCACACCATATAGAAAAGCACACTTGACATTAAGCTGGTAGAGTTTGAAATCCTTGGATGCAACGAAAGCCAGGAATATCCTAAAAGCTTCAAGCCTTGCTACTGAAGCAAAGACATTAGTGTAGTCAATCCTTCTTCTTGAGTGTACCCTTGAACAACTAGTCTAGTCTTGTTTTTGATGACAAGTCCTCTATCATCCTTTTTGTTTCTAAAAACCCATTTGGTTCCAATAGTAGTCTTCCCATGAGGAAGAGGACATAGGTTCCAAACCTTATTTCTTTTAAATTGAAGCAGCTACTCCTGTATTGCTTCAATCCAACTTCCATCCTTCAAAGCCTCATCAATCTTTTTAGGCTCTATCTGAGACAAGAAACAAGAGTATAGACAAACATTTTTATCATGGGTTTGTCCTCTTGTCCTCACTCTTGTCTCAACATCTCCAATGATGTTTGTGGTAGGGTGAGACTTGTGGATTCTCAGTTGAGGAATCACAGCAAGTTGCTTTGACAGATCTAAATTTGTGAAATTCAAATCTGGTGATTGAGGATCATCCACCACATCAACACACTAATCAAGATTGACTTGATCCAATGAGTGTGTGACATCATTGATGTTATCTTCAGTGGAGAGCTCTTCAGTATCATGGAATTCTTGGTCAGAATCACCATCTCCACATCCTCCTACCTTTGAAGGTCCTTCATTTGAGTTTTATACCTTTGAGCTGGAATTTGGAGGCACCTCAGATGTGTCAGCTGAATTTGTTATTGTAGTGCTGACAGGATCTCCACCTGCAGGGTTAGTTACCTTTGGAGCTGAAGTAGTATTCAAACTTGGTCTTCTCAGCTTAAATCTTAGGTCAGGACCTCCTATTTATAAGTTACCTATAGATCCTGAAACATCTTCACAAGATTTGTTAAAATAGTTGGTAACTAAATCAAGATAAAAAAGCCAATCAGGACCAGAACCCTTCATATTGGGTGTGTGTTAATTGAAAGTCACATTGGCTGACTCCTCAACTACTCTAGTTCTGAGATTGTATACTGTATAAGCCTTAGCTTGAGAAGAGTATGAAATGAAATGTCCATCATCTAACTTCTCAGCAAATTTGGCTAGATGTTCTTTGGTATTCAAGATGGTGCAAGAACATCCAAATGATTTGAGGAACCCAATAAAAGGTCTCATTTTGTGACATAGCTCATAAGGAGTCTTACCATAAGTCTTGACAACTAAAACTCTGTTCTGCATATTGCAGGTAGTGTTAACTGCCTCTGCCTAGAAGGTGATAGGCAGTTTAGAATCAGACAACATTGTTCTTGCAGCTTCAATAAGTGTCTTGTTTCTCCTCTCAGCAACACCATTTTGTAGAGGAGTCATGGGAGCACTGTATTGTCTTGAAATACCTTTTTCCTCATAAAATGAATCAAGGAAATGATTTTTGAATTCTGTTCCTTGATCACATCTTATGATCTTGACCTTGTGATCAAATTGATTCTTAATCTTCAGAATGTAGTACTTCAAGATTTCAGGGGTCTCATCCTTAGTTCTAAGAAAGAATACCCAAGTGTATCTTGTGAAGTCATCTGTGATCACAAGACAATATGAAGTTTTTCCTAAACTCATTACACTTGTGGGGCAAAATAGATCCAACTGTAATAAGTGAAGGGGAGTAGTGATGGAGTTGACTTCCTTTGGCTTGTGAGACACTTTGTATTGCTTTTCTTTCAGACATGCAACACAATGGTCATCACTTGTAAACTCCTTATTTGGCATTCCAGTTACCAAATCGTCTTTAATTAATCTATTTATGTTCTTAAAGTTAAATTGCACTTTCTTTTATGCCAGAGGAATGACTCATCACTATTGGCTTTAGACAGAAAGAAAGCAGGAAACTTCTCTAGAAGGGGAGGTTTCTTGTAAATCCATCTTGCATATGTTCCCTTTCCGGGGGCTCTGAGCAGGATATGCTCTTGAGGAATGACCACCTCGGGCTTGAAAACAATGCATTCATGTTCATTGAAGAACATCTTATGCTTCTAGTCACAAAATTAAGATACACTCAAAAGATTGTACTCAAGCTACTTGACAAAGTTTTCCTTTTCAATGCTGAGCTTACCATTTGTGACCTTGCCCCTTCCAGTGATGTAACCACCAGATTCTCTTCCAAAAGCAGCTGGCCCTCCATCAAACTTTTCAAAGTTTTGCAACAAGGAGCCATTACCTGTTATATGCCTGGAACAGGCACTATCAATAATCCATACATTCCTTTGGTCTTTTATTGTTCCTGCACAAAAAGAGATGGTTAGTTACATTTGGAGACCCAAGCCTTGCTTATCTTGGGTTCATTTATATTTAAAGAAGATAGATCAATAGTTATGGATCCTATGTTTAAGCATTGAGGATCTTGAGCTGTTGATGATGAGAAAACTTCAGTCACTTGGCGTTCCATTGTCTTCCATACCATCTTGGACAGACTAGACTTGGCCTTTAATGCTTCGGAAGTTTTTACAACTTTGAAAGTTTTGTAGACTGAACCTTTGGAAGTTTTTGCATCCACTGCAGACTTCAGTACTTTGGAAGCATTCCTTTCTTTCGAGACCAAAATATCTTCTGAAGGCAAATTTCCACTTATCTTCTAAGCCTTCTTTTGGGAGCTTCTGAGGGAATGAGACTTTCCTTCTGAAGCTGTCTTCTTTTTCTTTATCTCAGAAGCCTTCTTGGTCATGTTGATAGTACTTTTGGGATTGTAGATGTAATACTTTGGAAGATGAGAAGTACTGCCACACATGATGCATGTAGTTGAGCTGCTTTTGAGAGACTTCTTCTGAGAGGCTGGATGAGCTAGATCACTTTTCAATTCTTTCTTCACCTTTGAAGATGATGCAGCAGGCTTCCTAGGGATAGCCTTGCTCTTGGAACTGGATGGTTCAGGCAGTGTAGAAGTGGTGCACTCTTTATCAACCATCCTCTTTTGACAAGGATGGTTTGAACTTGAACTAGGACTCTTGGTATTAGAATCCATAGTTATGTTTGCAGTCTTCACCAACTCAAACCCAAGAGATATGAATACTTACTTCTGATTAAAGTCAAAGGTGGCCTTGATCTCTTGAGCATTCTTGGCTTTTCTTTTTGCATTCCTGATCAAGTTCTTTCTTGTAGACTTGGCCATCTTTGTCCATTTCTTCTCTCCAAGAGAATGGTGTCCCTCATCAGATTGAACCTTCTCACTTAGTTCAGATTCATCCTTCATCATCTCCTGATCATTATCATCATCTTCATGTTTCTCTTGAACTGGATCTTCTAGAGGAAGCTCATCTTCACAAGTTCCATACCTTGGTTGTCTTATAGATAATAAAATGTGTGGAGGAGCTATTTCACTAGATCTAGCATGTTCTGATAAGACACTTTGGCATGCAAAGATGAAGATATGATGTTCTTGAAGGTTTCCTCTTCAAGAACACATTTTTCTGCCCTGGCTTTGCTGATCACAAGCTCAGCCTGGCATTCAGTTAACTTAGCAATGAGATCTTTGATTTGAGTCTGTAATTTGTGTGCTCATGTTTAAGAGTAGAAATTGTTTTCACTAAATCTTCTATTTTAAGTTTATAATCATTTTCTACTCTTTTAAAATCAAATTTTAAGATATTCAAAGACTCAAGATCAGATCTCACTTCTAAGTAGTAGGACCTATACATGCTAACTTTAGCAATACACTCAAGTGTACAAAGATGTTCTGTTACCTTAGGTTCTTCATGGTCAGCCATCAATGCATGGTTTGGAGAAGCATCTTCAACCTAGAAACTCCAATCAAAGCCTCCTTCTTCAACAGTTACTACAGCCTGTTGCTTGGGCTTCTCATCTTTTGGAGCTCTGTCAGTGTAGTTTGATCTGGATTGTTCCTGGCCATCATTTGTTCTTGGTGCCTTGCACTCTCTAGCAAAGTGTCCCATCTGGTTATTGTTGTAACACTTCACTTTGTTTTTGTCCAGTCCAAACTTAGCACTGGATACATTGATGGGGAACTTCCTCCATGTCCTTTGATAGAACTTATTGGCTCTATGAGTGAGGAGAGCCATCTGCTGCACAATCTTCATGTACTCCAGATCATCTAGATAAATGCAGTCTAAGTCTTCTAAAGTAAAGAGAAAGTTGCCTGAACTCTCATCAGAACACACAAATGCTTGAGAAGAGCTTGTCTCTTAGAATGAGCTTCATTGGATGTAGCTCTCCTTGGTGTCTTCAGGAAGGTGATGAAAGGGCCCTTTTGTGAGTTGTCAAGGTAGCTGAGAAGATGATGTTAGGTTCTCTGCTATCCCTTTCAACCACATGGAGGGCAGAACTCTTGTGGGTACAGGATGAGTTGTGAGATGGATTTTACATGTTCATCTTCATCTGGTAACCGCTTAGGATACCATACAGCTCAGTAAGGGTAAGAGTTGAGAGGTTCTCAGTTTTCTTAATGGCCACACAATAGTGAGTCCATTCTTTGGGAAGAGAGAACATGAACTTCCTCGCAATGTCTCTATTCTCATGTTTGACACCAGTATCAACCAGACTGTCCACAATCGCAACATACTAGAAATACTACTAAGTAAGGGTTTCAACTGTCTTGAAGGTGAAGTTCTAAAACTACTGCTTCATGAGGTCCTTCTTGTTCTCCTTAGCTTCCTCAGACCCCTCATACATTAACTTCAGTGCATCACAAAGTTGCTTGGAAGTTTTGCACTTCTTGAAGCCTCTGTAGATAGAGTTAGGAAGAATAGTTTGAAGAGCGGTCATGGCCTTCTTATCTACATCTATTCTTTTCTAATCTTTAATAGAACAGTCAGCCACATCCTTTGGTATCATTTCACTAGCAGCAGTTGCTGAAGGTGTGCATGGAATATGAGGTCAAGAGACAACAGATCTCCACATCCTTCTGTCTTGAGATTTGATGAACCCTTCCATTCTTTGGAACCAAGTATCAAAGTCATCAGGAGTGATCAGTGGAGACTTTGTCAATGTGCCGGTTTCCATATCAGCTTTGGAAAGAGTTGCCATTTGGGAAAGTAAGTGCATTATGAAACTAAGCAAATTTAAGATGATAAGATCTTACAATCAAGAGCCTAGAAAGCTCTGATACCAATTGTAGGACCGGATGGGGAGGTCAATGCAACATTTTCACAGGGTGTTTGGAGAGTGAACTTGAAGAACACTTACATGATCAAATAGGGAATCGGCTTTATATAAACTAAGAACTTAAAGTAAAAGAACACAAGCAGAAATGGTTTTCAAAAATGTTGTATATTGCTCTCAAATTCTATTACAAAGTTACAAAGTGATCAAGTGATAATTCAAAATAGAAGACCTGAGATAGTTTGTACTACATCCTATAGCCGGCCATACTTTGAAGGCAAGCTGGATACACTGATCTAGACAATAAAATCAATGTAAAGTCAAAAAGGCGGATTGCCTTTTTGACATGTGACTATGAGATGCCATAGCTCACATCCTAATGTATTACAAAAAAAGATAAAAGTACAAAGTAGAAAGTTACAGACACGTAGACCATAATCTACAGTTTACTAAAGCATGGACGTTTTCACCACCTTATGCAAGTTGGTAAATGTTTAGAGTGGCAGCGAAAAGTTGGTCAGCTTTCTTAAAAAGTAGATCAGAGAAAGCATGTCTTCTTTGTCTTCTAAGTTTCGAAAGACTTCATCTTTCGCTTCGGAAGATCTTGGTCTTGGCTGCGGAAGATTTTACACTTAGACAGTTTTTCTTAGGAGTAGTTTAAAACTTCCGATGTAACTTCTGCAATACAAATGCATGCAAGCAGTAAGCTCTTTGGCTACTTTGGTTGTCTTAACCTTTCAAGTATTCCTTATATTGTGTGGTGTTGAATCTTCCTTGAAAGTGTTAGATCTTCAATCTTGGCCTTAAATATTCGAAGATCCAACCAAAATCACATAAGAGACTTGAGAGAACTAGGGTTTTGTGTGAAAGAGTGGATATGTTCTAAATGGGGGGTAATTGAATATAAAACCCATAACTAGGCGGAACAAAGTTGTGTTCTTCTGAACACGGTGATGTTGGCTATCAGATATCATACATATCCATTTGACTAACATAGTTGTGTTTGAATTCAACTCATTTATGTCAAAAAAAGTTTCTTCATAAGCTTTTTCAAATCTTGAGTTGTTTCCACAAAAATCACCAAGTTCCCATCAGGCACTAAAATATTCAATTAAAACACCAATAAGTGTCTAATAAGCTGTTAACCAAAAATCACTCCAAATATGGGAAAATATTTATTATTACATGTATAATTAATAACATTTCAAATATCCTCACACTTGAACTTTACTTGTCGTCAATCAAACTCTCATACAAGAATTTTTTTGTGAAAAAACCTTATCGTCACAAAGAAAGGTGAGATGCAATCCATTACTTAGTAAGAGATCCAAACTCATAAAAAGATTGTCAAGCAAGTCAGCGGTAAAAAGGGGACACCAAACGAGTTAAGCATGTTTTTTAATATTTGGTAAGGACCAATTAAATGTAATATGCTTATTAATTTTCTTTTCTGCATGGGCTCTGACCTCTTGCAAAAATTCACTCAACAGTCGGATATGTATATATGAAGAATTATAAGTGAACCACTCATAGCCAATCAATGAAGTAACATAATCATAAGCTTAGAAAGGATTCAAATCTCCATCAAATATACTCAAACTGTGATTCTTCTTTCCAAATCACAAAACTGCTCATCTTTCATTGTTTATTCCTAATAAGAAATAACAATACTATTACAATATTCTTTCTTTCTTTCTTTTTTTTCCTTTTCTTTTATTTTATTTCCTTTTTATAAGACAAATACAGCAAAATGAACATTCTACAAGAATGTAACTAGATATTACTAATTAGACACCTAACAAAACCGGAATTTAACACCTACGATTAAAAATAAAAGTGGGTAAAGACACAAAAATTGGATAGGCTCAACATGCAACTAGTGAAAATTAAAGGGTAGGGGAAATGAAATAAAAAAGGATACAAGAATTGGTTTATCCTAATGGATTTATTATTTTCATACAAAACTTAGTTTATGATCTTGAAATATATGTCCTAGGCAAGTTCTAACATGAAAGCAATGTTTGGCACACTCAACAATCAACAAAAACATGAATAGGAAGCGTAGCAACACTTACACAAGTAACAAAAGCTACAAAATGTTCACGGAAACAAAGGGGTAAAGAGTAAAGGTGCAAAACCACATGCATAAGTATCAAATTTGTTTACTTAGTATGTTTAAATGATCATCTAAAATAGTTCAATACTTTACTTGAATATTCATTTAATCATGTGATGCCGACAATACAATTATACTTATGTTTCTAAAGTAAAGATACATGGATGTCACATATTTAAAGTTTGAGATTGTTTTTCGAAACGTGGGATTTTATAAAATTGTAAAATGAGAATACTAGAAACACTTGCAAAAGTTCATAAAATTCCCACATCCTCACACTTGAAATGTACATTACCCTCAATATATAAAAAAAATGCACACGCAATGTATAATTAAAAGGGAGAGAGAAGAGTGGAACAAAAACTCCCCTAGTGAAACTCCTTGACATGTGCTATCAAATTCTTAACAAGCTCAAAGCAACCTCGTGATTCATGTAACCAAGATGATCTATCAAACACATCAAGGAACAAAAATGAGTATAACCATATGCGACCGAAAGTTAAAAAAAAAAACAACAAACATCAAACAAATAAACACCAAAGGTTTCAAAAACATGGGTTGCCTCTCAAAAGAGCTTATTTATTTAGCTAGTCATTAGCTTGACTCGTGTCTAAATTCACATAAATTAGGTCAAGTAATGAAACAAATTAGCAATCACATGGCTTATAATACTTGAATCCCATCCAACCTGTTTGATATAGTGCATTTGCCATTGGCTTGTGACAAACTCAATGGTATTCACAAACATAATATAAACGGGTCATGCCACCAACAATTATATTTGTTGGACCAAAACTCATACAACTTATGTAATCAAGGAGGAGATCATAATGACAATATGTTGTTGACTTGCTATTCTTGATGGACCAATGTCGTGCCTTCAAGTTCGTTTGTCCATAAAGTAGTTTACCCTCTCCTACGGTTTGTTTAATTTGTGTGACAAATCATCATAGTGCTCAATTATGGGCCGATTATCTTTGGTGCAAAGTTGAGGATTCGGCGTCACCACCATTATTGGTTTGTTTGTGAACCCATTCGTTTGCACATCTTGTTCTTGGTACTATTCTTCCTTGAGTACCACTATTGATTTCCTGTACAACAAGGTTTCTAATTCATCAAGATCGCCAACCGGATCTAAAAGTCCTTCTTTGCTTTCCATAAAAGGTATGGTCATCAATTCATCTCCAAACTCTTCTTCCTAGGATTTAACAATATGGTTAACGATCTCCCTATATATTAAGCTAGGGAAAATCATTTTCATCCTCTTCATGAGCTCATCCTTTTGTTTTTCATCGTGTTGTGATTCTTGCATTATATCATCCTCATAAGATAAATTTATTTCAAGGATGGTTAGATGCTTCGGTTTGACATTTGGCTTAATATTTGTCAACATACAGGGGTGAAGGAGCTATAGCTCATTATGACTGAATCCATACTGAAATGGATCAGGATAGGTTTCACTTCCATCCTCCTGTTTCATGTTAGTGCTGCAAGATGGACTCTCACGTATAACGTGTGCGTAGAGCTTATTAACATCTAACACTTAATGACTCTAATGCATGACATTGTTCAACTAATTGTTGATGAACATTATCTTGATTACAACTAGTGTTCTATTGTGAAAACATATCAATTCCTTGTTGTAATAACTCATTTAATGATGGTCGAGTCTCGTTTGTAATGATGGTATGGTAGACTCCTCCAATGGATGCGAATAAGGATATGATTCTTCATAATAACATATAGGAAACCCTAATGAATAGTAACAATATTGTGAATAATGGGTTTCCCCGCAGATCTCGCAGCAGACCTCTATGCAATAATCCCTATGATCACAATGGTATTCTTCAAATAGGATCCTGTAGTAGCGCTCTATGAGAATCACTATAATGAACACTTAAACAAACAGATCGTGGGTACGAGATAGAAACGTAATAAAAAATAAACTAGGTAAAAGAAATATATATACAAAGATAAAAAAAACATAAAAAATGGCTAAAGTAACAACTAGGGCTGAGAATCGTTGTGTCCCCTTCAGCGGCACCAAAGACTTGATGTGTGTTTTGATATATAGATTTGGAAAATGGATTTTATACAATTAATTTTTAAAATTATAAAAATTATTTTACTTTTATGACTAACTACACACACAATAGGGAAGTGTATCTATCAGGTAGTAGTATAGCTTTTAGTAAGATGGTTGTAACACCCACAAGATTCAATATTTTAAGATTCATCTAATGTAAGTGATTAAAAATATTTAGCCCATAAGACTTTTAAAAACCACAACCAAACTCATGGAAATAGAAGAAAAGATAATGGATGTGGAGATTTTCAAACCAAAATGAGTAGAGGTGGGTTGTGTGGTGTTGGATTTTCCTTGAAAGTGCTCAATCTTTAATCTATGCCTTGAATCTTTGAAGATCTGACCAAAATCACCTAAAAGACTCGAGAGAACTAGGGTTTTGTTTGAAAGAATGGATATGTTATACATGGGGGATAATTGGGCATAAAACCCGTACCTAGGCCTAACACAGTTGTGTTCTTCTAAACATGGTTGTGTTGGCTGTCAGATATCATACATATCCATTTGACTAACAAATTTTTGTTTGAATTAAACACAATTATGACACAAATATTTTCTTCATAAGCTTCTTCAAATATTTAGTTATTTCCACAAAAATTACCAAGTTCCCATTGGACACTACAATTTTCAATTAAAACATAAATAAATGTCTAATTAAATAATTTTTTAACCGAAAATCATTCCAAATATGGGGAAATATGTATTATTAGCATGTATAATTATTAATCATATCACAATACGAATGCTATGTTTTTATTATTCTAATTTATTTTAGTATAAATTTTAAACATTTTAGTTCAATGTTGTATGTTTTAAAAAATCATTGATTCTTTAATATAAAATCAATTTAAATGTTACAATTATTATATATTTTATTTGTAATGGAGTGAATTGTCATTTTTATTCCCTGTGTGTTGATCACATTTATCATTTTTATCCAAAAATAGTTTTTATTGAATTTGGATCTCTAGGGTTTAAAAAAAATTATCATTTTCATAAAAAAGTTATAAGCTTTATTATTTTAAAATGTTATATATTTATAGTTAAAATGATAATAATGTAAATTTTCATATAAGAATAAAAATCCTAATCTATGCTTATGTGTTGCTCATAAAATTTCTTTCATAAAATTCATGTTTCTAGATAAAAATATTTTTTTTTTCAATTGCAGAGACAAATGTAAGAGAAAACATTTTCTGATGAAAATGACAAATTTAACCAAAATAGAGGGAGAAAAAAAACAATTCACTCTTTAAAATGTTATGATGTGTTTATTTCTACTTATGTTTTGAGTGGTTATTTTATTAGTTATATGAACACACAACGCCCTTATTATACTTACGTTCCCGATCCTCCGGTTTATCTTTTCACATTAATATTATTGTATTGTTATTACTACTACTACTACCATTAGATGTATTGTCCCTACTTCATACCGCATAGTAATTTAGCACTCCGCAACACGTGTGTGTATATTGCTTTTGGTGCTAGATTGGAATTCTAATCTTGCATTCTGACCAGCTTTGTGTGGTTTTCAATAATAGTTTCTTTTTTTATTTGGTTTTCTTTGTTTGCTTTGAAGTAATAGTTGCGTTATTTTTTATATCCATGTTTAGATATTTAGCAACGTTGCAAAGTTACTCGTGCAACGCGCGTGACGGGATACTACAAGTTTGAGAAAATTATGATCACATTATTTTAGATGAGTATATATTTTCAATTCAAAATAAATTAACTTTTCTTAATTGTCTATGGTGTATTTGAGTAAAATACGACCTCATTTTTTTACACGATTAACACTTTTCAATATAAATGTGACTGAATAAATTTGTTTACATGTTCGTAACCGATATTTTTATATATATAATTCATAAAAATAAAATATTGGATTGCAAATATTAAGTAGAGATCATGTTTTTACTTATCATAAGTGAATAGATAATTTAAAAAAATAAATAAATAACTTAAAAATGCTCTGTTTTATATTTCCTATAGTTATAATTTCAAAATGTTCGAGTAATTCACCTACCGCCATGATGATAGTGAAATGAAAAGGAGTAGTTATGAAAAATTGTTTATGCACATAATCCATAACTCATTATTCATTTTGTCTACGAATATTGTATTAAAATATTAAGTTGAAACTAATGACCTTTAAATTATAATTACAATGTTTAACAAGCTGCGAACACTCCACTATGGTTTTGTTTGCTGGTTATAATCAATACTAGCTATGTTGAACAAGTGCTAGATAGTATAAAAATATTTTAATATTATTTATTCACCGATATTATAAGAATTAAAACCTGGGGTGAATTGCGTCATAAATTATTTATCATTTGTAGAGGATGCCATTGAAATTAAATAAATCCATCTTTTAGGAATTTCACCATCCTTTTAGACCTAATGTAGTGGTCATGTTAAGGGCATCGATCAAATATGTTGACACTAACGCAAGTGTGGCTACAAACATTATTACAAGATAGTTAAAATAGGGTTTCAAACACATAGGGCGACAAACCCTTAACACACACCAAACATAACTTTTTCTATATTATTGCATTGATGGTAGCTCCAAATATTTTAACTGAATGTACAACTACACCGTCTTAATTACATGATTTAGATTCAAAACATTCCAATAAAATCTCAAAGCATTATAGCAATGCCTTTCTATCGCCGACAAAAACTGAGACATCAATGGTGCTACTTTTTATGATCGAAGTTGAGAACGAAAAATTCTAGTTCAAATTTGATAGTGGAAGTTGACTTACGATCTTCCTCAGCCACTATGAAATTGATTTTTGGATTAAATGTTTGTTTCAAGTCGATAAACTTTGTTAGATAGTAAAAAGAGGTTCAAACGGTGAAGGGAAAATTACACAATATATAATTTGGTTTTAAGTGTAGTATCTCATAAATATGAACATCTATAATGAATGGAATTTAATGTGGGAAAAATATAACAAGCAATATCTTAATTATCGCCAACCCACTTCTTCCCCACTTTTTTCATCATTTTCTCTTTATATTCCATAGCCATCACATCTCTCTCTCTATGTTCGTTATTGGTTGCGTGCACGTTGTCAATATGTCTCTTAGTCCAACTCCCCTCACATCTTCTTTCTTTAAGATGTTGGACAACATCGATCATAACTTAAAGGTGGTTAGGTTGCATGAAGGTTGAGATAGAGTGAGGAAAAGAGCATGTAAATTTTAGATTAGGGTTGGGAAGATGTGTAAGCCACTTTAATATTTGAAACATGATTAATTGATCTTATAATCACTATGAACTAGAGGAAATAGTTTATAGTGTAAGGATCACACTTTGAGACTGCTGCACCCAAAAATCTCTTTTCATGCAACATTGAAGTACAAGGAAATTACGTTGGAATATTTTATATATCTCAGTGAATTATGCTAAATATAAAATCTTCCGAAGCCAAAAGTCCATATCTTCTGAAGACAAAGATGAAGTCTTCCGAATCTTCAAAGACAAAGTCTTTCGAAGCCAAAGACTGATTTCTTCCGAATACAGAGAAACATGCTTTTTCTGATCGCCTTTTGACAAAAGCTGAACTACTTTCCGCTGCCATCTCGGCTGGTCACCAACTTAGATAACTTGGCGAAAAGCTCCATACTTTTGTCAACTATAGATTAAGGTCTTTTGTATGTAACTTTCTACTCTTGTAGTTTTATCCTTTTTGTAATACATTAAGATGTGAGCTATGGCATGTCATAGTCACAAGCGAAAAAGCAATCTGCCTTTTGACTGTACATTGATGTTGTTGTCAATATTAGTGTTTCCAGCTAGCTTTCAAAGTATGGCCGACTGTAGGTTGTAGTATAAAGTGTCTCATGTATTAGTCCTTAGGGACTAAGCCTTGTAACTTTAGTTGAACACTTGAGAGCAATATACAACATCCTTGAAAACCAACTGTTTTGTTCTTGTTTGTGTTCTTTCCTTTAGTTCTTTGTTTCTTATAGCCGGTTCCCCATTTAATCTCTTAAGAGTTTGCTTGTTATCTCTCCAACACCTATGATACTATTGCATTGATCTCTTCCTAACCCAGTCCTACAATTGGTATTAGAGCTTTCCAAGCTCTTGATTGTGAGAACTTACCATCTTAAATATGCTTAGTTTCACAAAACACTTATCTGCTCAACTGACAGCTCTCTCCAAAGCTGATATGGAAACCAACACCATGACCAAATCTCCACTGATCACTCCTGATGACTTCGACACTTGGTGCTAAAGAATGGAAGGATTCATCAAGTCTGAAGATAGAAGAATGTGACGATCTATTGTCTCTAGACCTTATGTCCCATGCACACCTTCAGCAGCGGATCGTTGCTGTGAAATGATTCCAAATGATCTGGCTGAATATTCTGATAAAGATTAGAAGAGGATATGTAAGGAATACTTGAAAGACTAATGCAACCAAAGAAGCCAAATAGCTTCTTGCTTGCATGTATGTGCATTGAAGAAGTTACTTCGGAAGTTTTACACTCCTCTTATCAAGAATATTCTAAGTGTAAAATCTTCTGAAGCCAAGACCAAGATCTTCTAAAGCCAAAGATGAAGTTTTTCGAATCATAGAAGACAATGTCTTTCAAAGCAAAAAAGACTGATGATTGATTTCTTCCAAGGACAGAGATGACATGGTTTTTTTGATCTACTTTTTTAGAAAGCTGACCAACTTTCTGCTGCCACTTTGAAGACTCATCAACTTACAAGTTGGTGAAAAGGTCCATTCTTTAGTAAACAGTAGATTATGGTCTGGTGTCTGTAACTTTCTACTTTGTACTTTTCATAATTTTTGTAACACATTAGAATGTGAGCTATTTCATGTCACAGACACATGTCAAAAAGGCAATCTGCCTTTTTGAATTTACATTGATTTTGTTGTCTTGATCAGTGTATGCAGCTGGCCTTAAAAGTATGGCTGGCTATAGGATGTAGTATAAATTATATCTCGAAAGCTGAGTGGAAACCTACATAATGATAAAGTCTCCACTGATCACTCCAGATGACTTTGATATTTGGTGCCAAAGAATGGAAGGGTTCATCAAGTCTCAAGATAGCAGGATGTGGATATCTTTTATCTCTGGACCTCATGTTCCATGCACACATTCAACAACTGCTGCTGGTGAGATGATACCATAGGATGTGGCTGATTATTCTGATGAAGATTGGAAGAGAATAGATGTAGATCAGAAGGCCATGACCGCTCTTCAAACTGCCTTTCCCAACTCCATCTACAGAGGCTTTAAAAAGTGTAAGATTGCCAAGTAACTCTGGGATGCACTGAAGTTGATGTATGAGGGGTCTTAGGAAGCCAAGGAGAACAAGAAAGACCTAATGAAGCAACAATTTGAGAATTTTACCTTCAAGATTAATGAAACCAGGACTCAGTAGTATTTCAGATATGTTGAGATTGTGGAGGACTCAGTAGTATTTCAGATATGTTGAGATTGTGGACACTCCGGTGGAAACTGGTGTTAAACCGGAGAATAGGGCATTATAAGGAAGTTCATGTTCTCTCTTCCAAGAGAATGGACTCACTATTGTGTGGACATTAAGAGAACTGAGAACCTCTTAACTCTTACCCTTACTGAGCTGTATGGTATCCTAAGCGGTAACCAGATGGAGATGAACATGCAAAATCCATCTCACAGCTCATCTAGTACCCACAAGAGTTCTGCCCTCCATGTGATTGAAAGGGATATCAAAGAACCTTAACATCATCTTCTCAACTACCCTGATAACTCACAAAAGGGCCTTTTCGTCACCTTCCCGGAGACACCAAGGGAGAGGTACATCCAAGAAAGCCCATTCCAAGAGACAAGCTCTTCTCAAGCCTTTGTGTCTTCTGATGAAAGTTTAGGCAGCTTTCTCTTTACTTTGTAAGACTTGGACTGCATTCATCCAGATGATCTGGAGTACATGGAGATTGTGTAGTAGATGGCTCTCCTCATTCACCGAGCCAAGAAGTTCTACCAAAAGACAGGGAGGAAGTTTCCTAGCAATGTATCTAGTGGCAAATTTGGGCTGGATAAAAGCAAGGTGAAGTGTTACAACTATAACCAAATGGGACACTTTGCTAGGCAGTGCAAGGCACCAATGACAAATGATGGCCAACCACAATCCAGGCTAAACTACACTGAAAGAGCTCCAAAAGCTGAGAAGCCCAAACAACAGGCTGCAGCAGCTATTGAAGAAGGAGGCTTTGATTGGAGTTTCCAGGTTGAAGATGCTTCTTCAAACCATGCCTTGATGGCTAATCATGAAGAACCCAAGGTAACAAAACATCTTTGTACCCCTGAGTGCATTGCTAAAGTTAGCATGTATAGGTTCTACTACTTGAAGGTGAGATCTAATCTTGAGCCTTTGAATATTTTAAAAGCTGATTTTAAAAGAGCAAAAAATGACTATAAACTTAAAATAGAAGATTTAGAGAAAACAATTTCTACTCTTAAATATGAGCATAAATTACAGGACTCAAATCAAAGATCTCATTGCCATGTTAACTGAATGTCTGGCTGAGCTTGTGATCAGCAAAGCAAGGGTAGAAAAGTGTGTTATTGAAGAGGTAAACGTCAAGAACATCATATCCTTATCTTTGCATGCCAAAGTGTCTTATCAAAACAAGCAGTGACTGGGATATAGTGAAATAGCTCCTCCATACACTACATCTGTAAGACAGCCAAGGTGTGGAACTAGTGAAGATGAGCTTCCTACAGAAGATCTAATTCAAAAGAAAGATGAAGAAGATGATGATGATGAAGAGGAGATGGTGAAGGATGAACCTGAACTGAGTGAGAAGGTTCAATTTGATATGGGACACCATTCTCCTGGAGAGAAGAAAAGGACAAAGATGGCCAAGTCTGCCAAAAGGAACTTGATCAGGAATGTAAAGAGAAAAGCCAAGAAAGTTTTATAGATCAAGCCCACTTTTGACTTGAAGCGAAAACAAGTATTCATATCTGCTGGGTTTGAGGTGGTGAAAACTGCAAACTTAACAATGGATTCTAGTACCAGGAGTCCTAGTTCAAGTTCAAACCATACTTGTCAAAAAAGGAAGGTTGATAAAAGGTGCATAGCTGCTATACTACCTGAGCCATCTAGTTACAAGAGCAAGCCCATCCCTAAGAAGTCCGCGGCATCATCTGCAAAGATGAAGAAGGAATTGGAAATTGATCTAGCTCAAGCAGCTCAACTACATGCATAATCTGTGGAAGTACTTCTCATCTGCCTAAGGATTGCATCTACAATCCTAAAAGTACTATAAACATTAACAAGAAGGCTTTTGAGATGAAGAAGAAGAAGACAACTTCAAAAGGAAAGTTACTTTCCATCAGAAGCTCCAAAAAGAAGGCTCAAAAGACAAGTAGAAAACTGCATTCGGAAGATATTTTGGTCTCGGAAGAAAGAAATGCTTCCGAAGTACTGAAGTCTGCAGTGGATGCAAAAATTTCCGAAGGTTCAGTCTGCAAAACTTTCGAAGTTGTAAAAACTTCTGAAGCATTGAATGCCAAGTCTAATCTCTCTAAGATGGTATGGAAGATGAAGGAAGGCCAAGTGACTAAAGTTTACTCATCATCAATAGCTCAAGATTCCCAAAGCTTAAACATAGGATCTATAATTGTTGATTTATCTTCTGTTAATATAAATGAACCCAAGACAAGTAAGGCTTGGGTCTCCAAATGTAACTAACCATCTCTATCTGTGCAGGAATAGGTCAAGACCAAAAGGAATGTATGGATCATTGACAGTGGCTGTTCCAGGCACATGATAGGCAACGACTCCATGCTGCAATACTTTGAAAAGTTTATTGGAGTGCCAGTTGCTTTTGGAGGAGAATCTAGAGGTTACATCACTGGAAGGGGCAAGGTCATAAATGGTAAGCTCAGCATTGAGAAGGTAAATTTTGTCAAGGAGTTTGAGTACAATCTTTTGAATGTATTGCAATTTTGTGACCAAAAGCATAAAATTTTATTCACTGAACATGAGCGCATTGTTCTCAAGCCTGGGGTGGTGATTCCTTAGGAGCATATCCTACTCAGAGCCCCCATAAAATCAAACATGTACAAGATGGATTTGCAAGAAACCTCCCATTCTGGAGAAGTTTCCTGCTATAAGCTTATAGTCTAAAGCCAATAGTGATGAGTCCTTCCTCTCGCATAAAACTATGTGCCATGTTAACTTTAAGAACATGAATAGATTAATGAAAGATGATTTGGTAACTGGAATGCTAAAGAAAGAGTTTACAAGTGATGACCATTTTGTTGCATGACTAAAAAGGAAGCAACACAATGTGTCTCACAAGCCAAAGGAAGTTAACTCCATCACTACCCCCTTCACTTATTACACTTGCATCTGTTTGGCCCCACAAGTTTAATGAGTTTTGGAAAAACTTGATATTATCATGTGATCACAAATGACTTCACAAGATACACTTGGGTCTTCTTCCTTACAACTAAGGATGAGACTCCTGAAATCTTGAAGTCCTTCATTCTGAAGATTGAGAATCAATCTGATCACAAGGTCAAGATCATAATATGTGATCAAGGAACAGAATTCAAAAACCATATCCTTGATTCATTTTGCGAGGAAAAAGGTATTTGAAGACAATACAGTGTCGTAGGACTCATAAGCAAAATGATGTTGCTAAGAGGAGCAACAGAACACTTATTAAAGCTGCAAGAAACATGTTGTTTGACTCTAAACTGCCTATCACCTTCTGGGCAGAGGCAGTTAACACCACTTGCTATATGTAGAATAGAGTTTTAGTTGTCAAGACTCATGGTAAGACTCCTTATGAGCTGTGGCACAAAATGTGACCTTTCATTGGTTTTCTCAGATCATTTGATTGTTCTTGCACCATCTTGAATACCAAAGATCATCTAGGCAAATTTGATGAGAAATTAGATAATGGACACTTCATTGGATACTCTTCTCAAGCTAAAGCTTATAGAGTATACAATCTCAAAACTAGAGTAGTTGCGGAGTCAGCCAATGTGACTTTTAATAAACACACACCTAGTGTGAAGGGTTCTGGTTCTGATTGGCTATTTGATCTTGATTTAGGTACCAACTGTTTTAACAAATCTTATGAAGTTGTTTGAGGATCTACAGGTAACTTATCAACAGGAGACCCTAACCTGAGATTTGAGCTGAGAATACCAAGGTTGAATACTACTTCAGCTCCAATGGTAACTGACCCTGCAAGTGGAGACCCTATCAGCACTACAATGACAAATTCAGCTTATACATCTGAGGTGCGTGCAAATTCCAGCATAGTGGCACAAAACTCAAATGAAGGACCTTCCAATGGTGATTCTGACCAAGAATTCCATGATACTGAAGACCTCTCCACTGAAGATAATATCAATGATATCACACACTCATTGGATCAAGTCAACCTTGAAAAATGTGCTGATGTGGTGGGTGATCCTCAATCACCATCTGCCAAATCAACTTGCTATGATTCCTCAACTAAAAATCCACAAGTCTCACCCTACCACAATCATCATTGGAGATGTTGAGACAGGAGTGAGAACAAAAAGACAAACCCATGATAAAAATGTTTGTCTGCACTCTTGTTTCTTGTCTCAGATAGAGCCTAGGAAGATTGATGAGGCTTTAAAGGATGAATGTTGGATTGAAGCAATGTAGGAGGAGCTGTTTCAATTTAAAAGACAAAAGGTGTGGAACCTATGTCCTCTTCCTCATGGGAAGAATACTATAGGAACCAAATGGGTTTTTACGAACAAGAAGGATGATAGAGGACTTGTCATCAAAAACAAGGCTAGACTAGTTTTTCAAGGGTACACTCAAAAATAAGGGACTGAGTACACTGATATCTTTGCTCTAGTAGCAAAACTTGAAGCAGCTTTAGGATATTCCTGGCTTTGCTGCATCCAAGGATTTCAAAGTCTACCAACTTGATGTCAAGTGTGTTTTTCTATATAGTGTGATTGAAGAGGAAGTGTATGTCAAACAACGACCTGGCTTTGCAGATTCAGATCATCTTGATTATGTCTACAAGCTTGACAAAGCTCTCTATGGGCTCCATCATGCTCCAAGGAAGTGGTATGAGACACTGTCAAAGTACTTTGTCCAACATGGTTTCAAGAGAGGTACCATTGATAGTACACTTTTTTCAAAGGAACAGGAATGGCTTGATTCTTGTTAAAGTTTATGTAGATGACATCATCTTTGGTTCACCTAAGCCAAGTCTCTACAAAAAGTTTGAGAAGCTAATGAAGAATAGATTTGAAATGAGTGCAATGGGGGAACTTAATTTCTTTATAGAAATTCAAGTGAAATAGGTGAACAATGGTATCTTCATAAACTAGTCTAAGTATGTTCAAGACATATTAACTGTTTGCAAGGTTGCCAAGACTCCCATAGCAAGAAACCACTCTCTAGGTCCTGACCGTGAGGAGGAGTGTGTTGATGAACACCTCTATAGGGCAATGATTAGGTCACTCATGTACCTCACAACCAGTAGGCTAGATATCATGCTTGCCACATGCATCTGTGCAAGATATCAAGCCAACCCCAAGATGTCTCACCTAGTTGCTGTCACGAGGATACTTAGATATCTCATAGGTGCTCCCAGGCTCGGACTTTGGTATCCAAAGTGTTCTGACTTCAATCTGTACATACAGATAGTGACTATGGTGGCTGCAATATGACTGCAAAGTCTACATCAGGGGGATGTCAGTCCCTTGGTGGAAGGATAGTCTCATGGAAATGCAAGAAACAATCCCGTGTGTCTGCATCAACTGTTGAAGCTGAATACATTGCTGTTGTGCTCAAATGCTTTAGATTTAAAATCAGATGCTGGACTATGGATTTAATTCAAAGAGACTCCCATCCACATAGACAACTATAGTGCTATCCTTATTATAGAGAATTCTATGCAGCACTCAAAGACAAAGCACATCAATATTAAGTATATTTTGATAAGAGTAAATTTTGAGAAATTCTTGATAAAACTGGTCAAAGTTAACACAAATGAATAATATGCTGATCTGTTCACTAAGTCCTTTGATGAACAAAGATTTAAGTATCTAATATTAGCTATTGGGATGATTAACTTTGAGTACATTTTCTTAAATTAATTTTAGAATTATTTTCTAAAATTTGTGTCTTTAATGTTGTCTATTTCATCACTCATATAAGCCCAGTTATCTTGAGAGAAAATTTTTCTAAATTGATATTCCTTAGACTTATAAGAATTTGAAGTATAGTTTATTTTGACAGATACTAAAAAATTAACTTCGAAAGAAATTAATATCTTTAACTCAAATAAGTGAATTACCTTCGGAAGAAATTTCAGAAATATCGTCCGAAGCTTAAAACACTTTTATGAATTAAAGAACAATTTTCTTTCGAAGCAAATTAGTCTCGGAAGATTTACTCTTAAGTAAAACTTCTGGTGATTAATGTCTCTCAAAATAAACTATACTTCGGAAGCAAAGTTTCTTTAAGTAACTTTCTTCCGAAGCAAATTCTTATAACTCTAAAAAATAGTTTTCGGAGAAAAAAATGGCTTCGGAAGTTTTTCAAAACATCCGAAGTTCAAAACTTCCGAAGACAACATACCTTTGGAAGATTTTCGACTTTCAAGAAAACTACCTTTTTTTTCGCTTTTTCAAAGGTGGGACCGACATACGGATTTCAAAGTCTATCTTTAACACATTAATTTTCTTTCAAATCCAATTCATACATATACACTCAATGGTTTCTCTTTCCTCACTATCTCCTTCATCTGAAAAATTCTCTAACCTAAATTCTCCAAAACCGTCTTTGTTCTTACCTTTCTTCCCAACAAAGCTACTTCAAAATGGCCAACCTTAACCGCAGAAACCAACCCGATTTCTCCATGCATCTTCACAGTCAACAAAATCAGGTTGCTCTGTTGAACTCTAAGAAAGATTCTGGCTTCTCAGAGGTTTGCCGCTTCTTGTCTCTGTCGAACTACTTCACTTCCCTCACTATTGATCCTCCTCTCTATGAGGATCAACTTTTGGATTTCAGGCGGACTTGTCAAGAGGTCGCCATAGACCAGGAGAAGGCACTGTCTGCCACAGTGTAGGGTAGGACAATCTTCATCACTCTAGCCTCCATAAACTCTCATCTTATGCTAGATGACGCAGAAGGTGACTTGTCCTTCCCGAAAGCTGCTGTTAATCATTACTTTGGTCAGATGGGCTATGAGGGGGACTACTCTGCAAGAACCTTTGAAAAAGGAAAGGTCTCCTCCCAGTGGAAATACCACCTCCATGTATTCATTCACAGCCTATCCAACAAGCATGGAGGTTGGGACCAAATTCCGGAAGACCTTTCCAACATACTCCATGGAATGGTTCAGGGGTCAAGTTCTGGTATTCACAATTCGTTTATACAAATTTGCTTGCTAACTTTGACTCCTTAGAATATTACATGTTTCCTAGATATGTCTAGCACAGTTTTAACTGTGAACTGGGCTCACAGTTAAAGGGAACAGGTAATGTTCTTAAATTAGAAGAGATGAAGCCCGACATCTGTAAAATAATAAGAAAACCTATTACGGGATTCTCTAGGGTCAAAACAGCCTTTGTCCCAAAAATGTAAGAGCTCATTGCTCTAGAGACAACCTAGCAGCACCAGCTAGTGTTGAGCCCACACCTGCCATCTCTGTTGGATCTTATGAGAACAATATGAGGCTGGTGCAACCAAAAAACACTTAGAAAATTTTGGGTGCAACTGAATAGAGACTTCCGAAGACAAAGCTGCACTTCCGAAGCTAAGTTGAAGATCTTACGAAGCATATGAAGAACTTCCAAAGGCAAAACTCAGTCTTCTAAGACTAAGTAGTTTTCTTTTCGAAGTATGATGATCAGAGACAAACCTTGAAGATGAAGTCTGGGAAGAAGTTAACTCTTCCGAAGTATAAATGATTCGGAAGAACTTATTCTTCCGAAGCCATTTAACCTTCTGAAGAACTTATTCTTGGACCAGTGGATGTTAGTATGGCCTGACTGAACTGCTGCCAACTCTGATATACTGCATGGTGCTTTGACACATGTGTTGCCAACTCTGTTCATCTTTATCAGTTAGTACAGTTACCAACTTTAGTTTGTAACAAAAGGTAAGTCATGGACATGTCATGACTACCTAATCTAGGATATTAGTTTATCTTAGAAACCTTACTTCTAGCAATGTAGTATTTGTCTAGTTGTAATTTCCAACTGGTTTTCCAAGTATAACCGGCAGTAGATAGTAGTATATATAGTTTCTCATTGTAACTCTCCAAAAGGAGAGAGTAAACTTGTAAGAGTCTTGTAATACCAAGTTGAGAAGTAATATAAAGAAGTATTTTGAAAACCAATTTTCTGTGTTGATCAACTTAGTATATTAATATTAACTTATTTAAGAGACTTTGCTTCATCTGTTCAAGTGAGTTTGAGAGATAAAACTTGTGTTGAAACACCAAATCCGATCCTGCAATTGGTATCAAAGCTTTTCAGGCTCTAGATTGTGAGATCTAACCATCCCAAATCACCCTTGTTTCCTCACTATCACTCACTTCACAAATAGCTCTTAACAAAAAATCCTTTGATTCTGAAATGGGAACCATGACCAAGTATCAAGACAACCGAATGTGGAGTTCTGTTACTCACGGTTCCTATAAGCCAAAGGTGGCATCTCCGGCTGGTAATGGTGCCATGATTGAGAAAGCTGTTGAAGATTAGTTAGATGAAGATTTTAAGAAGATGGACATTGACCGCATAGCCATGATTGTGCTTCTTACAACCATACCAAACTCCATACTGGTAGGCTTTCAGCACTGTGAAAGAGCTAAGGGTCTGTTTGATGCTTTAACGTTGATGTACTCTGGTTCTACCGATTCTAAAGAGACCAAAAAAGATGTACTAAAGCAATAATTTGAAAACTTCACTCATATTTCTGGTGAGACCCTGATTCAGCAATACTTCAAGTACATGGACTTAATCTCTTCTCTTTAGTCTATGGGAGTAACTCTTGAGAAAACAGATATAGTAAGGAAATTCATGAGTGCACTTCCTCATGAATGGATTTTTTACTGTGTCTCAATCAAGAGAACTGAGAATCTCAATACTCTTACCATGACTGAGCTATATGGAATCCTGGATGGATACCGTATGGAGATGGAAACTCAGAAAAGCCATCAGATAATTAGAAGCTCAAATCTCACACAGTCAGTTTTGCTCTACATCAAATGAATGGAAACTCCATAGCCCTAATTGTACTTGAACTACCACCAACAGCCATCATCCTCTTCAAGACCCTACATCACATTTCCTGAGACACCCAGGTCTCACAAGCTCAACAAAATCCTTTCCAGGATAGCTGTGCTTTTGTTTCAGGAAATGAGCACTCTGGAGATTTTCAATTTTGTTTTGATGATCTCGAGTGTTTTAGTCCAGATAATGTGGAATGCATGGACATTGTCCAACAGATGGCTCATATAACCTACAGAGCAAAGAAGTTCTTCAAGAGAACTGGAAGGCAATTCCCCCAAAACCCAACTAACAACATATTTGGGTTTGACAAATCAAAGGCTAAGTGTTACAACTGCAATCAACTTGGTCATTTAGTAGGGGATGTAAGGCTCCTAAATCCAATCCTTGAGCACCTCAAGCCTCCCAACATCCTGCTACTCCAAAGGCTGCTGCCAAGTCAACTGACCAACAAACTGTAGCTGTTGCTCAAGAAGTTGATTGGAGCTTTATGGTGCAAGATGTGACTCCTGCTCAAGCTTTCATGGCTAGAACTAAGGACAGTAAGGTATATGCACATCTTTGTACTTCAGCCTATATTGCTAAGGTTAAAATGTACCAGGACTATAACATGGAAATTAAATCTAATATTGAGTCCTTAAATATACTAAAATCTGATTTTAAGAAAGCAGAATCTAACTACAAACTTAAAATATAAGATTTAGAGAAAACTGTTTATTCTTTGAAACTTGAACACTCAAACTACAGGGCTCAAATAAAGGATGTAGTTTCTATGTTATGAGGCTCAAACCTGGCTAGTAATAGCTGAGGCTAAAGCAAAGAAGTATTCAATCGAAGAGCATAACTTCAACACCATTATTGCATCAACCTCCCAGTCAAAGGTGTGTTATCAAAACAAAAGTAGGCTGGGAGCTAATGAAATTGCTCACCACACTCTTACGTGTCTATTAGACATCCAAGATGTGGTATTGATGAGCAAGAGGTTCCATCTGTTAACCCACTCTCCAATGAGCAAAAGAGTGATGCAATAATGGTGACCACCATAGAGAAGGATAAGGCAAAAAAACTCATCCACACAGCTGATGATCAACCCTTAACCACCAAGGAAAGAAATAACAAACTCAAAGCAGCAAGAAAAACTACCAAAAAGGTGGCTGAGTCAAAGCTAAAAATAGACCCAAAGAAAAAGGGTGTATTCATCTCAGCTGGAATCCAAGTGGTTGGAAATTCTGATTCAGGAAAGAAGTGTAGTACAAACGCTCCTATCCAGCTGAAGGATCAGAAGATAAAAGGAAAGACTGTTGAAAATGAAAGGAAGTGCAAGAAACAATAGTCCCAATGCCCCTTCAAAGCTAACATTGAATGCATAATGTGTGGTTTGCACAACCATATGGCTAAAGACTGTTACTACAATCCCTCAAGCACACATTACGCAAACAATGTTAAGAAAGAAGGAGTTAAGGATGGTTTCACATTTGGACCTTATCATATGGTTCAAGTGATAAGAAAAGGAAAGCTGACCTCCGAAGCCAAGTTGCTTTCGGAGAAACATCTTCTTCGGAAAGGAAAATAGCTTCGGAAGAAAAGTCAAAAAGAAAACAAAGAAACAAAAGAAATCTTTTGAAACCTTCCAAGAAAAAAACTACTTCTGAAAAAAAGATGGTAACAACTTCTTCCGATAAGAAAGAAGCCTCAGAAGTAAGTAATGTTGCTCAAGTCTCCACAGGCTCATCTTCACAAATCAACCATGGGATGGAATGAAAGATCAGAAAAGATGATGCAGCATAAACCTCTTCTTCTCAAACCATAATTGAGCCCCCATGCATACATTTTGGTTCAATTATCTCATCCATATTAGAAGAGCCCAACACCAATAAGGCTTGGGTTTCCAATAGTAACTAATCATTTCACGTTATGTGCAGGAACATCCACATGACAAAAATGGAAACATATGGATTGTAGACTGTCACACCCCAACCGATGGCGGAATCATCGGGGCGGACCAAATGTGAATCGATTGTTCATAGCTCATGGAATTTAATACGTTGTAGTAATATTAAATGTCTTGCTCATTAAATAAGTCTAAACAAGTCATACATTACATTGCAATAACAATCAAAATAACATAATATAGTTTTCTTTATTCTTGACTAAGTCCAATCCTATATGGGCATGAAGAAGTCCACTAAACAGCTTTTCTAAAATCATGTAACAAAATAACGGGTCAGCTAACGAACTAGCCAGTGAGTAAACACAAGTTTGAATACACATATAGATTGATTAAATAGATTGAAAATAATTCAATTCACATGGTAATGTCAAGACTTATAATGCAATAGTGTAACATAAAAGACAAACCAAACACAATCAAACTAAATGATTGAATAGACTCAGTCCGCAGATGAAGCCTTATGATTTATTTAATACGGTAACAATCACCACGCGTCTAAACAACTGGGGTGGGTTTGTCAAACTAATAGATCTATTATTGTATACCATGACTAGAATGAATACATGATTGTGTCATCATCAAGTTTATCTAACTATGCACAACTAATTGCAAGTAATAACATAGCATGTTTTGAATTGAATATTGAAATATAATAACAATGAATAACAGTAATTGAATATAAATCACATGATTTTCCCAAAATATAAAACATGAAAATGGGATATGAATACTCACATGGTACGATAATAGTCGATTTGAAAGTGATAGAATGTTAGACTTGACACCAAAGGTTCCTCACGGTTCAACCTAAGGTTTGGTGTCATTGATTAAGATAATAATGTGATTAGAGACTAAATATGAGTTAGGGTCTCAATTGGGATTTAGTTTAACAAAATAGTTTTAAATAATGTAATTTAATTTGTACAACTTGATTAAATAAAATGTAATACATTGATTAGGTGATTGTATTTGAAAATAATAATGATAGAATAATTAAAACATTTTAATTATATCATTGGAGTGAATATTAATATATGGGAATTAAAATAATTAATCTAATAATTAATTATATAATGACTTGGTCAAAATAATTAAATGGATAGTTAATTATTTAAATGTTATAAAAAAATGATTAAAAATTGATTTGAAACAGTGTAGGTTTGGTTTAAAGTAATTTTTTTGTTTATAGAATACAAAACTTAAATATTATAACATTTTTATAGTATTTAAACCTCTAGAATTAAGTAGATTATATATGTACTAGGTTATATCCCCGTGTATTACACGGGTTGAATAACAAAAATATTAAATATTTATTGATGATGAGTAGGAAGTAAAACGTTATTTTAATATAACATATGATTAAATTTACGTATGGTTAAGTATTTTGATTTTTTTTTATTTTTAAAACATTCGTTTTAAAGAATTGCTTTGACATTTTTTTATTATTTTATCAGTATTTTGTTGTTTAAAAACTCCGGGTTTGTTTTAAATAAATATTCTTTTATAAAGCTATTATTTTATAAAAAAATTAGATTTAAATATTTCGTAATTTAAAAAAATTTAATTGTTTTAGAAAATCATAGTTTTAGAAAATTTTATTTTTGAAAAAATATATTTTTTAATCAAAATACTTAGTTTTTATTTAACGAAAAAATATTTTAAAAATTATAATTCAAGGACTGAATTATAATGGAGAGAGAGGAGAAATATTTGTTAATTTGTTATTTGACTTTTAAAAAATAAAATACATAGTTTAGGCGAGAAAATAAATGAGAGATTGATTGTGAGAATGTCATGTGTCAAAAAATGTAAAGGATTATTAGTATAGGTATATATTTAAACCTTTAGAATTTTTTTGTATTTAGGAATTAATAATCATTCGAATGGATTTTAGTTATCAAACTAATTTTTATTTAATAACATTTAAAAGAATTTCTAGAATCTATTTTAGTTAACGAAAATAACTTTAAAAATATGAAATGAGGAATGCCCGGTTCGAACCCGGGTCTTCCCTGAGGAATACAAGTGTGTTAACCAGTGGGCTAGTAGCCCATAATTTTTTTGTTTCCATAAAGAAAGTTTAAAAACAAAACTTAAATGTATACCCAAATACAAATGAACCCTAAACATAAATCATCCAAATTGAACATTGATTCGATGTTAAAAACCAAAATTAACATAGGGCTTTTGAATAACATGCTTATACGAATGTGTACGTGTGACTAATTACCTGATTGAAGATCGATTTGATGATGAATGGTAGAGAAGATAGTCGCGATTGATGAGATACCGAATGGGATTGATTCTTGATGATTTGTTTCAATTAAAGAGTTGGAAAGCTTCTAATGGTAATGAGATGTATTAACCCTCACTTAATTTTGGCTTAGATTTCTTCTAGCAGGGGTCTCGACTAAGTTATAGGTCGAGGAAATAGACGATGCTCCGAATCGAATTTTGATTGTGTTTCAATTGGAATTGGAACCTCCAATAGATCAAAAAGGTAGAATTCAGTCTTTTACCTCATTTATAAGGTCTCAATTGGATCCGTTTCAACTTGAATGATTTATTAGTTTGAATCAGACGTTTCTAATCGAGTTGGTGAATAATTAGGCTATTACGAGTGAAATTGATTGTGTGTTTGTATTGAATTTGATTAGTAATACGTTTCTAATCAATTGATTTGAATTACTTGGTAAGAAATGGGTTGAAACAGATTTTAGAATTGAATGAACTTTCGGTTTTGAGTAATCTTACTAAAACAGTCGGTTTCATCGAATTATTGGAGTTTATTGGTTCGAAACATATAGCTGAGACTCATGGAACGGATTAATTGGGTTAAAATCGAGGTTTTGCAATGGTTTGGTGATCGCCGCAAGCTGCCGGATGGTGGCTGGAGGCACAACCGGAACAGGGCGACGGGAGGGGGAAAGGGTTGGGTGTTTTATGAAAAATTACAATTCGGTCCCTGTAGTTTCATATTGGTAAAATTATTGAATTTAAGTTTTTTAAAATTAAATTTTTACCCTTAACCTAATGAAACCTAATTTACATAATAAATCAATTTATTTTATAAGATCTTTATAAAACTTTATAAATTTTAATAAGATTTTTCACTTTAACCATTTATTGTAATCTAATAAGTAAAACTCATAAATGGCGATTAAAACTTTACAACTTTATAAAAATTTTATTTATATATCATAAAATTGTTATAAATAACTAAATGATTTAAATTGAAATAAAACAACTTAGAATATTGGTTAAATTACACATTTAGTGCATTTGATTCATTAAAATAAATAGAATAACTTAATAATGGATTTTTCATCGTATGAAAGTTCAAAATGGGTTCGGGTTTTTGTTTGAAAATGGGTCAAATGTTTCAGTCTCCCCTAGTTTAGGAAATTTCGTCCCGGAATTTGATCACGAGTAAGCTAAAACAAAAAGATGAGGATACTTTGATTTCATTTGGTCTTCACGTTCCGCCACGTTTAGATTCCCAACGTACCTTGACAATGGGTATTCGGCTACGCTTGAGTTGTTTGACTTCCCGATCCATAATCTCCACATGTTTCTCGACAAAGTGCATAGATTCATCGATTTGGACTTCATCAAGTGGAATGTGGAGGTTATTGTCAGCAAGACATTTCTTGAGATTTGAAAAATGGAATGTTGGATGAATGTTGCTGAGTTCTTGGGGCAGTTCAAGCTTATATGCTACCTTCCCAATACACTCGAGCACTTTGAATGGACCCACATAACGAGGTGCTAGCTTCCCTTTCTTTCCAAAGCGAATCACTCCCTTCCAAGGCGATACCTGTAGAAGTACGAGATCACCGACGTTGTATACCATGGGTTTTCATCCCTTATCGGCATAATACTTTTGACGATTTCTAGCATCTAGTAGGTTATCGCGAATCTTATGAATTTTATCGGTTGATTCCTGAATCAGTTCAGGACCGGTGATTTTTGCTTCAACAATCTCAGACCAACATATGGGGGATCGGCACTTGCGACCATACAAGCCTTCAAACGGTAACATTTGGATGCTGGTATGGTAACTGTTGTTGTATGAAAATTCAATTAACGGTAGGTGAGAATGCCAAGAGCCACCAAAGTCAATGACACATGCTTGAAGCATATCCTCGAGAGTTTGTATTGTTCTTTCAGTTTGCCCGTCGGTTTGAGGATGAGAAGCAGTACTGAGATTTAGTTGGGTCCCCAAAGACGATTGAAGACTTTGCCAGAAATGAGAGATGAATCGACCGTCACGATCGGAGATAATGGTTAATGGTATACCGAGTCGACTGACTATTTCGTTGATGTAAATACGAGCCAATCTCTCGACTCGGTAATCTTCATGAATCAGTAAGAAGTGTGCCGATTTGGTCAAGCGATCAATGATGACCCAAATGCTATCATGTCCACTCGAGGTACGAGGCAATTCGGTAATGAAGTCCATGGATATGTCTTCCCACTTCCATACAGGAATATTGGGTTGAACAAGTAATCCAGATGGACGTTGATGTTCAGCTTTGACTTTTGAACACGTGACGCATTTGGATACATACAAAGCTATATCCTTTTTCATGCCAGGCCACCAATATTGATTGAAGAGGTTCATCAACATTTTATCCGCGCCAGGATGAATGGAATAACAAGCTTTGTGAGCCTCATTCATGATGATGATTCGAAGGTTATTACGGTTGGTAATCCAAAGACGATTCAAAAAGTACAACAAACCATCGGGTTTTGTTTCCAATTGAAGTTCAACGCCGCATGATATTTCATCATACATGTTGCCTTCCGTGACTGACTCATGCTAAGCTTCGAGGATACGAGTTTTAAGGTCGGATTGAATGGTAACACTTTGAAGTATGACATAGTCCTTACGATTCAATGCATCAGCTACGACATTTGCTTTTCCAGTATGGTAACAAATCTCGCAGTCATAGTCGTTAAGTAACTCAATCCATCGTCGTTGTCTCATGTTGAATTCTTTCTGATTGAAAATATGCCGGAGACTCTTATGATCGGTGAATACAACACACTTGGTTCCATAAAGATAATGTCTCCGGATTTTGAGTGCAAAAACAACAGCGCCCAATTCGACATCATGAGTTGTGTAATTTTTCTCATGACTTTTGAGTTGTTGTAAGGCATAAGCTATGACTTTTCCTCGTTGCATAAGGACACAACCAAGACCTTGCTTCGAAGCATCACAGTAGACAACGAAATCGTTGTTTCCATCCGGAAGGGTCAGGATTGGAGCATTACATAGCTTTTGTTTGAGGGTTTGAAATGCTTTTTCTTGATCCAGCCCCTACTTGAAAGGCTTATCCTTGTGAGTCAAAGCAGTAAGAGGCACAGCGATCTTTGAGAAGTTAGATATGAATCGTCGATAATATCCGGCTAGACCAAGAAATGAACGGACCTCAGTAGGAGTTTTAGGTTGTACCCAATTCTTCACCGCCTTAATCTTCGAAGGGTCCACATGGATTCCTTTATCATTAACAATGTGACCATGGAATTGGACTTCTTTAAGCCAAAATTCACACTTGGAGCATTTGGCATAAAGTTTCTCCTTTTTCAGAAGTTCAAGAATCAAACGAGGACGGTGTTCATGCTCGGATTTGGACTTTGAATAAATCAGGATATCGTCAATGAAGACGATCATAAACTTGTCCAAGTAGGGTTTACACACGCGGTTCATCAAATCCATGAACACGGCTGGTGCATTGGTCAAACCAAATGGCATAACCATGAACTCGTAATGACCATATCTTGTACGGAAGGTTGTTTTAGGAATATCATCATCGTGCACTCGAAGCTGATGATAACCCGAACGAAGATCGATCTTGGAAAAATAGGAAGCTCCTAGAAGCTGATCAAACAAATCATTGATTCTCGGTAGGGGATATCGGTTTTTGACAGTAAGCTTGTTAAGCTCCCGATAGTCGATACACATACGAAATGAACCATCTTTCTTCTTCACGAACAAAACTGGGGCTCCCCAAGGTGAAGAACTTGGTCGAATAAAACCTTTATCAGAAAGCTCTTAAAGTTGACTAGCAAGCTCTTGCATCTCGGATGGGGCAAGACGATAAAGAGATTTTGCTACAGGAGTTGCACCAGGCACAAGGTCGATACAAAACTCGACTTGACGAACGGAAGGAAGTCCGGTTAAGTCCTCAGGAAAAACTTCAGGAAAATCGCCAATGATTGGTATATCCTTGATTTTCTTCGACTTCCAATTTGTTTTCACAATATGCACTAAAAGGCCACATAGTGCTTGCGAAGGTACTTTTGAGCTTTGGTATATGTCATGAGTTTAAGTCCTTTAGAAGACTTTTCCCCATAGATGTTTAAAACCTTTCCGGACTCAAGAGGGATCCGGATGTATTTCTCGGAAAAACAACTTCGGCGTGGTTCTTGGATAACCAATCCATGCCTACTATGACATCAAAATTTCCAAGTTGCATCGGTGTAAGGTCAATAGGAAAATCATGCTCACTAAGATTAAGGGTACAGTTTGGAATAACAGAATCTATTGTGATGGGTTTTCCATCAGCTATTTCTACTGTAAACGGTTTCTCTAACTTAGTTTGGGCACTAGAGAGCAAGGACTCAAATTCTAAGGATACAAAACTTTTATCAGCACCGGTATCAAACAGGACTGAAGCATATTGATTACTGATTAGAAACGTACCATTCACCACCTCGTTATTGGTTTAAGCATGATGGGCATTGATGTTAAAAGCATGCCCATGAGCTGTAGGCACAGCGTTGACAAGTTGAGGGCACCGGTTGTGGAAATGATTTGGATCACCGCATTGATAGCATGCACGACCCTGAATAATTGCAAGACGATGTTGAATGACAGGTGTAGTAACTGGGGTCCTAGCAACACTTTTGCACACATTGAAAGTATGACCGAAGCGACCACAGTTGGTACACCAACAACATTGCTCATTGGTAGGGTGGTGAAACTTACAGATGTTACACTGTGGAAAAGTTCCAGTGTAAGGTTTCTTTATCGGGGCTTGATTATTGAAAACTGATTGATAGTTTGGTGCGACTTGGTTAACCGGAACAGCTTTCTACCCCACACAGTGTGTTGAATTTGCATAGGAAGGCCACCAATTTACTTCTCAATAGCACGAGATAAAGGAGTAACCAAATGGGGCACAAGCAGACTCAGTTCGTGGAATCAATTGGTGTAGGCTAAATTCTCCCCACTTTCTTGAGCTAAATCCCAGAACTCAGCTTCCAATTTCTTGATTTCATTTCTCGGACAAAATTCCCGAGTCATGAGCTCTTTGACTTCGTCCCAATGTAATGCTAAAGCAGCATCAGTTCCACGGGTTCGTTTCTCCCCGTTCCACCATGTGAGTGCTCTCTTTTGAAGAACACTTGTAGCGTAACGAACTTTGAGATTCTCGGGGCACTCACTATTGAGGAAAGTGTTCAATACTCTCGAACCACTATAAAAGACCAGTGGCTCCTTTGGTCCCGCTAAACTTGGTGGGATTACAAGAACTAAAGTGTTTGTAAGTACACGCTCGTGGAGGATTTGGTGCAGCTTGATTTTGAACATCGTTGTTGCCTTGGTTCAAATGGGTAAGCAGTGTTGGGATGACCGCGGCAACTTCACGTGCCACAATAGCAGCAATCTTGCGGTCAGAGTTTCCAGATCGGGATCGGCTTTGACGAGAAGACATGCTGAAAGATTATGGAAGACTTTTATGAGAATCGAATAATTGATTTTTTTTTGAAATTCAAAAAACAAAATCAATGAGAAGATGATTCAAAATAACAATGTGTGGGTCTGAGTGTAAACGTTTGGTTCACCAACCAAAGCGGATACGTTGACTTATCAAAGCATTTGGTCAACCACAACTTTAATGAAGACATGCGTACCTATAAGCGGACACTCACCTCGAGGGTTCCCAGGTAAGGTAAATGGATCCATTGGTTGATTTGGATTTATATGAATACCTTGCCTAGACAGAACACCGCAAAATACAGGCATCCAACTCTTCTAGCATTACATGTTTTCAGTTATGGAACACAGACGTTGACAGGATTTGAAAACCATGAATCACAATTTAAAATTCGAAATTTGAAAACCATTTGATTTAGGCACATATTGCCTTAGGATAAGAATTGAGAATCGTGCGTGCATTGATTGAAATCAAAGTTTAAGGAGAGAACATGTAAAGCATATAATCACATAATCATATTTAAGCATATAAGCACATAAATCCTATCTAAGCATATAATCACATAATCATATTTAATACATAAGAGGACTCATGCGCAAAATTAGTTATAGTCTAGGTCATTCCATTTCTAATAACCTAGTTCCCTATAACCATGGCTCTGATACCAACTGTAACAAGCATGAAACTGCACCGGATATTGTCCGCTACTTGGGGAGAATACCCCCATCACGGGTTTAAAACGCGTCCGATATAGGAAGGTATCCAGCCCCTTATAAAGAGACTTTCATCCCCCTTCCCAACCGATGAGGGATGTTACATCCTCCCACACTTGGGAGACCAGCGTCCTCGCTGGCACACCGGCCCGGCCCTGGCTCTGATACCAATCTGTCACACCCCAACTGATGGCGGAATCATTGGGGCGGACCAAATGTGAATCGATTGTTCATAGCTCATGGAATTTAATACGTTGTAGTAATATTAAATGTCTTGCTCATTAAATAAGTCTAAACAAGTCATACATTACATTGCAATAACAATCAAAATAACATAATATAGTTTTCTTTATTCTTGACTAAGTCCAATCCTATATGGGCATGAAGAAGTCCACTAAACAGCTTTTCGTGAAATCGTGTAACAAAATAACAGGTCAGCTAATGAACTAGCCGGTGTGTAAAAACACAGGTTTGAATACATATATAGATTGAATAAATAGATTGAAAACAATTCAATTCACATGGCAATGTCAAGACTTATAATGCAATAGTGTAACATAAAAGACAAACCAAACACAATCAAACAAAATGATTGAATAGACTCGGTCCGCAGACGAAGCCTTATGATTGATTGATTACGGTAACAATCACCACGCGTCTAAACAAATGAGGTGGGTTTGTCAAACCTATAGATCTATTATTGTATACCATGACTAGAATGAATACATGATTCTATCATCATCATGTTTATCTAACTATGCACATCTAATTGCAAGTAATAACATAGCATGTTTTGAATTGAATATTGAAATAGAATAACAATGAATAACAGTAATTGAATATAAATCACATGATTTTTCCAAAATATAAAACATGAAAATGGGATATGAATACTCACATGGTACGATAATAGTCGATTTGAAAGTGATGGAATGTTAGACTTGACACCAAAGGTCCCTCACGGTTCAACCTAAGGTTTGGTGTCATTGATTAAGATAATAATGTGATTAGAGACTAAATATGAGTTAGGGTCTCAATTGGGATTTAGTTTAACAAAATAGTTTTAAATAATGTAATTTAATCTATACAACTTGATTAAATAAAATGTAATACATTGATTAGGTGATTGTATTTGAAAATAATAATGATAAATAATTAAAACATTTTAATTATATCATTGGAGTGAATATTAATATATGGGAATTAAAATAATTAATCTAATAATTAATTATATAATGACTTGGTCAAAATAATTATATGGATAGTTAATTATTTAAATGTTATAAAACAATGATTAAAAATTGATTTGAAATAGTGTAGGTTTGTTTGAAGTAATTTTTTTGTTTATAAAATGCAAAACTTAAATATTATAATATTTTTATAGTATTTAAAACCTCTAGAATTAAGTAGATTATATATGTATATATATTGAAACCTTTAGAATTTTTTGGTTTTTAGGAATTAATAATCATTCGAATGGGTTTTAGTTATCAAACTAATTTTTATTTAATAACATTTAAAAGAATTTCTAGAATCTAATTTAGTTAACGAAAATAACTTTTAAAAAATGAAATGAGGAATGCCCGGTTCGAACCCGGGTCTTCCCTATGGAATACAAGTGTGTTAACCAGTGGGCTAGTAGCCCATAATTCTTTTGTTTCCATAAAGAAAGTTTAAAAACAAAACTTAAATGAATACCCAAATCCAAATGAACCCTAAACTTAAATCATCCAAATTGAACATTGATTCGATGTTAAAAACCAAAAGAAACATAGGGCTTTTGATTAACATGCATATACGAATGTGTACGTGTGACTAATTACCTGATTGAAGATCGATTTGATGATGAATGGTAGAGAAGATAGTCGCAATTGATGAGATACCGAATGGGATTGATTCTTGACGATTTGTTTCAATTAAAGAGTTGGAAAGCTTCTAATGGTGATGAGATGTATTAACCCTCACTCAATTTTGGCTTAGATTTCTTCTAGCAGGGGTCTCGACTAAGTTACAGGTCGAGGAAATAGACGATGCTCTGAATTGAATTTTGATTGTGTTTCAATTGGAATTGGAACCTCCAATAGATCAAAAAGGTAGTATTCAGTGTTTTAGCTCATTTATAAGGTCTCAATTGGATCCGTTTCAACTTGAATGATTTATTAGTTTGAATCAGACGTTTCTAATCGAGTTGGTGAATAATTAGGCTATTACGAGTGAAATTGATTGTGTGTTTGTATCGAATTTGATTAGTAATACGTTTCCGATCAATTGATTTGAATTACTTGGTAAGAAATGGGTTGAAATAGATTTTAGAATTGAATGAACTTTCCGTTTTGAGTAACCTTACTAAAACAGTAGGTTTCATCGAATTATTGGAGTCTATTGGTTCGAAACATATAGCCGAGACTCATGGAACGGCTTAACTGGGTTAAAATCGAGGTTTTGCAATGGTTTGGTGGTCGCCGCAAGCTGTCGGATGGTAGCCGGAGGCACAACCGGAACAGGGCGTCGGGAGGGGGAAAGGGTTGGGTGTTTTATGAAAAATTACAATTCGGTCCCTGTAGTTTCATATTGGTAAAATTATTGAATTTAAGTTTTTTAAAATTACATTTTTAGCCCTTAACCTAATGAAACCTAATTTACATAATAAATCAATTTATTTTATAAGATCTTTATAAAACTTTATAAATTTTAATAAGATTTTTCACTTTAACCATTTATTGTAATCTAATAACTAAAACTCATAAATGGCGATTAAAACTTTACAACTTTATAAAAATTTTATTTATAAATCATAAAATTGTTATAAATATCTAAATGATTTAAATTGAAATAAAACAACTCACAATATTGGTTAAATTACACATTTAGTGTATTTGATTCATTAAAATAAATAAAATAACATAATAATGGCTTTTCCATCGTATGAAAGTTCAAAATGGGTTCGGGTTTTTGTTTGAAATTGGGTCAAATGTTACATAGACAGTGGATGCTCTAGGCATATAACAGGGAACAGATCTCTCCTTCAGCAGTTTAAACACTTTGATGGAGGCCGTGTTCACTTTGGAGGTGAGGCCGGAGGATACATTTCTGGTAAAGGTAATGTGTCCAATGGTAAGTTGAAAATTGACAAAATAAATTTTGTCAAACAGCTTGAACACAAACTCGTAAGTGTTTCTCAATTCTGTGATCAAAAGTACCAAATGCTTTTCGCAGAACATGAGTGCATTATCCTCAAACCCGGGATGATAATTCCTCAAGAATTGGTGTGTCTTAGATCTCCCAGGAAAGGGGATATGTACAAGCTAGATATGAACTATGCTTCCCCACTGGGTGAAGTATCATGCTTTCTTTCCAAAGCTGACAGTGATTAGTCAACTCTATGGCATAAAAGAATGTGTCATGTTAATTTTAAAACCATGAATAAACTGGTTAAAAATAACTTGGTACATGGTGTGCCTAAAAAGGAATTTTTCTGTAAAGATAACTGTGTTGCTTGTCTAAAAGGAAAGCAACATAAGGCATCTCATAAATCCAAAGAAGTTAACTCCATCACTACTCCATTACACTTATTTCATATGGATCTATTTGGTCCCACAAGTATAATGAGCATTGGAAGGAAATCATATTGCCATGTGATTGTTGATGATTTTACAAGATTTACTTGGGTATTCTTTTTAAGAACTAAAGATGAAATAGCTAAAACTTTAAAATCTTTCATTCTTAAAATAGAAAATCAAATTGATCATAAGATAAAGATTATCAGAAGTGATCAATGGACTGAGTTTAAGAATCAAGTTCTTGACTCATTCTATAACTCAAAAGGGATTGCCAGACAATACAGTGCTCCTAGAACTCCTCAACAAAAGTGTTGCTGAGAGGAGGAACAAGACACTTATTAAGGCTGCAAGAACTATGTTAGCTGATTCAAAGCTGCCTCTAACTTTCTGGGCAGTGGCAGTCAGAATCGAATGCTATGTGCAGAACAAAATTCTCATTGTTAAGCCCCATGGAAAAACCCCTTATGAGCTATGGAATAAAAGACCACTATTTATTGGTTTTCTTAGGTCCTTTGGTAGCAGGTGTATCATACTTAACACAATAGACAATTTGGCAAAATTTGCTGAAAAGTCAGATGATGCTATTTTTGTAGGATACTCTTCAAACTCTATTGCTTATAGAGTATATAATATCTAAAATCAACAATTTGAAGAATCATCCAATATTGTTGTAAATGAGCACACTCCTTGTGTTAAGGGGAATGGCCCTGATTACATTTTTGACTTAGAATTGTTTCTAAACTATTCTAAACCATCTAGTGAGAATGTTTCAGCAGGAACAGCAACTCAAAATGACTCATATGATGATCAACTATTTGAGTTACCCAAACCTATTCCAAGTTCTCCAAGAAATCATGAAGTTCAAGCTCCCACCACTAAATCTCCAGAAAGCTTGAACATCTCAGAAAAAAATGAAGCTTCAACAAGCGTTCAGCAGATTGAGCCTCAAAACTCAACAGCTGATGACTCCATATCTCAACACCAAGCTAATGAAGATAGTAATCTAGAGGAGCAGGCAACTTTTGATACTTCTTCACAGCAAAACATCTTTGATGCTGTCACTCATTCATTCAATCAGTCCTCATTGAATGAGTGTGAGACAGCAGCCGGAAACAATACTCAAAATCCTGAACAAAATTTCTCCAACCTTGATCTGTCTATGAAATTAGATGTGATTCCAAGGCTCAGGATTCACAACACTCATCTAGCTGAAAACATCATTGGGGATGTATCAGAAGGTGTGAGAACAAGAGGACAAACTCACAATGGGAATGTTCGCTTGTACTCATGCTTTCTTTCTCAAATGGAACCAAAGAAGGTGGAAGAAGCACTCAAAGATAACAACTGGGTTGAATCAATGTAATAGGAGTTGCTTCAATTCAAAAGACAAAAGGTATGGAAACTGTGTCCACTACCACCTAGTCAAGTCCCCATTAGCACGAAATGGGTATTCAGGAACAAAAAGGATGATAGAGGTTTGATCATCAAGAACAAAGCAAGACTGGTAGTTCAAGGGTACTCACAAGAGGAAGGAATAGACTACACTGATGTCTTTGTACCTGTTGCAAGACTTGAGGCTGTGAGAATCTTCCTTGCTTACGCAGCATCCAAGAACTTTAAAGTTTACCGACTTGATGTCAAATGTGCATTCTTGTATGGGGATATCGATAGAGAAGTCTATGTGTGTTAGCCACCTGGATTTGAAGACCCACAACATCCCAACTATGTGTACAAACTAGATAAAGTTCTTTATGGGTTGCATCAAGCACCTAGGCTGTGGTATGAGACTCTATCTCGGTTTCTTCGGAAGCATGGCTACACCAGAGGCACAATAGACAAAACTTTGTTCATAAGGAAGTCTGGAAAAGAGATTTTGCTTGTTAAAGTCTATGTTGACGACATCACATTTGGTTCATCAAATGACCAATCGTGTAAAGAATTTGAAATCATCATGAGGAAGAAGTTTGAAATGAGTTCCATGGGAAAATTGGATTTTCTTCCTTGGAATTCAAGTAAAGCAGATGAAAGAAGGGTTCTTCATAAATCAATCTAAGTATGTCAAGGACATATTGGAATGATTTGAGATGAAAGATTGTAAACCAGCCAAGACACCTACACCCAGAAATCATAATCTTTGTCCAGACTTTAAGGGGGAGGATACTAATCAGCATGAGTACAGGGCAATCATTGGATCTTTGATGTATCTCACAGCAAGTAAACCTAATATTATGTTTGCAACTTGCATCTGTGCAAGATATCAGGCTGCTCCTAAAGTGTCTCACCTAATTGCTGCCAAGAGAATTCTTAGATACCTCAAAGGAGCTCCCAAACTGGGACTCTGGTATCATAGAAATAAAGACTTCAATCTCTATGGATACACTGACAGTGATTATCGTGGTTGCAACATCAACAAGAAATCCACATCACGAGGATGTCAATTTCTTGGTGGAAGGATCATCTACTGGCAATGCAAGAAGCAATCATGTGTCTCTATATCAATTGCTAAAGCTGAATACATTGCTGCTGCAAGTTGCTGTGCTCAGCTGCTATGGATTCAAAATCAGATGTTGCACTATGGCTTCAACTTCATGGAGACTCCTATCCACAAAGACAACAAGAGTGCAATGTCCATAACAGAAATTCTAGTTAAACACTCCAAGACAAAGCACATTGACATCAGGTATCATTTCATTAGAGATATTCATGAGAAACACATAATCAAACTAGTCAAAGTTGACTCAAATGAACAATATGCTAACTTGTTCACCAAAGCCTTTGATGAACAAAGATTTAAGTACTTAATCATAGCTATTGGGATGATAAATATTGATTAGTCTATTTCTTTTGAAAACCTTTTTAAAGTGTGTCATATCTATGTTGTCTTTATACAATCTAAGCCCTGTTACAAAGAGTTTTTCTACAAAATCCTAAGTATAAACTCTTCCGAAGAGAAATTTACTCTCGGAAGATATCTTTTTAGATCTTCCAAAGGCAAATTTCTCTAGCTAAGTATTTACTTCTGAAGCTTACTTCTTCTTTCGAAAGACCTTATACTCTCGAAAGCAAATTTGTCCTTAAGACATGATTTGCCTTCAGAAGTAAATGTGGCTTCGAAAGACAATACTAAGAGACTTGACAATTTACTCTCGGAAGGAAAACTTTACTGTGTAACGAAAATCTTTAGGCCTCACTCTGTAAAGAGTAATATTTTACTTATGATTGTCGGAATATTTTAAGTAGTCCTAAACTTACCGTCCCTGTCAAATCAAACCTAAGCGGTCTTTTCACCTTATCGGTTTGATCTTTTAACCCCCATTTAAAAGCTTTCAACTTTTCTTCCTTACTCTCCTTACTTTCACAAAAGCCCCAAATTTCCACTTTCATCTGCACTATCTCAAATTTATTTGATTCCCAGTACTTTCTCAAACAATGGCTCTTAATCCGCAATACAACCAAGTCGCAATCCTTGATTCTTCCAAGGATGCCGACTTTGCTCCAATCATCCAATTCTTGACTCAATCAACATACTTCACCACCCTCACTGTTAACCCTACCATCTACTCAAACCTCATGATGAATTTTGGGCTAATGGTCAAAGCGACATGATCAATGGAGAAAGGGTAATTAGATCTAGAATCTGCGGGAAAGAACACATCATCAGTGAAAGAACCATCAGGGAGCGTCTGGAGCTTCATGATGAAGAAGCCCCTACTGAATTCCCCAAATCTGACTTGGAAGATTCATACATTCAGATGGGTTACGGTGTCGATGTCAGCAAGTCAACCGTATACAAGTTTAACTTCTCATACAACTAGAAGTTCTTGCTGCATATCGTACTTCACTATCTTTCCAACAAATTAGGGGGATGGGATCAAATCCCTTACAACTTGGGCAGCCTAGTCCACGGGTTGGTCAAGGGTCTCCGATTCAACTACTCAAGATTTGTGCTGAACAACCTCAAAGGTAACCTCAAAAGGATCCTTTCTACATGTATCCTCGGTTTATTCAGCACATCATTAACTGTGAGCTGGACCATGATCAGCTTCAGTATGAGGATGTCCTTCTTATCCCTCACATGAGGCCAGGTATCTTCAAAACTTTGAAGAAAGTATCCACCAACTTCACCGAAAGATTCACTGATCTTCTTCCGAGTATGTTTAAGCCAACGGCTCCTGGTGACATCCCTACAGACCTAGCAGGTGATGAACCAACACCAGATATCACCCCCTCAATACCAGTCACTTCTTCCTACCTGATCAGATTCACCTACACAAGACGTCCCAAATGAACCCTTGTTCAATCTACTCTGATTGAACAAGTTCCTTTTATTCAAACCAAAAAGGCTAGAGTGGAACAAATGTCTCCCACTCAGCCTGAGGTCCAACCATCCTCCACCATTGTCCTCAATATCAATGTTGAGTCTCCTCAGTCTCGACCTGATGAGCCCACAACCAAAGCTTTGAGCCCTCAGGGTGAGTCCCAACCAACCAAAAAAGGAAAGCCACATCACTGGTTCCATGCCATTAGATGCTGACCAAGGTCCCGGGTCATTAGGAATAACCTCTTTATCCTTTACTAACCTCTTAACCCAGTTGGATGAGGATCTCATGTTTCCTCAAGGCTATGATGTAGATCTTCCACACCACTCTCCAGATCAACTAAGCCCAAGCGAACCTTTGATTTCTATCCCACATCAGTTAGCTCATACTGAGGTGAGTCACATAGATGTGAAGGGGACTCATATAGATTCAGCTGCCACTACTAACAGTATCTCATTGGACTCACAGGACAGTGGTAACATCAGTGAGACTAAATCTAAGGCAACCTTGCCACTTGATGCCTCTAAAAGAGACATCAGACTGCAAAGGAAACCAGTACACCAAGAAACCACATCTGGTGGTGATGATGAACATACTAGGTATGTTATCTCATCTCCTAGTGATTCTTCAAAAGAAGATGAGGGAAGTTTGCAACTTATCATCAGAGACCTACTTTCTAAAGTCTCAAACCTAGAATCAAAGGTTAAGACTTTAGAGGATAGGTCTGCCACTCAGCAACTTGAGATTGAAATTCTCAAGGCTCAACTAGCTGAGAAACAGATTGAGAAGTCTGTTAGGCATGTATCAGTTCAAGTTTCTTTAAGTTCTTCCTCCAGCTTATCTACTTCTCAAGATGATGCTACCAACAAGGGGGAGAATGAATAGAAACAAAGTCATAAGGATCCAAGCCTAGCCATCACTACCACCCTATCCTCATATTATCCTACACAACAACTCTCTCCAACCATCTTCCCTTAGCCTCCTCTAATTACAATTAAACTGGACCCAAGGATGCTTATTGATCTCAACAGATTCTTAACCAAGTTTCAGATAAGCTCCTCCCTTGAATAACCTTCCCCGGATGTGGCCATTGCCTACTTTAGAGCTAAAAAGCTTCAAAGGTTGAGCGCACCACCTACCCCTAAGAAGAGGAAGTTGGTCAACCTAAGGTCCCCATTAAACCTAAGATTGATTTTAAAGGGGGAAATGAGGACTGATGGCCAGCAACTTATTTAGTTCGGACAGGTGGTGCAATTCCAATCTCTTTCGAGGCAGAAATTCAAGCTGCCGAAGGAATAGTTGAATTATATGCATTCTCTGATGATCTGCTCATCACAGAGGCCATTCTTGAACTAGCCTCTGAGATAAACAGTGTGGACTTTCTCAAAACCCCACTCCCTCAATCATAACAGACACCACAAATTCAACCTCTCTCTCCCCAATTTGAACTCCCCAAGCCAGAATCCCCAAAAGCGAAATCTTCTTCAGACCCTAAAGGAAAAAGGAAGATGACTGCTGAAGAGCTTCTTGAGGAGGAAATGTTGGATAAGCTAAAGAATAAAGGTAGACTTGACACTTGAAATTGTTGGTTGCAAGCAGCAAAACAGCAACAGCAGCTCAAGAGTCTATCTACAATGGAAGGAGAGTAGAAGTGATAGACAGGCTTATCAGCCTGGGAGTAGTTAATAAAGAAATGCTTCTACTCCCACTTGATGAGCTTGTGAAATTGGAAAAGGCAACCCTGCTACAAAAGGAGGAAGAAGAAGCAGCAATGTTGGTCTTAGAAGAAGAAAGGAGGAGAAAGAAGGAAGAAGCTGAGAAAAAGGAAAGGATGGAGAGGATAGCCTTCCTTTGCTCAATGGGCTATTCTCAGGAGGAGCTGACTCCTCATAAAAGTGACACGGTCTTGTTTCATTTTCATAAAGAACAAGATCAAATCAACAAGGAGAGGAAGAAGGCTGCAAGAGAAAAGCTGAAGGAAAAGAAGAAAAAGGAGGAAAAGGCCCAACTTGGGGATTCCAAGAAGGTGGGTGACAAAGCTTGGATGAAAGCTTATCTCAGGCCCACGGCTTCACAGGCAGGCAAGTAGGCCCCATGTCAGAAAAGACCCTCTAGCGACATGTCAGTGAAATAAAAGCTGACTTTCGCTTAGAAAGAAGGAAGGAGGTGCCTCTATCAAAGGAAGTACAGAGGATGGTACCCAAACCAACACCCAAACCTCAGCCAACAAAATCTGAATCCACACCTTTTCCCTTCCCGATCAAAACAGAACCTTCTACTGAACCTTACACCCCTGACCCATCAGCCCTTCCTACACCCTCATCCTTTGCCTCTCAACAACCACCTCCATTACCCATCTTGAAACCTAAAACTCAACCAAGAACCCAATCACCACCCACGCCATCCTCTGAATTATCCAAGCCTCTAACCTTAGAGGAATACAAGGAGATCAAGAAGAAGCTCATCAACTGCACCACACTGAGCGAGATCTTCTGTGAGGAAGAGTCAATTACATTAAAGTTCATTGACAGATCTTCCTGTTCCCTCACAGAAGATGAATTCCTTGATCTGCCTAGGGGAACACTGGACCAGGCTCTTCAACTTTTGGTGATCAGTTCTGACTCGCTCAAAGAAGATGAAAAGAAGTTGAGAAGAAGACTGGTGACTCAACTGGACACAAGGAAAGGGGGCAAGCAGCCAAACAAGCCCGTCAATCCTCAAAAGCAAATTGTCCAGTGGAGGTTTGATGAACCTTCTTACAGCTTTGCTGTGGAATGAGAGACTGGTGCAGGGCTGACACATCAACACTTCTACACTATAACAAATTCGATCTTGCTGAGTTAGCAGAGAAGCCATTCTCCAACACCTCCAACTCTCAAGTAGCTGTTCACATGAGAAACCATCTAAGCAGCCTTCATCTTGCTGAGCTCACAAGGAAAACAAAGATTGAAGAGGAGTTGAAGATGAGAAACGAAAAAGAAGAAGGTTCTACCACTAAGGAAAGTTCATTGCTACAAATGGTTGAAGGCCCTGCTTCAGACTCTATAGTTAGATGGGAATATAACTACAACTCCCATCAATTAACTATCGATCTTAAGAGGTCTACAGCAGAGAGAACAGACGTGAAAAGTTTCAGAACATGTTTAATTAATTAAAACACTATGAAATTGATGAATTGAAAATTTTGAACTTAAACAGACTTGTCGCATACAACAGATTCTTGGAAGATGAACAGACGTGAAAAGTTTCAAATTGATCAGAAGTAGTCGCATGGAAAGTTGTTTTGTCGCTCGAGAAGTTGAATTATGATAATATACAAATTCATGTGATTACTTTACTTGTCGCGCGAGAGGTTCAATTTTTCAAAATTCAAATTTCATGCGATTACTCTACTAGTCGCGCGAGAAGTCCAATTTTCAAAAATTTTCTAAGTTTGAATTTTTAAACATTGTGTATACTTATAAAGTTTATTTAATGTTTCAGATGGCGAGACCTATGGTTTTTAACAAAAACCATAATGCTGTTGCATATCTCGGGGATGTTTCTCAAGACAAAGCAATGTTTAGATCACTAATAGAGGGACTGAAGACTTCCCAGATTTATTATGCTATTTTGCCATTCCTACTATTTACACAAATTTGATTGAACAGTTCTGGAAATCAGCTGCCAATGAGATCGATGCTACAGGAGAACCCTGTATTACTGCCACGGTTAAGGGCAAGAGGGTTGTTATCACAACTGAAATGATTAACAGCGTTTTACTGTTGGAAGATCAAGCACATGCACCTGTAAAGATTGATAATGATGCAGTTAAGGATTGTTTGGTTAGAATGGGTTATAGTCATCGATACCCATCTTTGGAGAAGAAGTACTTACCTCTGTTTTGAAAGTACTTATTTCACGTTATGATCTATTGCCTGAGTAACTTGAAAGCCAGCATGGATAGTTTGAGTGCTATTTTTGGATCTATGCTGATATCTCTCGTTGATGACATACCATATAGTATATCCAAATCTATATTCTTTGAGATGCAAAAGAATGTCATAGCTGCTATGGGGAAGAAGTTCATTATATACCCCAGTTTTGTTCAGATGATAGTGAATGCTGCTCATCCTGAGCTAGCAATATCTGACTCATCTACCTACGTTGCTATGGTGATGAAGAAAGATATATTCACTTATCTTATGGGAGCACGTGGGAATGCATGGGATGGTTCACACTTTGCTAAGCTTGGGAGGTTTATTGATGGATTTCAGGCAAAAGCTCGACCACAATAGATGGAGACTTCACATATTACTAGAGATCATACATCTGGTACATCTACTAATGGTGTACAAGAAGCACCTGAGTGTTCTTAGGGTGAAGAGGTCTGATATGGATGAGGTAAACACTTGGTTTACTAAAAGTGGTAGCAAGATAGGGAGTGACAAAATTGGGAACGTACCGTATGTATTATAAGAACGTCCTAGAGTGCGAGAAACTCTGCCAAAAGCACTGCTAAAGAACATGATGCTGATTTTGTTCCTGATGATATTCCTATTACTACCCGAGGAAGGAGGAAGAGAATGGCAAGGGTAGTTGGTGAAAGTCCATGTGGGAAGGGTAGAGGACGTGGAGTGTTGAGAAAACGTCAGACCCCAATGACCACTGTGACTACTGAAGAGGTGATCATGACTGGCATTCCAGTCACAGTTAGTGAGGCTACTACACCTGTGATTATTACAGAGTCAACAACTATGACATCGCCATCTATGCCCACTACTCATGATATTTTGAGGACACCACCAATGGAGCAAACTCATGATGATCTTTTTGGTGATGCTAATTTTGTAAACACTACTCCTGAGCCACGACCACAACTAGAGTCTTCTTTTTTATCACCCACCAGGGTTAGTTTAGAGCAGAGAGTTAGTGTTCTGGAGAAAGAGATGTTAGAGAAGACATAGATCATTAATGATTTATATCATAGTATGTTGGAGAAATATGAGAGAATAAAGAGTTTGGAGAGTTAGCAACAATTCATGTTTAGTTATATGCAGATTATGGAACAGAACTTCAGAGATCTCAATTCACGTGTGTATTCATCATTCACTCAACAACATACCATGATGGTTGGAGAATCAAGTGGACAGCAAGCTGCTGGTCTTGAACCTGTTGATGAGCCTATTACCGATACAGAGCGCGTTGTTGATCCTGTTGATACAGAAAGGACAACAGACACTAGTGATGTTGATCAAAAGCCTATATCTGATATTCCTACACAGGCCACTGAGGATCAACCTGTGCCATTTACTTGAGAGGCATTTGTAGAGCCTGAGCATGTTATGCCCATTCCTAATCTAGTTGATGAAGATAACGATTTAGATTTGGTTGATTATGGGTTTAGTGATGAAGAGGATGAAGATGATGATGATCGAGAGGATGATGATGATGACGGAGATGAAAGTGATGATAGTAAGTAAGATAATAGGAAGAATGATGATGACGATCAAGGAGGTGATACCGGTCCTATTACTAGTACTTCTGGATCATTGGGTACTACTAATGTCTCCGGACCAAGTCCCGATGATACAGTTGACTATACACCGTTAGATCCTGCCACAGAGGCTGCGTATGGGAAGGAATTTTACTCTTTCCATCAAAGATTGATTGATGAAGAAGAAGCCGAAGATTTTGGATCATTTGATGATTTGGAAGAGACTGTAGATTAAAACGGATGTATTCGGAAATAGTCTTAAAGTCTTATTTTATGATATATTGGTTGATGAGGGAGAGATAGTTGGAGAGACAAGTGCTACAGAAGCGACGGACAAGACAGTAGATCAAACTGGTCAAAGTGTTGTACGTTAGGTCAGCAATCTTACCGTTGAAGCTCTTCCACCGCCGGCTTACATACACAAACTAAGGCATTCAAAACCTTTCATAAGGTACGGAAACTCAGTACCTATTATTAGTGAGCGTATGATGTTGAGAAGAAACTTTATATGATTAAAAGACGAGGTGGAGCAATTGAGTATTTTTAGGATGAACACGATTTCCATACACTCAGAGCATCAGATTTATATGCCACGGGTCGTGTTCCATTCATTAACCCAAGTAACTACGGAAAGGGTAATTGGATTTGAAATTCGATATGGAGACATAGCAAAACCAACTTTAAGGATTTCAAAACTACCAAATCTAAAGTCATTGAAGATGAGACCCGGATTGATCCTAACACAAACAAACCAATAAAGATAAGGGTTTATAAGCTTCCACGGTATGTGAGAAAGATCCCTATACACGCTCCAGTACCAGTTAATAGCTTGTCAAAGCTTGTCAAAGCTTATATGGTTGAGTTGTGAAAATAAGACAGGTCATGCTTTGATACATTGTGTTGATAAAGATTACCGTATTATTGACCCTGTGAATTTGCTCAAATTTGGAAAAGATGATTTGATGAGGTTGCAGGATTGTCCAATTGTAACTGATGAATCTGTTCATTTTAGAGCAGCACATTTTAGTTGGTTGATCACGAAGGCCCCGGATAACAAGATGTATGCTTATGGGGGCATTTACAAGATAGATGATGTGGACTTCTAAATGCATTGATTTACCGAGCCTAGGGGGGGATTGTAGGGGTTAAACCTAGAGGCTCGGGAAATCAAATCAAGATGAAGATCAAAGTTCAAGTCAAGCGACAAGTTGAAGAAGCTGCGCGACAACTTACTTATCGCACGACAACAACTTGTCGCGTGAGAAGTTGTTGATCGCGTAAGGACTTCTAGATTAAGTACAAATAGAAGTTTTGTAATGTAATTAGTAGTGCTTTTGTTATTTCCTACTTTCACACTTATTGTAATTCATTCAAATCAGAGAGCAATATACTTCAAAGTTTATTTACATTTGTGTTAGTGTTCTTCATCTACTATTCAATCTTATTCCGTGATTTTAGCATTTTGCATTTTCATCATGAAATCAATCTAATTATTGTGTTGATCCTTACATCTTTGAGTATAGAGATATCCTACAACTTCCTTTGCTCTAGCTGCTTGTCGGTCACAAGAGCTAGTATAGCGAGGTGACCTTTTCGAAACCATTTCGACACTTTTATGTATGCTATATGACTTCTACCTCCTTTTAAGATAGCCAATCCATGCCTATGACTACATCATGTATGATATATGTATTTTGACTGCATTTTGGAGCCATTTCTCACAAAAGTGACTTCTGCCTGCTTTTTAGATAGCCAATTCATGCCTACGACTAACGTCAAAACTTCCAAGCATAACAAGCATGAGATCAATGTCAAACGTATGTCAAGCCAGTTCTATCTTACTGCCATTAAGTGTATACTAAGTATGAATTTGCTTACTATCAGCCAATTTTATAGTATACTTGGATTCCAACATATAAGGAACATCATTCAACAAGCTACTAAACTTAGTAGAGATAAAGCTCTTATTAGTTCTAGTATCAAACAACATAGGGGAAAAACTACCATTCATAGAGAATTTAATAGTAACAGTAGTAGCATTTATTAAAGCCTCTCCTAAACCCATTACGAAGGCTCCTCCCTTAGCTCCACCATTATGACCGTCGTCGTTTCCACCATAGTTGTCGCTGTTCTCACTATTTGCGTTGTTATTTCCACCATTGCCAACATTGTTTCAATTATTCTTCAACTAAGGGCAATTCCATTTATAATGTCCTTCCTTCCCACATTCGAAACAACCTTTAGGCATTTCATGCGTCAGCTTAGGCTTCTTCATCAACTCATCACGAGAATCCTTTGCTACATGACCCACCTTTCTATAACGTTGGCATCAAAAAATTTCACACTTACTAGTGTGATTGTAGTTGCACAAGTTTCACTTCGGGTACTTACCAACGTATCCTCTCTGACCCTATTTCGATGAAGAAGATTGGTTGAAATTTCGATTGGGATCAAAGTTACTCTACTGCTGTTATCGTTAAGGTTGGCTACTAGACAATAAGCCTTTGCTACTAGAGTTGTCCTACTTTCGCTTGTTATCAGGCATGGTTGCCACTGTACCCTGTTTAGGCAACTTGTTCTTTTCTACTGCCTGATCCATCAACTTGTTAGCCAACTGGATCGCTAGTTTAACAGTGGTGGGGTTAGATGCAGTTACCAAACTTTGAATTTCTAGCACCAACCCACACAATTCCATCCTCTTATACACCAGGTTCACCATCCCTAAGCAAAGATAAGCCTGTTCGTTAGACCTAGTGGTGCAGGCCTTAATCTCGGACCTTTCCATCTGTAGCTACCACAGCACTACCTCCAGTTTCTTTACCTCATCCTGGCAGAAGTACTCCTCCATCATCATAGATTTGAATTCAACATAGGCCAAGACATTTGCCATTGCCTAGCCCAACATTTGGCAGTGCGTAGCCCAGCATTTGCACTTGGGCGTTCCACCAGCTGATTATTGCACCCTCCAATGTTCTTGTGGCATATTTCAATTGATCAGCTACTGGACAATTACACTTGGTGAAAACCGATTCATATTTCTCAAACCACCGCACAAGACCCACAACTATCTCATCTCCACTCTAGGTGTGGGGCTTGCAATCCATGAACGCCTTATACGTGCAGGCTGGCTCCCCTAAGTAAACAAATTGAAATGTAATAACCAATAATTACACCGACTAGCAGGTTATGGAAATACTTTTGCGATCATAGTCATCATTTACCTCCTATCTGAGCGGCTTATGCATTTACTGTCGCATGTATATGTTCGTTGATGAGAGCACCTAATTTTGTAGTGGTCATGTTCAGAGTCGTAATGCCACGACTATGACCTCTACCGTATCCTCTACCATGTCCACCACCATGTCCGTCTATTTTTTACTTTATATTCACAAATACAACAATGAGTAACATCTAACAATTAATATCTTTCAAGTAAAGTAAACTATAAGAAATAATGAATTTGTACAACCACAACATTTATAATCAAATTGATAACTCATGATAAATAAATTATAAGTAACGTGCAAAATATCTAAAAAGTATAAAAAATTTCAAAGTTTTCAGTTGGGTGGGAAAATCCCTTCCCATATAGGTTACAAAAATAACACTCTGTAGTCTATAAAGGTAAATGTAAGAAATCAATCCCGAACATCCGATTCATTGTTATCCTCGTCCATCTCCTCCGGATCCTCCTCCGAGTCTTCCTCTCGTTCTTCGTTCTGGAATATCATTTGGCTCAAGCTAATTCTCCAACTCATGTAATAGATAGCCAATCAAAATTCATAGGTAATAATAATAGTGATTTCATGATCAAAGTTGACTGCGTTTGTTTGTATGCCTTCCGCCACGACTTACCATGTCATGACAATGTTTGTCGTTTAGGACAATATTACACCGCTTAACCTCTAGTCATACGGGTTGGGCTTGTGAGACCCTGTATTACTACCCAAAATGTCTTGCTAGATTCCTTAATTAGCAATCTGAAAGTGTAAGGGCTTTTAATGGTATGTTACACTATGTTATACTATACACCTTAATAATAGTTAAAGTGTTTGTAACAAAGCATGCTTTATCCCCCAAAAGGAGTATATAAAAATGAGGCATTGAACTCACCTGATGGGTATGTTACAGTGAAATGCCAAGTAAAGAAAGAATGGGAAGACAACCTGTCAAAGGTTAACTAAAATATATGAGTACATTTGTACGTGCAACCATAATAGTTTAACAAACCCTATGCAGGACCATGTAAGGGGTGATGGAACAGTTTCACAAGGTTGGACAGAAACAAATAGCACTTAGCGGATCAAATAGGGAACCAGTAAATGAAACAAAAAACAAAGGTAAAGAACACAAGCAGGAAACAAAGTTTGGTTTTCAAGAATGATGTATATTGCTCTTAACTGTATTACAAATGCTACAAGACTTAGTCCCTAAGAACTGATACATGAGATACTTTATACTACATCCTACAGCCGGCCATACTTTAAAGGCTAGCTTCAACACTAATCTAGATAACAAGATTAATGTAAAGTCAAAACGCTGATTGCATTTTGACTAGTGTCTATGACATGCCATAGCTCACATCCTTATCTAATACAAAAAGGATAAAAGTACAAAGTGAAAAGTTACAGACTCTGAGACCATAATCAAAAGTTGAAAAAAGTATGGAAATATCACCAACTTATATAAGCTGGTGAGTCTTCAGAGATGGTAGCGGCTAGTGGTTCAGCTTTTGTCAAGTGTATGTCAGAGAAAGTATGTCTTCTCTGTTCTCGGAAGAAATCATTCTATTGTCTTTGGAAGACTTTGTCTTGAAACATCAAAAGACTTCATCTTTGGCTTTAGAAAAAATGGTCTTCAGCTTTTGATGATTTGACACTTAGAGAATTTCTTAGTGCTTTTGTCAAATCTTCTGAAATAACTTCCTTTGTACTTCAGTATGCCTGCTGAGAGCTCTTTGGTATGCATCAGCCTTTAATTTAACTCTTACAAACTCCTCCTGGTTGATGCTAACAGAACTTGAGATTAGCTTTGAGTCTCGATCTTCTTTTACTAACAGTCCTCATTAGAATCAAGAACAATCCTTTCTTTATCAGTTGATCCAGATTCTTCAAGCTCCCAAAGTACTTCTTCGTGTCAAAGAGATCATGTAGAGGAAGTTCAACCATATTTTGCAGGAAGTATATGTCTTGACCTCCTTGATCTCTAATGACATACCATATGTCTGGGTTCATAGAGAAAGCCCAGGATACAATGGCTCTCTCAGTAGTAAAAGGCTCTACATGAATTGAAGTTGATTGAGCAGCCTCTTCTTGTTCACCCTTAGGATTCTCTGACCCATTCTAAGGTGCAGAGGTGAATGCCTTGGACTTCTTCTTCTTTTTTTTCTTATCCTTTCTAATGGCCATCCTATTCATCTTTTTATATTTTAATTGAGAATGTTGGTCTTGAGTACCACATGTTCCTTCTTTATCCTTCTTAGTTGTGTCCCTTTTCCTTCATATGTTTAAAAGGAGAAGGCTCAGGACCCTATTGTGGGTAAGAAGATGAAGCTAGCTTTGATGCGGCACTAGGTTCAGGTTGTGTTGTCTCTTATGGTTCAACCTTTAGCTCTATTTTACGTGCAGCCTGACTTGGTAGAGAATGCAGGTCTACCAGCTCATTGTTCTTGATCTTCTGCTTGATCACTCTAATGTGCTCATCCATAGTGGATAGAGAAATTGGAACAAGTCTACTTCTGGGGAACCCATACAGCTTCAAGAAGCTCACCATCTTCATTCGGTTAGCAGTTTTTTCTCATTAGCTTTGATGGTGGCTCTTGACTTAGCAGCCTCCTCTGACTTCTTCCTCTTAGCAGCTTTTCTTTTTGTTTGGGCTTCTTGTTTTAGCCACTTGAGGTATTCAAATTCTATGTACTCCTATAAAAAAAGGTGTACAGTTGCTGCCTAATAATGACTGTGGCACTCAGGTAGGTTATCATGTTTTGTCTGTTTTGCATCCTGCTCACCTGAGTTTCTTGCTCAACTACTATAGTCTTTTTCTAAATACTTTTCTTGAACTGGAGAGAGGACAAGGGCTTTATACAATCTTTTTCTATTTTTTTCTTTTTTGGTCTTAAGGAGCAATTCTGCAGCCTCAGCCTCCTTCCTCTCTTTTGACAATTCTGTATCAACCAGCTCATTCAATTCCTCCTAGGTAAGAGAGATTATTTTATCAATGTTATAGAATCTGGTCCCAGATAATTCAATCGGGCTGCCCTCAACTCATCTAACTGAGTGTTTGGCCTGTGGGCATCCCTGACTACAGCTTGTATAAAGCTAGAGGTCTCTCTTATTCATTCTCCCCTTTCGTTTCTCTTCCTCTCTGTTTTCTCCTCCTCAATCTCCCCAGGAGTTATTTTCCATTTTCCTTTGTCAATCACTAGCCTATGTGACTCAGGGTGGAAAGAGCTTTGGCATTCTTGTCTTGGTGCTTCACTTGTGCTCTAACCAGAGAGAGGCTATGAGACACCTTCACTAGCTGGTGTCTCGCTGAGGGTACCGGGTGCTGAAGTAGATCAAATCTCAAGGTTCACATGTTCTACTACTTGGCCTTCAACTGAGGTTTTTCCTTTCGAACATAATCTTAGGGTCTGTCTTAGTATCAAGTTGACCAACAGTTTTCCCTGCTAGCCTCTGTCCATATAATTTTGGTCTTCTTGTGAATTCTTCATGCACCTTTTGCTGGATCATCTCAGCTAACCTATCAGCTTGCCTCTTAAGACTTGGGTTGGCAAGTGACAGGTCAACTAGAGAGAAACTCTCATGGTATATCAGGGTTTGAAAATTGAACACTTCTTATTGCCTATGAGACCTAAAGAGTACCAAGGCTCTTTTATTAGCATCATACCAGTATCCTATTATTGGATTGTCAGCAGGGTAGGATGGGATAGACATGGCCTTTGCTATCCCCTCCTTAAATAAACATTGAAATAAAGCATCCACGTTGATGTGGGCCTGAGGAGCTTGGTGAGTATGGACAACTGCAAGTGAGGGTGGTGAGTCCTCATCGTTCATTCTCGGGGTAGAACTTCCAGGTTCTGTGGTTGTAGTTAAGACTTTCTCCCCCTTTGTGATAGCATCACCCACTTACATAGATGAGCTCGAGGTTAGGTCCACCACTTGCACATGTTCTTGTGGTCCTGGTTGAGCTTGCCGGGCAGGCCTTTCAGCTAACTTGCCCTTGTGATTGCTGATCTCAAGTTGCTGATTAAGGACCTACCTTTGTAGTGTAGTCACTTGAGATTTCAGATAAGTTACCATAGAAACTAAATAAGTGCCGATTATAGATAGTTGTTACACCTTTAGTTCCAGACTCCCCTCATCTTCATTGGAAGAAATCATGGGGGGATGAGAGAACATGGCTAGAGTCAGTTTCGAAACCACTAGGGACATGTTCTTAGCCCCTAGATTTACCCTACTCCAAGACAGCTTCAAGAAAAATGTCAAGGGGCATGGTTGCCATGGTTGAGGTCTTAACGTAATCACTCTCAAAAGTGAGAGCCTCTTCCATATAGACTTACTGAACATGTTTAGGAGACTCCATCTTAGTTTGGATTGGATGATGTCGGCTGGATATGGGTGTTGCAGGGGCACTCATCTCTCCTTCAGTAGGGAAGGTGAAGAGAGAGTAATTGTACTCATTGAAAACCATATCCTCATCATCATAAAATTCAAAGTTAGGGATTGGTTGGTTTAGATCAAGAGGCTGGTGATGGTAACTGTCCCATGTATGTTGTTCATTTGAGTTTTTAGACTCAGAGTGAAGGCATTCAGCTTGGGTATTGAGCTTATAAGGTTGAGCATGAGAAACCACAGTACTGATTAATGAAGTGATGGGAGTGGTTTGCTCCTTAGGGGAAGTGGGAGCTCTTGATTTCACTTCCTTCTGCATGGGTAAATATTTGGGGTCTTCTCAATCTAAATAGACTAAATAGGGGTTCGCTTGGATTTATCATGATAGGTGATGGTTATTTGAGGCTGAGATGGTGAAGCATAGATAGCAGGTGGGGTTCAACATCGACTTGTGTTGTCAAGTTGTCACCTTGATCAATGAGCTCTAACATTTTTTGGACCAGTACTATTTCTACCCCTGAGAAACCAATAGTGGTTTTTCTCATAATTTTAAAGATGTTGGGTTTCATCTGTCCCAGTTTAAGAGTAGTACCTTTTCCCCTCAACTATGAGCCTAGTTCACAGTTGAGAATGTGTTGGACATATCTAGGGAACATGTAGTACTCTAAGGAGTCCAAGTTAGCAAGCAAGTTTATGTATACAAACTGGGAGTACTTGATCTTGACAATTTGAACCAGCCCATGGACTATATAGGATAAGTCCACAGGGATTTGATCTCACCCTCAATGTTTATTTGATAAATAGTGAATAATAATATGGAAGAGGTACTTCCATTGGTAAGAGACCTTACCCTTCTTGAAGGTCCTCACTGCGAAGTCCCCTTCATGGCCCATCTGTTAGAATGATTCATTGGCAGCTTCTTTAGGAAAGGAGAGTTCACCTTTAACATCATCCAGCTTCAGATGATTTTTTATGGTGGCTGGAGTGGTGAAAACAGTATTCCCCTTCACTTGGGCTGATAGTACCTACTCACCGTCTAAGATAACCTCTTGGGAGGTCCTCCAAAATTCCAGCAGATGTTCTTCATATAGTTGAGGATCTATTGATAGTGCGGTGAGGTAGGATGACTGAGTAAGAAAGTAGCAAACGTCTAAGAAACCAAGATCTTTCTCAAATGACAAAAGAGCAACCTGATTGTATTCTCTGTGTAGGTGCATGGAAAAATCTGGCTGATTTCGGGGTTCAGGGTTGGACATTTTAGAGAGCTTAAGCAAGAAGAATGCTAAGAACAGCAAGGGTTTGTGGGTGATATAGGGTTAGAAGATTTGGAGATGAAGAGGAAGTAGTGAGAGAGAGATCCATTGAAAAAGCTGTGTATATGCTTGGATTTGAGACAAAGTTATTGCGGAAGGATAAATTTTGAAATCTGGATGTCGGTCCCACCCCTGAGAAAAGTGCCCAAAAAGATAGTTATTTTGTAAGTAGAAAATCTTTCGAAGATAATTTGTCTTTCAAAGTTTGAGAAAAACTTCCAAAGCTAATTTTGACTTCGTAAGATATTTCTTAGTTTGACAAGAATTTCTTCGGAAGGAAAATACTTAGAGTAAAATTGCTTCTGAGATATATTTGGTTTTGGAAGATATTAACATTCAAAACATATAAGTACTTAGAAGGATATATCAGCTTCGGAAGATATATTTGAATTTCTTCCGAAGGTAAATTTCTTAGTTAGTAGTTATTTTTTTTGAAGACATAAATTTATTTCGAAATCAATTTAAGGTCTTTCAAAAGAAAATATATTTCCAATTCCTAATATTCTAAGAAATACCAATTTAAAAAAAAATCTTCCAAGATAAACAGGGGTTATGTGAGTGATGACATAAACAATTTTAAAGACACGCATATTTGAAAATAATCTTGAAATTAAATTAAGAAAATCTACTCAAATATAATCATTCCAATAGCTGATACAAGATATTTAAATCTCTATTCATCAAAAGCTTTAGTGAACAGCTCAGCATATTGTTCATTTGTGTTAACTTTGACCAGTTTTATCAAGCCTTTTTCATAATTATCTCTTATTAAATGATACCTAATATTGATGTACTTTGTCTTTGAGTGCTACACTGATTCTCTGTGATAGAGATAGCACTATTGTTGTCTATATGGATGGGAGCCTCCTTAAAATTGAATCCATAGTCCAGCATCTGATTCTAAATCCAAAGCACTTGAGCACAGCAGCTTGCAGTAGCAATGTATTCAGCTTTAGTAGTTGATGTGGACACACAGGATTGTTTCTTGCATTGCCATGAGACCATCCTTCCACTAACGAATTGACATCCTCCTTATATACACTTTGAAGTCATGTTACGGCCGCCATAATCACTATCTGTATATGCATACAGATTGAAGTCAGAATTCTTTGGATACCAAATCCCAGCTTGGGAGCATCTTTGTAGTATCTAAGAATCCTCTTGACAATTGCAAGGTGTCACTTCTTAGGTTTGGCTTGATATCTTGCACATATGCATGTGGCAAATATGATATCAGGCCTACTGGTTGTAAGATACATAAAAGACCCAATCATAGCCCTGTAAATATATTCATCAACACACTACCCCTCAAGATTAGGTCCTAGGAAGTGGTTTTTTGCTATGGGAGTCTTAGCAACCTTACACTCAGTCAAATGAAATCTACTGAGTATGTCATGCACATACTTTGACTAGTTTATTGAGATGCCATTGTCAACTTGTTTCACTAGAATTCCTAGAAAGAAACTGAGTTCCCCCATGGCACTCATTTCAAATATATTCTTTATAAGATTCTCAAACTCTTTGCAAAGCTTTTGATTAGTTGACACAAAAATGATGTCATCCACATAAACTTGAACTAGTATTAAGTCATTTCATGTTCCTTTGAGGAAGAGTGTGCTGTTAATAGTACCTCTCTTGTAACCATGTTGGACAAGGTACAGTGACAGTTTCTCATACCACTTTCTTGGTGCCTGATACCACCCATAAAGAGCTTTGTCAAGCTTGTAGACATAATCAGGACGATTTAGGTCTACAAAATCCGGTGGTTGTTTGACATACACTACCTCATCAATCACTGCATATAAAAAACCACACTTCACATCAAGTTGGTAGACCTTGAAATCCTTGGATGCAGGAAAAGCAAGGAATATCTTAACAGGTTCAAATCTTTGCCAGTAGAGCAAAAACATATGTGTAGTCAATCCCTTCTTCTTGAGTGTACCCTTGAACAACTAGTCATGTCTTGTTCTTGATGACAAGTCCTCTATCATACTTTTTATTCCTAAAAACTCACTAGGTTCCTATAGTAGTTTTCCCATGAGGAAGAGGATAAAGGTTCCAAATCTTCTGTCTTTTGAATTGAAGCAGTTCCTACTCATTGCTTCAACCCAGCTTCTATCTTTCAAAGCCTCATCAACTTTCTTTGGCTCAATCCAGGGCAACAAGCATGAATGTAGACATACATTTGAATTATAGGTTTGTCCTCTTGTTCTTACCCCAGTCTCAATATCTCCAATTATGTTTGTGGTAGGATGGGACTTGTGGATTCTCAGTTGAGGAATCACATCAAGTTAGCTTGACAGATCTATATTAGTGAATTTTAGATCTGGTGATATATCACCCACCACATCAGCACACTTATCAAGAGAAACTTGATTCAATAAGTGTATGACGTCATTGGTGTTGTTTTCAAAGGAGAGGTTGTCAGCATCATGAAATTCTTGAACACTGTCACCATCTCGATCTCCTCCTACATTTGCAATCCCTTACCTTGAGTGGTTGCCTGGGCACCTTAGATGTATTAGCTAAAAAGTCTGTCATGGTTGTGCTGACAGGGTTTCCACTTGTAGAGTTTGTTAACACTGAAGCTAAAGGAGTTCTATCATTTGGTCTTTTTAGCTCTGCCCAGAAGGTGATGGACAGTTTAGAGTCAGAGAGTATGGTCCTTGCAGCATCAATAAGTGTCATGTTTTTCCTTTCAGCAACATAATTCTATTGAGGAGTTCCAGGAGTACTATATTGCCTTGAAATACCCTTTTCAACGCAAAATGTATCAATTATTTGGTTTTTAAATTCGGTGCCTTGATCACATCTTATGGTCTTGACCTTGTGATTAGATTTATTCTTAATCTTTAGAATAAAGGACTTCAAGATTTTAGGGGTTTCATCCTTACTTCTAAGAAAAAAAAAAACCCAAGTATATCTAGTGAAGTCAGGTGTGATCACAATATAGTATGAAGTTCTTCCTAGACTGATCATACTTGTGGGGCTAAAAAGATCCAAATGTAATAAGTGAAGGGGACTAGTGATAGAGTTAATATCCTAGACTCATCACACTTTGTGTTGCTTTCCTTTCATACATGCAACACAATGGTCATCACTTGTAAACTCTTTCTTTGACATTCCAGTTACCAAATTATCTTTAATCAGTTTATCCATGTTTTTAAAGTTTACATGGCACATTCTTTTATGCCAGAGTAAAGACCCATCACTATTGGCTTTAGACAGCAAGCAGGAAACTTCTCGAGAAGGGGAGGTTTCTTGCAAATCCATCTTGTACATGTTCTCTTTCCTAGGAGCTCTAAGTATGATATGCTCCTGAGGAATGAACACCCAATGCTTGAGAACAATGCACTCATGTTAAGTAATGAACATGTTATGTCTCCGGTCATAAAATTAGATACACTTAGAAGATTGAACTCAAGCTCTTTGACAAAGTTTACCTTCTCAATGCTGAGCTTACCATTTGTGACCTTGCCACTCTAGTGATGTAACCACCTAATTCTCCTCCAAAAGCAACTGGCCCTCCATCAATTTTCTCAAAGTCTTGAAGCAAATAGCCATTGCCTGTGGTGTGCCTGGAACAACCACTGTCTATGATCCATATATTTCTTTTGGTCTTCAGTTGTTCCTCCACAAAAAGAGATGGATAGTTAGTTACTAGGGGTGTGCAAGAAACTGAAATAACCAAACCCCAATCGAAATAACCGACGCAACCAAACCAAAAAAACCGAAACCAATAAGAAACCGATGGTTTGGTTTTATGATTTTTAAAAACCTATTTTTTCGTTTTGGTTTCGGTTTTGCTTGTAATAGAAACCGAAAAAACTGAACCGAAACAATAAAACCAAACTTGTAAATTTAGAGGTGTATTTGTATTTGCATAAACTTATAAACATGACTACCCTATAAATTACTTATTTAACTTATTCTACCTAAAATAGATAGATATTTAGATTCCGATAATAACCTTTAGTTTGGTAGATTAAATTGTTTTATTGAATTTTTTGTTATTATATTTTATTAATTGCAATTAATTTTAATGTTAAGGAATTTATAAGAATTTATTGGTTATATTTAAAAATCAAAAAAGTGATGTAAGCCAAAATTTTCTAGCTTCACTTCATTAATTTGGACCAATTTTTCAAAAAAACTTGAAGCCCAAAAACGAAACCGAAAAAACCAAAACCTAACCGAACTGAAACCGAAGTGAAAACCGAAGCCAGAAACCGAAAAAACCAAAATCGAATGGTTTTAAAAGCCTTGAAACCAAAGTATCGGCTTTTGATTTTGGTTTTAGGCTAAAACCGAACCAAACCGACCATGCACATGCCTATTAGTTATATTTGGAAACCCAAGCCTTACTTGTCTTGGGCTTATCAATGTGAACTGATGATAGATTAACAGTTATTGATCCTATATGCAAGGTTTGAGGATCATTTGCTGTTGATGAAGAGGAAACTTCAGTCACATGGCCTTCCTTCAACTTCCACACCATCTTAGGAACATTAGACTTGACCTTCAATGCTTTAGAAGCTTTTATAACTTTAGAAGTTTTGTAGACTGAACCTTTGGAAGTTTCTACATCCACTGTAGCAGACTTCAGTACTTCGGAAGCATTCCTTTATTCCGACACCAAATTTTCTTCCGAAAGCAAGTTTCCACCTATCTTCTTTCTATTCACCTTGAAGCTTTTGAAGGAAAGTGGATTTCCTTCTGAAGCTATCTTCTTTTTCTTTTTCTCAGAAGTTTTCTTGTTTATGTGGATGGTGCTTTTGGGATTGTAGATGCAATCCTTAGGAAAGTGAGAAGTACCACCACACATGATGCATTCAACAGGCATACTTCTGAGAGTCTTCTTCTGAGGAGAAGTTTGAGCTCGATCTCATTCCAGTTCATTCTGCACCTTTTTAAATGATGCAACAGGCTTCTCAAGCTTAGGCTTGCTCTTAGAACTCGATGGTTTAGACAGTGCAGTAGTGGTGCACCTTTGGTCAACCTTCTTCTTTTGACCGAAATGGTTTGAACTTGAACTAGGACTCCTGGTCCTAGAGTCCTTAGTTAAGTCTTCAGTCTTCACCACTTTAAATCCGGCAGATTTCTTGGGCTTTCTTTGATTTTCTTTTGGTTGCCCTAATTAGATTCTTCTTAGCAGACTTGGCCATCTTTGGCTTCTTCTTCTCTCTGGAAGAATGGTGACCCTTCTTAGAATGAGCCTCTTCACTCACTTCAGCTTATCCTTCACCACCTTCTCTTCAACTTAATTTTAATCCTTTTCTTGAACTTGATCAACATGGGGTAGCTCATCTTCACTAGCTCCACACTTTGGTTGTCTGACAGATAGTAATGAGTGTGAAGGAGCTATTTCACTGGATCCAAGTCCCTGCTTGTTTTGACACACTTTTGCATGCAAGGATGAGGATATGATGTTCTTGAAGGTTTTCTTTTCAAGAAGATACTTTTTTTCCCTGGCTTTCCTGATCACAAGCTCAGCCTGACATTCAGTTAACTTGGTAATGAGATCTTTGATTTGAGTCCTGTAATTTGTGTGCCCATGCTTAATAGTAGAAATTGTTTTCTCTAAATCTTATATTATAAGTTTATAGTCATTTTCTACTCTTTTGATATCAGCTTTTAAAATATTCAAGGACTCAAGATCAGATCTCATTTTCAAGTAATAGGACTCGTACATGTTTACTTAGCAATGTATTCACGTATACAAAGATGCTCTAATACCTTGGATTCATCATGGTCAGCCATCAAGGCATGGCTAGGAGAGACATCTTCAACCTGGAAGCTCTAGTCAAAGCCTCCTTCTTCTACAGCAAGTGTAGTTTGCTGCTTGGACTTTTTAGTCTTTGGAGCTCCCTTAGTGTAGTTTGGTATAGATTGTGCTTGGCCACCATTAGTCGTTGGTGCCTTTCACTCCCTAGCGAAGTGTCATATGAGCTTGGACCAGATGCATTGCTGGGAAACTTTCTCCCTTTCCTCTTGTAGAACTTTTTGGCTTTGTGAGTGAGTAAACCATTTGCTGAACTATCTCCATTAACTTCAGGTCCTCTGCATGCATACAGTCCAAGTCATCCAAAGTGAAGAGAAATTTGCCACAACTTTCATAAGAAGACACAAAGGCTTGAGATAAGCTTGTCTCTTGGAATGGGCTTCCTTGGATGTAGCTGTCCCTTGGTGTCTTCGAGAAGGTGATGAAAGGGCCCTTTTGTGAGTTGTTAGGGTAGCAAAGAAGGTGATGAAAGGGCCCTTTTGTGTGTCTTTTGGGAGTACTTGATAAGCTGTGGGATGGATTTTGCATGTTCCTCTCCATCTAGTAACCTAGGATTTTGCTATTCCTCACAATGTTCATATTTTGAAGTATCACTCCAGTATCCACTCGATTATCCATAATCTCAACATACCTAAAGTATAGTTGAGTCATGGTCTCACATGTCTTGAAGGTGAAATTCTCAAACTGCTGCTTTAGGATATCCTTCCTGTTTCTTTGTCTTCCGAAGACCCTTCATACATCAGCTTAAGTGCTTCCCAGAGCTGCTTGGCAGTCTTTCGCTTCTTAAAGCCTACATAAATAGAGTTGAGAAGAGCAGTTTGGAGAGCAGTCATGGCCTTCTGATCTACATCAATTCTTTTCTAGTCTTCATCAAAGTAGTCGGCCACTTCTTTTGAAATCATCTCACCAGCAGCAATAGCTAAAGGTGTGCGTGGTACATGAGGTCCTAAGACAATAGATCTCCACATGCTGCTGTCTTGAGACTTGGTTAAGCCTTTCATTCTTTGGCACCAAGTATCAACGTCATCATGAGTGATCAGTGGAGATTTGGTCATGGTACCGGCTTCCATATCAGCCTTGGATAGAGGTGCCATTTGAGTTGATAAGTGTTTTGTGAAACTGAAGAGATTAAAGATGGTAAGATCTTACAATCAAGAGCCTAAAAACTCAAATACCAATTTGTAGGACCATTTAAGGGGTGATACAACAGTTTCACAATGTCCGAGAGAAACAAACAACACTTAGCAGATCAAATAGGGAATCGGTAAATGAAACAAAGAACAAAGGTAAAGAACACAAGCAGAACACAAAGTTTGGTTTTCAAGAATGATGTATATTGCTCTTTACTGTTTTACAATTGCTACAAGGCTTAGTCCCAAAGGACTGATACATGATATACTTTATACTACATCTTATAGTGAAAAGATAGATTGTCTTTTGACTAGTGACTATGAGATGCCATAACTCATATCCTTATCTAATACAAAAATAATAAAAGTACAAAATGGAAAGTTACAGACTCTAAGACCATAATCTACTGTTGACAAAGGTATGTAAATATCACCAACTTATATAAGTTGGTGAGTCTTTAGAGATGGCAGTGGACAGTCGTTCAGCTTTTGTCAAAAGTATGTTAGAGAAAGTATGTCTTCTCTTTCCTCAAAAGAAATTAGTCTCTTGGCTTTGGTAGACTTTGTCTTGAAACTTCGAAAGACTTCATCTTTTGCTTTGGAAGAAATGGTCTTTGGCTTTGGAATATTTGACACCTAGAGAATTTCTTAATGCTTTTATCAAATCTTTTGAAGTAACTTCCTCTATACTTTAGTATGCATGCTGAGAGCACTTTGGTATGAATCAGCCTCTAAGTTAACACTTACACCTTAAGTGTTCACCAAAGCACATTAATTTTAAAAGATTTGTAAAATATTGACTCGTTTAGTTGACCCATTTTACCCGTTGGTGACTTGTTATGTGAAATCTTGTTTGTTCAAGGTTAATAATTCATTATCCATGACTACCATGTAAACCATTCACATATAGCACATATTGAACCTTAAATTCTAGCAAGATCATCATACTAGCATGACTTATTATACAACCGTATGAACCTCAATAAACATTTACCATGCCCATTACAACAAAATAATCTCAATTAACTAATCATACATTGAGTCTAATTACGCACTACATGCCATGTGAACTAGCTTACTACTTCACTTCCTAAACCCAGCCAATCCTACTAAGTAAGGGCCTTAGATTCCCATGTGTGTATGATGTTCATCATCATTTCCCAAAATATAATTCATACCAATTCAAACATCCAAACATACATAAGATCCCAATAGAAGTTGTTCAAAAAATGAAACAGATGAAGATCCATGTTCTTGACAACAACCGAATAAAAGAGGCAAAAGAATTTGTAACTTTGATCAAAGCAATCCTTGACCCATCTATGAATCAAGACCCAACAGGTCCAAAACAAGTACACGAACCAACCTCAGAGCCTGCAACTAAATCAACACAAGCACCAGCAGCAGCGTAAGATCCAACAGAAGATTCACAACTACCATCACCTACAAACCCTTGAAGTGTATAGGTTCCATAATCCATAAGGGGAGTATTGATGGACCCTAAGAGGATCATGCATGCCAATTCAGGTGGTGATTGGTTAAGTTGTTCCATTTGGAAATAATGTACAAGTATTGAAGATGAAATGCGGTTGAAAAAATAGTAATGTAGATAAAACAAAAGATAGGTGTTGGTTATCTGCATTTGTCATATGCGGATAACACAACAAAATACGGTTGAGTATCTTGTCATCCGCGTAAAAATAAATGCAGATGTAGAATACAAATACTAATGAAGAAAAGAAAAGAAATGCCATAAATAAAATGGTCATCCATTTTAGTCAATGTAGATGAACCAATACTAATGCGAGTTAACAGAAAAGAAATTATTGTAGAGTTTTTGTACTTTAGACTTAGATTATTGATGTAATAGAATAGTTTATTTCTATTTATAACCCTGCAATCATTAATAACCCTACTATATTTTGATCAATTGCTTATCAATGTACAAGTTTATGAGTATTTTCATGTTTTTGATCTGCATTGGTTGTAAGTCCACTACAATTATGCATTGATATCATTTAGTATATTTGATACTCATTAATTCTAACCTAGTCATATACTCATATCAATCATAAATGACACCATTTTTATTTCTCGGTCACTTGTAATTTAGTATAGAGTTATTTAAAGAATTAAATATGATAGCTTCAAAAACTACATGTAATTTTAGGTTGTGTATATTATTGTCTTAAAAGTCACACACGAACACCTATCACACTTTGTATACTTCTTACGCTTCGTGTTCTTTCCCCTTTATAATTTAAGTGCATCATATACACAAATGCATGTATAAGAAGATATGTATATGCATATGTGTCATATATATACTATATAGGGAGCAACACGTTTGTTTTATACTGATGGTATACGATCTGGCACATTATATATAGATTTAGACACAACATTATAATTGTTTCGACTCCCATAATTGTACAAGTCGTTTATATGTCAAACATCCACACTTCATATGCATACTTTTATGTCATACACAATATTAGAATCACTTTAAACACACTATTATAGCTACATTAGACACGCCACTCTAATTTGACAATTTAGATGCACTATTGTATCTATTCTAGTCAAATTGTCATAATCAAAAGCATTAAAATAACAAAAAATATAGTTAATACATGATCAAATTAAAAAAAGTCTTCACACTATGTAACCAGTTAAAAAAACAATATCTGAATAAAGTATGTATATGTAACACCTCGCTTTTATAAATCCGGTTAATAAGGAACGAAGGGCATAGTTTAAAGTTTTATAGGAAATAAATGGACTAAAGATGGGCAACCGAAAGTTAACACCATAAACACAAACTATAATAAGAAAGGTGGCCACCCCCGTACAAGCTTCTCACAAACTTTGCATCCTACAGAGACAAAACTGCATTCTTAGAGAGAGAAAGTTGACGAAGTCGTGTAAAGGTACAGATTTTTAAGTATGAAATGATAGATCAGGGCTAGATGTATGTTATTTGGTTGTTTATATACCAATTTGATAGATAAAGTTGAAACATTTACATGTATATGTGTAGACCTCAGTTGTTACATCTTGTTTTAGAGTTTCTTCGTGTTCTACAAGTAAAGGTGACTTCTAGATCTCTACTTTTACATGCGTTTATGTATTTTTGGGCTAGTATGCATGGCATGAATGTTTTCTTAAATATTAAAAGGTTTAAAGTATGAAAGTTAGTATTTTTCTCTATTTTATGAAAGTTGGTATGATTGATAGTAGGTCGCATGAACCCTAATGGTATGCATTGTAATTAGATGGTTATGTGTGTATGTTAATACGGGTGAATCATCAACACAACATTCACTTGAAAGTCGTCCGCATTAATACTTTATTAAGTGTTCAAATGCGGATGTCTATAGCTAACTCATATTGGTTCTTCAATGCAGATAGGTTATTGTTATCGACATTGATAGTGCACCTCTATTTGTTTCCATTTTTGCATTTCCCCTAAAAGTTTCTAAGTTTAACAAATGTTGATGAACAAATAGTCCACCTATATAGTTGATCTGTTAGTCGCAAATGTTGGACTGTTGTCCGCAATTATTTCCATCGGCATAGACAGCTCATCTTGCCCGGGTAACCAAATGCTGATGAACATAGAGAACATCCGTATTGGTTGTTATTATTGCCTCCATTAATCTAATTAATCTGCATTAATCCAACAGTTACTATACCCTTATTTCTTTGATTGCCAGCATTGACTCTAACTTACCCGCATGACTTTTGTCACCTGCATTTCATTTGTTATTGTTAGCTGCATTAGTTTGTCTATTCGTATTGTTATAGAATTATGACAAATATGAAGATGTAAGTGTGCAGTGCTGATGAACTAGCCTTACTACGTGGAGCTACATATTATATACTATCTATGCAAAGTTGAGGATGTTTTGTTAAGAATGATAGTTGTAAAGTAAAATTATAGCTATGATAAGGTGTGATGATTAATTGTTGTTACGGTAAAGTTATAAAAAAAGAAAGATAATAGTAATTAAAGAAAGTAAACGGGCCTAGTATACAAGAAGTTTTGCAATCATTGATAGAAATTTATGCCGTTACATTCTCACCCGCAAAAGGAGACACGTCTTGTGCATTTTCAGCCACTAAAAGAGACATGCCTTGTGTATTCTTACATGCGAATGGATATTTTCATTATGCATTTTCACTTTTAAAGGAATTATACCTAGTGTATGCTAACTTGCTAAAGGAGCGTAGTTTGTACTAGTTCAAATTTAAAGTGATGAGATAAAGATAAAGTAAATGAAAGGTCATAGTGTTAAAGTATGAAAACCTATAAAAAGTATGAATGATGATAAAGATACAATGTATGTGATGTATTAATGATTTAACAATAAAGGTTTTCAAATGACTAATGTGCTAAATGGTTCTTTAAAGTTTCAAAACTAGAATCACCCGGTAACGCTAACTTTTGTATGTATATTATCTTGACATGTAAATGAAAGATGAAATAAATAATCAAAGCTTGGCATGGAATGAAGTTACGTGGTTGTGTAAAGGACTAGTGTTCAAGTAGTTTGAAATTATGTTATGACTACTAAATAGTTTAGACAATGTTAGTGTATTGACAGTTTTAATTTCCATGGAAATGATATCAAATGTTTAAATTTTAAGAATTATGTCTTTTTTATGTTTAAAAACCCTATGTGAGATTTAGGTACTTTGATAGAGCCTTAATTTGAGAGATTTAGGTACTTTGATAGTAAACTTAAAGTACGAATGGGAACGCATAGACAATGCATGTTCAAATAACTTCTTGGCAAGCGGTGAAGTAAAAGTAAGGATTAATATATAGTTAAAGTAAAGCTAAAGGTTATTTTGATAAGCAATATAATATATTAAATGTGTTCATATGTGTATGTATCTTTATGTATGTGTATGTATGTATAGTGTGTGTTAGTAGTTTTAGGGACTCATGTGACTCAGGATTGAAAATGTTTAGGACATGACAAGTAAAGTAAGTAGCTAATTACACCTGGCTAATGCAATAAGAACTTACACTTCTTATTTTGATCTAAACTTTTACCTTGAATGACAACGTTGGTGCTCTGGACTTATAGGAAGAAAGAATGGGCTAGAAGAAAGAATGCTAGAAGTGATGCTCATGTTGCTCGTGGTGGTGTACGTGGTTGCCATGCTGGCAAGACACGAGTCACTACAAGCAAATCCAAAGCAACCAAGACTGAGCATGTAGAGTCTTAGGCTTATAACCACTAGAGTACTAATGAGTTAATTCGTGTAAAACAAACAATGAGAGAAGCCACTTCTAATGAGGTGCATGACGACCTACAAATTGTGATATCCTCTATCATAACTAGGACAACAAGGATATCAGAAATGACTGAAGGACAGAGAAGGAAGTTGTTACCGAGGAAAATGATGAAGAGAGAGAAGAGAGAGAGAGAGATAGAGAGAGAGAAAGAAAACCAAATACAGGACAGCGATGTTGTGGTAATACAAAGGCTTCAATGGATGCAGCCTTCGTACATTTGACAGGACGAAGGGCGCCTTTACTACTTTCCAATGGGTCTAAAATTATAAGTTGTGATATAGATTAGTGAATCCCGAGAGGACCAGGTAGTGAAGTTTGCTATTCATTCCTGAGTGTTTGAAGCGCTTCACTAGTGGGCTACTATCAAACAAACCAATAGGGAAGGGGCTATTAAGAAAATAAAGTGGGCTAAGTTTATAAAGATGGTGATCAAGTGGTTTTGCCCTTAAAACGAGGTGCACAGGGATGAAAGGGAGTTTCTGAGTTTGAAAGGTAGCAAGATGATTCATAGGCAGTACATCTCCTAATTTAACAAGATGGTCCCTCATTTGGTCATCAACGAGGAAATGACGATGAAATTTTACGCACAAGGTTTACCTTCAAAGATTCGCACCCATGTCAAGGCAAGTAACCCAAAGACCTTTAAACCCCTTGTGGAACTGAGCGGGATGGTGTATGATAATGTTAAGGATGGGTCGGTTGAGGAAGAGTCAAAGAAGAAATAGGTTGGTGATGTTAAAAGGGGCCGTGAAGATAGGTTGGGGCCAACTTTCTAGAAGATGATGTTATAGAATTTAGGGGATAGTAGAAATTTTGGAAGGAAGCATGAGGGAGAGTGTCACGTTGGCACTTATCTTGGCTATTGATGTGAAAAGATGGACAATTTCGCTAAAAAGTGCCCGAATATAAAAAAGTCTTTCAACTGTGGGGGTACATGGCATATTGGCTATGACTGCCGAAACACACAGCCCAAGGGCTCAGGTGGTGACAAAAAGGTGGACAAAAAGTGGATGGATAAGTGTAAAGCAAAAGCAAGGGCTTTCATGATGACAAGAGAAGATGCCAAGAATCTATTGGATGTTCTGTCACCTATGTTCTTAGTCAACGCTGTGCTTGCTTCTATTTTGTTTGATTTTGGTGTAAGTAGGAGTTTCATTGCCACTTTATTGTTTAAAAGTCTTAATTTTAATGGTAGATAGATAGATGATGCCTTTGATGTGAAGACTACTATTGGTAAGACAATCAGGATAACAGAAGTGATAGAAGATTATAGCATTGAACTGGAAGGTCTGCTAGTTTACAATTTAGGAACCTAGGAGGATTCAATGCAGTGATGGGTATGGATTGGTTGGCTGCCTATAGGGATAACATTATTTTTCGAAAGAAGATGATTCACTTGATAGCATCTGACGGTAGTCTAGTCACGGTTTATGGAGATAAAGTCTACATCGTTCCAAAGATGATTTCCATGATAAAGGCCAAATAGTTCATAGGGTGAGGGTGTAGGGCTTATCTAGCATATGAAAGATGCTACAGCTAAAACTTTACGGTTTACGAATGTGCCCATGGTGTGTGCTTTCCTTAATGTGTTCCCTGAAGACCTTCTAAGAGTACTAGTTGATCGAGAGAAAGAGTTTCAACTTGACCTTGTAATAGGAGCTCCGCCGTAGCCAAAACACGTACTGTTTGGCTTCATCGGAGATGAAAAAATAGATCGCCCAACTACAGGACATCTTCATAAAGGATTCATCATGCTGAACATTTCTCCACGGGGTGCTCTAGTGCTGTTTGTAAGGAAGCAAAATGTAAGCATGAGAATGTGTATAGAATATAAAGAGTTAAGCAAGTTGACATTGAAGAACAAGTACCCATTGCCTAGGATTGACGATCTGTTCAACAAGTTGCAAGGTACAAGTTGGTTCTTGGGAATTGGTATCAGGTATGGGTACCATTAGTTAAAGGTTAAAGAGCAAGATATTCCCAAGATGGTGTTTCAGATGTGATATAGACATTACAAGTTATGATATAGACATTACAAGTTTCTTGTGATGTCGTTAGGTCCTTCTAACGCTCATGAGGGATTCATGGATATGGTGAATAGAGTCCACCAACTAATGCTTGATATTTTAGTGATAGTATTGATCGATGATATTCTCATCTACTCAATGAATAATGGAGACTATTCTTGTTATATTCATGAAATGTTGAATACCCTAATAAAGGATAAATTGTACGCAAATTTCGCCAAGTTCATATGTTGGTTACGCGAATTTCAGTTTTTGGGTCATATAATTAACCCAGATGGGATCATGGTGGACCCTTCAAAAATGAAAACGATTATCTAATGGAAGCCACCAAATACGCTATTAGAAATCCAAAGTTTCCTCGTATGGGCAGGTTACTACAGGAGGTTAATTCATGGTTTTTCAAACATTGTCACATCATTGACTAGGTTGACAATGAAAATTTTAGATTTTCAATGGAGTGATAGTCAATAAAATGCATTCCAAGAATTGAAACGGAGGTTGAAAAAGTCTCAAGTGTTGACTCTTACATATGGGAATTGAGACTTCGTAGTCTATTCTGATGCTTCTTATCAAAGGTTAGGGCGCGTTCTTATGCAATGTGGAAAGGTGATAGCTTACGCTTCTTGACAGTTAAAAGTTCATGAAGTTAATTACCCTACCCATGACTAGGAACTTGTAGCCATTGTTTTGGCGCTAAAGATCTAGAGACAATATTTGTATGGTGTTAAGTGCATGATCTTCCCTAATCACAAGAGCTTAAAGTATTTCTTTGAGTATAAAGACCTTAACATGAGCCTAGGGGACTGGTTGGAGTTGCTAAACGATTATGACTATGATATTCATTATCATCCAGGTAAAGCTAACATGGTGGCTGATGCCTTAAGGCGCTAAGAAAGTCGTGAACCAATCCAGGTGAGTTCTTACCGGGTGATAGTGACACCTGATGTTGTGCAGCAAATTTATGAAGCAAAAACAAAGGCTTCAAAGCCTGAGTAGGTAAGCAAAGAAAGAATGAAAGGACAGGTCGTGAATTTGGAAGTAAACACTAATGGTGTCAAGACTAGATTCAGGCGTATGTGGATTCCCCGTTATGGAGATCTGCGAATGAAAGTCTTAGAAGAAGTGTACAAGACTTGCAACTAGGTTCATCCGAGAGACAACAAGATGTAGCAAGGCCTAAAGAAGAATTATTGGTGGTTGGGAATGAAAGTCGATTTATCCCAATATGTGGAAAAGTGTTTGACCTGCCTCCAAGTGAAAGCCAAGCATCAAAAGCCATATGGGAAGATTCAACCTCTTGTTATTCCCTGAACGGAAATGGGAACATACTACTATGGACTTCATAACAAAACTACTACGTACAGCTAGGGGTTATGATGTTATTAGGGTCATAGTTGATGAATTAACAAATAATGCTCATTTCTTATTAATCCGGGAGACGTATAACTCGAAACAATTACCTTAGTTGTCACGGTGTACCAGTGTTGATAGTTTTGGAAAGCGATACATGGCTTATATTTAAGTTCTGGAAAAAGTTCCATGATGCTATGGGAACGAGATTGCAGATCACTACTTCTTAGCACCCGCCACAAGATGGACAATCTGAGAGAACCATTCAAACATTAGGAAATGCTTTGGAGATGTATCATAGACTTTGGTGGAAGTTAGGATAGTCATCTACCATTAGCAAAATTCTTGTACAACGACAGCTACCATGCTAGTTTTGGTGTGCGCATGTATGAGATGCTTTACGGACGAAGATGTAACACCCCTATATGTTGGGTGAGGTTGGCCAGAAAGAATTGAAAAGTATAGATGTGATAGAAAAGATCAAAGACTACATGAAAGCTACCGGAGATAGACAGAAGTCGTATACAGATAAGCGACAAAGAATGATAGAGTTTAATGCTGGCGATAGAGTAGTGCTAAAGGTTTCACCATAGAAAAGAATCATTCGATTCAAAAATGAGGAAATTTAAGTCACAGATTCATTGGGCTATTCATGATTGTTGACCATATGGGCAATGTGGCATACATATTGGATTTAACAAAGGAGTTAAGTGAAATTCACTCCACTTTTCATGTATCACATCTATGTATCTGTTTAACAGATGAAAATGTTCATATTCCACTTGACGATGTGGAAATTGATGACAGATTGAACTATGTGGATTACTTTGTGGTTGTTATAGACTAGAAGGAAAAGAGAATGAGAAATAAAGTAATTCCACTTGTCCGAGTACAGTGGAAGCATAAAAAGGTTTCGGCATCCATTTAGGAGTCCCGGGAAGAGACAATACAATATTATCCTCAGTTTGAGGAATAACAGGTTTCTAGAATGAAACTAAAATAAGGGGGATAGACTTGTAACACCGTGATTTTCATAAAACTAATGAATTAGGAACGAGGGGCATGGTTTAGAGTTTTAAAGGCAAGAAATGGATTAAAGATGGGCAAATGAAAGTTAATACCCAAAAAACCCCCTTATAGAACAAAAGGTAGCCGTCCTCATGCAAGCTTCTCGTCCTTGCATCCTAGAGAGAGAAAGCCGCATAGTTAGAGAGAAAAAGTTGAAGAACTAGCGTAAATGTACCAACTTTTATGTATGAAAAGTTATATCTAGGCTAGATCTATGTTATTTGGGTGCTTATACACCAATTTGATAGATAAAATTGACACATTTATGTGTATATATGCATATCTTGGTTGCTACATCTAATGTTAGGGTATTTTCATGTTCTACAAGCAAAGATGAGTTCTAGATCTTCACTTTTACATGCTTTTTATGTATTTTAGAGCTAGTATGCATACCATAAAAGTTTTGTTAAAGTTTAAAGGGTTTAAAGTATGAAAGTTAATATTTTTATATATTTTATAAAAGTAGGCATGATGAGCAGTGGGTCTGATGAATCCTTATGGTATGCATGGTAATAATATGGTTAAATGTGTATGTTAATGTGGGTGACTCATCAACACCGGCATCCACTAGAAAGCCATCTGTATTAGTACCTTATTTACTAAGTGTGCAAATACGGATGTTTATAGGTAAGTCGCATTGGTTGTCCGGTACGAATGGGTTACTCCTACCCGTATTGATAGTACACCGTTGCCCGCATTGGTCTTACTATTTCGCACTAGTCTAACAGTGACTATTATCCGTATTTTTTGTGCACCTGCATTGACTCTAAATCACCTGTATGAGTATAGTCACCTGCATTTTATTTGTTATTATTATCTGCATTTGTTTGTCTATTTGTATTGTTATGGAATGATGATAGATAAAAAAAGAGATGTAAGGGTTTAGTGCTGACGAACTACCCTTGCAACATGGAACAATAGATATATACTATCTATGGAAAGTTGATGATGTTTTGAGATGAATGATAGTTGTAAAGTAGAAGCATGGTTATAAAAATGTGTGAATGATTAATTGTTGTTATGGTAAAGTCATAGAGAAGAAAGAAAGGCAAAAGTAATTAAAGAAAGTGAATGGCCTGAAATACAAAAAGTCTTGCAAGCATTTATAGGAATTTGTATATGTTGCATTTCACACACTAAAGGATACATGCCTTGTGCATTCTCACTAGCTAAATGAGGCATGCCTTGTACATTCTCATCCACTAAATTATATATGTCTTGTGCATTCTCACCTGCTAAAGAAGTTATACCTAATGTATGCTAACCTGCTAAAAGAGTTAGTACTTGTACTATCTTAAAGTTAAAATAAAAAGATAAAGATAAAATAAATGAAAGGTTATAATGATAAAGTATGAAAGTCTATAAAAAGTATGAATGATGATAAAGATACAATGTATATGATGTATTGATAATTTAAGGATAAAGTTTTTCAGATAACTAATATGTTAAATGGTTCTTTAAAGATTCATAATTAGAACTCATTCAGTAACGTTTACTTTTGTATACATATTAGCTTGACAGGTAAATGAAAAATGAAATAAAGAATGAAAGTTTGGAACGTAGTGAAGTTACACGGCTGTATACAAGACTGGCTTTTGAGTAGTTTGAATTTATATTATTACTATTATAATAGTTTAGACAATGTTTGTGTATTAATAGTTTTTATTTTTGCTGCAATCATAGTAAATATTTAAAGTTTAAAAATTATGTTTTTCTGATATTCAATAATCCAATTGTAAGGTTGTTTGTGAACATGATTTTACAATATACATTATTAGAATTTTAAAATTTTAAATGCACAACATTTAAGTTAAGAACGTCATAATTGTTGTAATCAATATCACCCTGTAACTTCCAAATAATTATTTATTTCTTATAATGTTTGTATTAATATTATAGCCTTATCAAATAGTAGCTTTTGTATTTTATAAATAAAATATTTTTTCTTGTCTTGATTCATTTAAAATAATTCATATTATAATTCATACAATGTTGAAATATGTCTAGATTTCTTATCATGGCTACTCTTTTCATTCTCTCATTTAAAATTTATATTGAAATTCATATTATTTTTATGTTATGTTGGGAATTATATTTTAGTTTTTATATACTATTAATAATATGATCTTAAACAAAGAGAGTTTTATATTTATTAAAAATCATCTTCTTTTACTATCAAAGAAAATAAAATTACTAAAAAGAATTTTCAACTAGAATAAAAGACATATATATGTTTTTTCTTGATTAGCTCAAACAATGATGTTAAATAATTATTATCAACAATAAATTGATGTATGTTTTTTGAAAAGAGATTTTTAATATTAACTATGTTTTACATACCATAGTATTAAAAGTTTTATGTTTTACTAAATTCATTGTTATGAAAAGTAACTTAAAAAAGTATTATAGTTTTAATGACAAGTTATTATATATAAAGTAATAATTATGATGTTTTAAATTCATAATATTGAATGCCATATAGTACATGACTGTTTGAAATGCGATAATTATTATAATAATTAATTTTTAAACAATGGTTACATATGTTATTACATAAAAGAAAATAATTGCTTTGAAACTCAATTTATGACATTAACTTTAAAAGAGGATTATCAAAATTACTAACATTATAATTGTTACAGGTTATTTATTAATATATTTGAAAAGTATTATATTGTTACGATGTTGTTTCACATGCAATATATATGAAATATATGATAATTTTGATTTATTATTGTCTAATTGATTAAATCATCATGTTATGTATGTTTAACAAAATATTTTAGAAAAACAATTATTATAAAATAGAGAATGATGATTTATATCATGTAAGGGGAATTAATATGTTTCTTTGAACATATTGAACTTGTTTGCTTATTGTGAAGATTTTAATGGTAAGATAATAAAGAATAAATACCAATTATAAATTGATTAACACATTATAAGTTTATAAATCTTATGTCATTATAAATTCTTATGTTGTCTTCATTTGATATTTGCATTATTTTTAGATATAACTAAACATGACATATCCTTTAAAATGTAAAGATAAACTAAAATTTGTCTTTAAATGGTCACCTCACTAAACTACATTTATTATTACCCGTTATAATTTTACATAACCAAGAACAAAATAGCATTTGACTGGTTTATAGTTCATGTGATTTAAATAAATTAGATGTGTTGTTTTATAATAGTGAGTGCATTTTTCAACATATTCGATGATCATAGTATATTAATAGCTTTTTTTAAAACAAAACATATTGAGATAATACCTAATGATTTTTATTGCAAGAATATCTCAAATGTGATTTTTTAAGAAGATTATAACCATGGATATAATTTACTTAAAATTTTTTGATTATCTTCAACATGTTATATGGTGGTAGAACGGGTAACTTAATAGATTAAATTCTCAACATGTCATAAGAATATAACTTGTATGCATGATGGTATATAATATAATATTAAAAATCACATGATTTTATTTTATGAAAGATGATTTAATACATTATAGATGATTTATTATAACATATTAAATAAGAAAAAATAAACTACTAACATGTGTTTTCTTATCAATCTCGTAAATGTTTATAATATATTTTTGCTTATAGTAAGTGATCAACAATTTTATTATAATAAATTGGTGTAAAGAAATGCACCTCATGTGTTATAGTTTCAAAAGCTCATTATAAACTTATAGAAAGTTAAGATATTTTGGAAAGATAAATGAGCATAACTTTATTATGATAGGTTCAAATGGATCGATCTGTGTTGATGTTAAGATGCAATTATCAATTATATGAACAATGTAATCAAACAAATGCAAATACTTCAAAATTCATAGGAATTCATTGATAGTAGTGCAAACGGATACAATGTACAATAAGTGAGTTCTAACAATATTCTCCCAAAGTCTTTTTGCACAAAATACGTAATATCCTATTTATACTAAACAATAAAAACCAAAGAACATATATTTACAAATAAGTCCTTATACTATGACAAAAACAAAATATAAAGACTAAATGCTAATCTTCAAGAGCTCCAACATATTATAATCGTATATCAATTAATATGTCATGAGAATATTATTTATGAGCAAAGGTTGAATTTGGAAGTGTTAATATTATTGAAAGTTTGAAAACCACTATGAAAGTTGTGTTGTTTGAATCCATTCCCTAGCGTGAATGTAATTTATATAATGATCTCATGATCAAGTAAATAATTAAGAAAATTGTAATGATGATTATGTTAATAAGATCACTCATATAAATTATAGAATTGACCACCAGAAGTAGCGTACTATAGAAATGATTCTAGATAAATAAAATGCGAAAATGTGTTTGAAATAATGGCACATTATTGCTGTGTGTATACTGTGTATTAAACAAGCACGTGTAAAATATTTATGATCATAAACTAGATTTTAGGAATCGTAAATATTTGATTAGCATAACCAGTTAGTCCTTCCTGAGTCAATGATGATGTGAAAAGTATTCAGGAATTGATGATTCTTCAAAGTGATAAATTATATGTGTAATGTTTGCTTTCAAGGGATGTTAATTATTTTACCAACTATAGTAGGGTATGAATCCTTAAATATTCTATAAATGATAAATTTCTATATATATATATATATATATATATATACACACATATATGTGAATTAGTATACCATTTTGTGTTTTAAATTGATGTATCGTCTAAATGGTTTTCCGATTCATAACTTTTTGTTCGCATGATATGTGAATTGACTAATAAGATAGTAAGCATATTATTTTAGAATTTTATATTATTTGGTAATACAACAAAATTAATCTCAAGTTACTACTGATTATTTGAATAAGTGGTGCATATCATATGTTCATACACTCCTTTCATCGAGAGGAACACTAAACGTCCAATTGATTACAAAGCCAATAATAATGAGACTAATAGTTCTTGTTTGTGTTCGGGACCATGTTATCTATTTTTAATAGTAATTTACATCAAGCCTACAAGTTATTGTGTTTTCACCTCATTACAAATGGTTTTTAGTATGGAACCAAGCACTTCCCATTTAAGTTTTTTTTTGGCGATATAAGTTGTAATTGATCCACCACAATAAAGATAGGATCTCAAATGAGTTTATGTGTCCATGTTGGGAATGAATACAGATCTATATATATAAGTTACTAGAGCCATTAACGAGAGATTTACTTAAAACTTAATTTATTTTTAGTTCTTATAAAAGAATCATCATTCCCATATGAGGGGGAGAATAATATAGTTTGGGAATGAAATAAGTTGAAATACATTATTAACATCTAATCTTGATCCTTATACTACACCATGTGAAGTAGAAGTTTAAAGGATAACTCATTTTAGAAGATTTGTTAAATGATTACTACCAAACATATTCATTAACCTGAAAAGAGTGACTAGGTCATATTTACCAACTGCTAATAATCCTATTAAAATTAAAGTCCTAGAAGAACAACTACATATTGGTTATAAGTTTAAGGTGTGTTTTAATCATGATAAACTAGTCAATTCCAGAAATAAAAATTCTTGAAAACTAAGCAAGCAATGAAGATGGTTAAGTTGAGAAAACGGTTAAAAGGTCCCTTAAAAAGAGATTAGACATTATGATTCTCGAAGAACCTCAAGTACATAAAAATAAAAAGATATCAATAAATTATATCATGTATAAATGTATGAAATCGAAAGAAAATTGACGTCAATGATAATTTTGTATATAATAGCATTTGAAATGATAAAAATGATACGAATCAATAAATAAGATCTGCATGTGAATAAAAACATATTGACCAAAATGAAAAAAAAGTGGAGGTTAAAAATTAAAGTTTTCTAATGAAATGAAAAGTTACTAGACTTTTTCGTATACCTAAATTGTAAAATATGTTGGATATAAGTGAAATCTTTTGTGCAAAAAAAAATTATGTGAAATAACAAAGAAAATCAAAGAAAAATTTGTGACACAAGAATTTTCATAAATACCTATAATAGATAATGAGAAGATATATTTTACAGTGATGGATGCAATATTAATGCAACATCTCATTAGTCTAGTAATATTAAGAGAGAATTAATATACGTCTTGGGAATGCTATGACTCACATGATAATGAGATTTGTATAAAATCCATAAAAGATATAAAATTACAAATCAAGTAAAACAAGTTCTCGAGAACAAAATGGTTATTAATACAAATACAGATTCGAAAATGTTATTATGATTATATATATGCATTGCTGAGTTATGTATACCTAAAACTCCTCATGAGTTTCCTGATTCATAAAAGACTTTGATAACACTAAATTTTGTATTGAGTTGCAAGTTAAATATCTTTAAGGTGTAATCCTTGTACACCAACAAACAAGTATATTTTATAATTCTCATATATTGATAAACAAGAAATTTATACAATATGTATACTAGAAATGAAACAAAAAATGAAGCCTTTGTATATGATGTAGAAATTAAATTGCAAAATGAAGAAGTTACATGTCAAAACGTAGAAAAAGTGCATGAAAGTACATAACTCGTCGGGATGGAAAGACTTCTATGGCAGCTTCTAAATGTTTGAGGCAATAAAGTTGAGAAATATATAAAATCAAGTCGAATGTACTATAATCGTCTCCTTGCTTATCTCGAAAAAGAGAGATAGATGCAATTGGTTCACCTGTCTTTATTAAAAAATCTATATCATATTTACAAATATTATAAGATATATTGATGCATTTTATCTCATGAATAAATTTAAAGTTTTAATTATTAAGAACAAAATTGAAATAAAGGGTGATATTACATCTATATAATAGTCGGCATATGAAGTATTTTTGTGCATCACTCAATTTAGATAAAAGAGTTGAAACATTTAATATAATTCCGTTATCAATATGCTTCAACTAAAATAATTTGTTTCGGTGAATATGTATAATTGATTCAACAAATAACTCTGATCATCTCTGATAAAACATATGAGATTATAAATTATGTTAGCAATTAATACATTATGTTAGGGAGTTAGCTTATTTCTAGAAAGCATATTTTAAAATGAGGTAAAACTAGCATTTGAATGCCATTAAGGTACGAAAATATGAGATTATAATTTACTAAACCTTTGAAACAAGTTTGGTTAGTTTTTCTCGGCAAGGAACATAATAAAACAAGATCATGGATCTTGTGTTATTTATTTATGAGATAAGTCAATTCAATTCTTGCATGAAGATAATACACATTGCTCTACATAAGGAATTGTTATTGATAAATCAAGTGGCGAATTGTTAACTACAAAAGTCTTATAGAAATGTCCGTTCAAGTTCAACATCAGGGGGAATAATACGCGATGCACTTTTTTTTCTTGGCCAAGATTTTATCTTATTGGGTTTTCCTAGTAAGTTATTTAAGGATACAGCATCTCCATACTTATTGATAACCAAGGGGGAGTTTTATAAATATTCTATAATTGTAGTTATCAATACCACCTTGTAACTTTCCAATAGTTATTCATTTCTCTTAATGCTTTTATTAATACTATAGCATTATAAATAGTGGCTTTCGTATTTGATATGTGATCTCAATATGAAAGAGTTCATCTACTCTCCGTATCTTTTTTTTTTTTCCTATGATCATATTATCATTATGTTTATATAATTCATGCTCCATATATAAGTTGCTACTAGATCGTTTCATAACAACTTTCAATTTCCTATTAATTATAATCTTAGCACAACCTAAATTCTAACAATTAAATTACGTGGTTCATACCACTTTTTACCTTCACGAACAGTTTTTCTTTTCTACTTCATTTGAATACTTTTTTTCGTGTCCGGTAAGTATTGATTATTTCTAATTTGTATTTTGCTTGGTTTTTTGAGTTTTATGTTATTAATTTTACATATATTTTATTCTTCTTTCGCACTTTATAATACAGATTTTGATCGTTTGTTTTCAAATTAAATATGATGTTCCTTAATGTGATTCAACTTTCGCTTCCAAAGTGTTTATCATGCCGCTGTGTCGCACTGGTGACACCTGCTAGTTTGTATTTTACTACCTTTAGTCTGCATGTCAAAACAAAATACATTGCACGTCAAAGATTAGTACTTTAATATTGATTTTATTTTTTCACTTTTTGTTATTTTCCCTGTTTGGTTGCTATAAATTAAAGGCTAGAAAAAAAAAGAAAGAAATACATTAGTTAGGCCAAACTGCGTGGGATCCATGTCATGTAGGGCCAAATTTTCAACAGATGTTGTAAGTCGACAGCCGTGATATACGTTCGTTCCATTTCATCAAAAAATCAAACGTTTACCAGTGGCATTTTAAAATTAAGCTACCTTTAAAAGGATACAGATAATGTTGTAAGTCGACTGTTGTGGACTCTAGTTCTTCTACTTGAACGAAAAGTCTATGTTTTGAGCTATAACTTGCGATTTCAAAAGAAAGACGTTAAGAAGATATGGTAGAAAACGATACATGAGAATCTAAATCCAAGGACGATGCGAATGACTAATGAGAACCACCAACATTATACGTACTCATCAATGATTTACGATCTACCTCTAAGATGGTTAACATGTGATAATAAATTTGGTAGTTTTAATTGAAATGAATAACCTTAAAATCATATCGAAGTTGGCTTACAAGTTACAACAATGAAGTTGGCTTATTAATTTGTTTTCCTTCCAAGTCCATAAATTGTATGTTTGCTTTTTAAATTCTATTACTACCTTTAATTTCATGTAATGCTCTAATAAATTATAAATTTGTGAATGTAGATCCGAGGTTACAAAACACATCTCCCATTGAAACAAAAACAACCTAAATATAGTACAAAACATTTTTGTCGGTGAAACAATCGAGTTTAGTCGTACCTGACTAACGTCGAGCTTTTTTTGTTTAACCTAATAACCTTAAGCTTGATTTGCTTCAGTTTTATGTCTAGAGCTTTATGTTTGGTCTAAAGCTTAAGCTTGCCTCAGGTGTAATGTTGTAAGCCTATGCTGATATGCTTGTTTATTATTATTAGTTAATTATTTTTCATTTATTTGTATACTTTTATCTATATTGTTATAGGTTTGCAATGAATATATTTTGCTCTATTTGGAGGTTTCTCAACCTATGAGCTGTATAATAAATAACATCTATATATTTAATGCATGCATAAACAAGTTAAATCTATAAGACATCCTTTCTTGTATTATTCATTTATTCTTTTCTTAGTTATATATATCCAAACTATACGCAACCATACAAAAGATGTCTCACCATGTTATTTAGTGTGTTGTCTAATATTCAATATGATCATTTCCAAAAGAGTTCAAATGAAACAACTTTAGACGCCATCATACCAACTTTTTGACCAATCTAAATCTAGAATAAAGTTTCTCTTTCATTTATAATTAGCTACGAAAGACACAACTTGCGTTTGGTATTTCATATATATGTATATTAAAGGGAATATGTTGGTGGATAATGGTCTATCTATGTGTATATTAGTATTGATAGGAATCAAATACCTTTATCTTACTCATTGCCAATGCATAAAGTAATTAATAAAGTCGGACCAAGATATATAAAATAAAAATAAGTTGATAACTATGTACATAGTCTTAATCCTCTTTTCATGGCACAAATTCTTTGATTATTTTGACAGTCGAGTTTAATTATATATTGATCCCTCTAGGAACGCACATGTGTATCATAAGTCCTTGATGTATTTTGTTTTCCAAGTGAGTTGCACAAATCATCTATCAACCAATTTAGTATGTATATATATTTTGATTTTTAAATGTGATGTATCAATATGTTAATGCGATAACCAACCAAAAACACAAGTAATCAGTATTGGTACACTACCAGATGTTGCAGGACCGGTTAGTAAGAGATCAATGCAACAGTAGCATATATGTTGGAGAGAAAACAATGAAATATTTACAAAATCAAAAAGGGAACCGACTATAAAAAACAAAGAACTAAAGTAAAGAACAAAAACAAGAACAAGGCAGCTGGTTTTCAACCAAATTTACAAGGCTTAATCTCTAAGAACTAATACATGAGACACTTTATACAACAACCTACAGCCAGCCATACATTGAAAGACAGCTGTAAAACACTAATCTAGACAAGAAGATCAATGTAGAGTTAAAAGGCATATTGCCTTTTAACTTGTGACTATAACATGTCAAAAGGACAAAAGTACAAAAGTACAAAAGTACAAAAGTAGAAAGTTTTAGACAAAATACCTTAATCCACAGTTGACAAAAGTATGGACCTTTTTACCAACTTATCTAAGTTGGCGACCAGCAGAGATGGCAGCGAAAAGTAGTTCAGCTTTTGTCAAAAGATGATGAGAAAAAGCATGTCTTATCTGTCTTCAGAAGAAATCAGTCTTTGGCTTCGGAAGACTTTGTCTTTGAAGATTCGAAAGACTTCATATTTGGCTTCGAAAGATTTTATACTTAGCATAATTCATTGAGTTGTATAAAATCTTACAAGGTAACTTCCTTGTACTTCGATGTTGCATGCTGAGGGCTCTTTGATTGCAGCAGCCTCTAAGTGTAATCCGTACAAACTCCCCCAAGACTGATGCTACCAAAAGAAGAATAAATCTTTGCACATTGTTCTTCATCAGTTGATAGTCCTCATTAGGAGCCACCATTCCCTTCTTCCTCATTTGGTTAGTCTCCCTCAAACTAGCAAAGTATCTCTTTCATATTTTTGAGATAATGCAAAGGGAGGTTAAGAATGTATTACAAGAAGTAAATGTCTTGACCTTCTTGATCTCTAGTGGCATACAATCTGTCTAGATTAGTAGCAAACATCGAGGACAAGATGGGTCTCCCAGTAGCAAAAAGGCTCTACATGAAGTGCAGTTGGTTGAGCAACCTCTTTTGGTTCACCCTCAGGATGTTCTGACCAATCTTGAGGTGTAGAAGAGGATGTCTTGGATTTCTTCTTTTTTCTCTTGTCCCTTATAATGGTCATCATTTTCCTCTTTCTGAATTTTAAGTGAGGAGGGTTATCTAAAACATCAATTGTTATTTCCTTATCCCCCTAAGTTGGGTTTTTTTCCACCATGTGTTCAGAAGCAAAAGGTTCAAGACCGTGCTGTGGGTTAGAAGATAAAGTTGGCTTGGATGTAGCTTCAGGATCAGGTTGTGTTGTCCCTTGGGGTTCAACATTCACCTCAACTTCAAGTGCAGCCTGACTTGGTGGAGACTACAAGTCAACTAGCTGACCTTCTTTGATCTTCTGCTTGATCCTTCTCATATGTTCATCCATGGTGGATAGAGAAATAAGACCAAGTCTCCTTCCAGATAACCCATACAGCTTCAAGAAGCTCACCATCTTCTGTCTGTCAATAGACTTGTTTTCTATTTCTTTGATAGTGGCTCTTAATTTAACAGCCTCCTCTCTCATTTTCCTCTTTAAAGCTTTCCTTTTGGATTGAGCTTCTTCTTTCAACTGATTGAAATATTCAAACTCTTATGTATTCAAATAAGAGAGGGTGAAGAGTTGCTGCCTAATAAAGACTTGTGGCACTCAGATAGGCTATCATCTTTTCTCTATCTTCTTCCCCGCCTATCTGAGTTTGATCTTCTTCCATAGCCATAGTCTATTTCTCATGATTTTCTTGAACTGGAGAGAGGACATGAGCTTTGTATAATTTCTTTCTTTTTCTCTCTTCCTTTATTTTAAGGAGCAATTCTGAAGTCTTAGCCTCCTTCCTTTCTTTTGACAGCTCTATGCCAGCCAGTTCATTTAATTCATCCAATGGGAGAGGGATGATTTCATCTATGTTATAATTCCTTAACCCCATGTAGTTCTATCTGGCCGCCCTTAACTAATCATCTTGAGTTCTTGGCCTATGGGCAGCTCTGATTGCAGCGTGCATTAAGTTGCGGGTTTCACTTGCTTTCTCTCCCATTGCCTTCCTTTTCCTCTTCCTTTTCTCCTTCTCAATCTCCTTAAGAGTCATTTTCCTTTTCGCTTTGTCAATGGTTGTCCCGTATGACTCAGGGTGGAGAGAGGCTGTGATACACTATGAGCTCTAGCGAGGGAGAGGCTGTGATACACCTTCACCAGCACGTGTTTCACTAAGTGTATTGGGTGCTAAGATTGATCCTTTCTCAAGGTTCACAAAGTCCACTACTAGGGCTTCAACCAAGTTTTCCCCTTCGAAGCTAATCTTAGGGTCTGCCTCAGTATCTAGTTGACCAAAACTTTTCCCTCCTAGCCTCTTTCTATGTAAGCTTGATATTCTAATGAATTCCAATAGCACACATTCTTGAGTTCTTTCAGCTAATCTGCTAGCCTGTCTGTTTTGGCTTGGATTGACAAAAGACAGATCAACTCAAAAGAAGCTCTCATAGAATCTCAGGGTTTGATAATTGAATACCTCTTGCTACTCCTGAGACCTAGAGAGTATCAATGCCTTTCTAGCAGAATCATACCACCATCCCACTATTTGGTTTTTAGAAGGGTAGGATGGGGCAGACATGGCCCTTGGAATTCCTTCCTCAAATATATCTTGAAGTAAGGCCTCCACATCAGTGTGAGACTAAGGAAGTTGTTGAGTCTGGACAGCTGTAAGTGAGGGTGGTGAATCCTCATTGTCCATACTCTGTACAGAACTCACAGGTTCCGTGGTTGTAATGGCTTTCTCCACTTTTTTGGTAGCATCACCCACTTGCATAGGTGAGAGGGAGGTTAAGTCCACCACTTTCACAGGTTCTTGCGGACCCGATTGAGTTTGTATTGCAGGTCTCTCAGCTAAATTGCCCTTGAGATCGGTGATCTCAAGTTGCTATAAAATACCTGCTTTTGAAGGGTTGTCAACTAAGATTCTAGATGACTCACCTTTGACACTAAATAGGTGCACAATTCTAACAGTTTTTGAACCTTTAGTTGTAGACTCCCTTCATCTTCACATGAAGAATCATGGGGGATGAGAGAATTGGACCAAAGTCTTCTTCCTCATCACCAGCATGGAGCTCTTGACTGCTGTATTTCCTATGCTCCAAGACAACTTCAAGAGAAGTGTAAAGGGGTTGAGTTGCAATGGTTGAGGTCTTATTGATGCAGTCACTTGCAGAAGTGAGAGCCTCTTCCATATGAACTTCCTTGACTTGTTCAGAAGAGTCCACCTTAGTAGTGTGTGAATGATGTAGGCTAGAAATGGGTGTTTCAGGAGCACTCATCTCTCTTTAAGTAGGAAAGGAGAAGAGAGACTCATGGTACTCACTGAAATCCAGATCCTCATCATTGTAGAAAGCAAGGTCTGGAATTGGTTGGTTTAGATCTAAAGGCTAGGAATGGTAACTTTCTCCTGAAGGTTGTTCACTAAGCTGGTGTTGTGAGCTCATCAGGCTGAGCATGAGGAATCTTAGCACTTATTTTAAAAGAGATAGGAGTAGTTTGCTTCTAAGGAGAAGTGGGAGCTCTTGTTTACACTTCCTCCTGCATGGGTAAGTATATGGGAGCCTACTCAACTTGAATAGATTGAGAAGGGGTTCGTTTGGATTTTTTTTTTGTAGGTGATGGTGATTTAAGGCTGTAAGGTGAAGCAGAGGTTTCAGGTGTGGGTGGTGTTGTAAGGTTGTCACCTGAAACAGTGACCTCTAACATTTTTGGGACTAGGGTTGTTTCTACCCCTGAGAAGCACAAATTAGGTTTTCTCTTTGTCTTGAAGATGTCGGGCTTCATCTGTCCCATTTTAAGAATATTACCTCTTCCCCTTAACTGTGAGCCAAGTTCTCAGTTAAGAATGTGTTGAACATATCTAGGGAACATGTAATAGTCTAAGAAGTCTAAGTTTGCAAGTAGATTTATATAAACAAACCTTATTGTGTTGTCTGTGTAGTTGTATGGAGAAATCAGGTTGGTTTCGTGGATCAGTGTTGGCCATTTATGAGTAGCTTAGGGATGAAGGAATATAGAAACAAAGGTGGTTTGAGAGAATTTAGGTTAGGAATTTGCCAATGAGTAAGAAAGTGAAAGAGGGGAAACCGTTAAAAATATATTTATATGAATTGTATTTGAGACAAAGTTAATGCAAAAGGATAAAATTAAAAATCCGGATGTCTGTCCCACCTCTGAAAAAGTACCCAAAAAGGTAGTTTTCTTAAAAGTAGAAAAAATTTTCGAAGGTAATTTGTATTCGGAAGTTTTAAAAACTTTCGAAGCCAATTTTGGCTTCAAAAGATATTTCTTAGATTTGCAAGAATTTTCTTTGGAAGAAATTTAGTTAGAGTAAATTTGCTTCCGAAAATTAGTTTGTTTTGACAAATATTAAGCTTCAGAAAATTGTTCTTCGAGACATGTATGCTTCAGAAGATATTTTAAAATTTCTTATGAAGGTAAAATACTTATTAGATTTTAAGACATAAGTTTCTTCCGAAGTCAATTTAATTGTCTTTCAAAAAAACTATATTTCAAACTCTTAGAATTCTAAGAAATATCAGTTAGAAAAATTTTCTTTCAAGATAACTTAGTTTTGAGTGATGCAATAGTCAACCTTGAAGACACATTTTAACAAATAATTCTAAAATTAATTTAAGAAAATCTACTAAAAGTTAATCATCTCAATAGCTGATATAAGATACTTAAATCTCTTTCGTCAAATGCATTAGTGAACAGATCGGCATATTGTTAATTTGTGTTAACTTTGACTAGTTTTATCAAGCCGTTTTAAAAATTATCTCTTATCAAATGATACCTGATATTGATGTGCTTTGTCTTTAAGTGCTGCACAAGATTCTTTATAATAGAGATAGCACTGTTGTTATGTGTGTGGATAGGAGTCTCCTTGAAATTGAATCCATAGTCCAGCATCTGATTCTGAATCTAGAGCACTTAAGCATAGCAGATTGTAGAAGCAATATATTCAGCTTCAGCAGGTGATGCAGACACACAAGATAGTTTCTTGCATTACCATAAGACTATACTTCCACCAACTAACAACCCTTTGATGTAGACTTTGCAGTCATATTGCAGCCACCATAGTCACTATCTGTATATGCATACAGATTGAAGTCAAAACATTTTGGATACCAAAGTCCCAACTTAGGAGCACCTTTGAGATATTTAAGTATCCTCTTGACAGCAACTAGTTGTGACATCTTGGGGTTGGCTTGATATCTTGCACGGATGCATGTGGCAAACATGATATTAGGCCTTCTTGCTGTGAGCTACATAAAAGACCCAATCATGACCCTGTAGAGGTGTTAATCAACACACTCCCCCTTAGGATCAGGACCTAGAGAGTGGTTTCTTGCTATGGGAGTCTTAGCAACCTTATAGTCAGTTAGATGAAATCTGGTTAGTATGTCTTACACATACTTTGACTGGTTTTTGAAGATATCATTGTCCACCTACTTCACTTGAATTCCTAGAAAGAAATTGAGTTCCCACATGGCACTCATTTCAAATTATTATTTATCAACTTCTTAAACTCTTTGTAAAGACTTGGATCAGGTGACCCAAAAATAATGTCATCTACACAAACTTAAACCAACATCAAGTTATTCCTTGTTCCTTTGAGGAAAAGTGGGTTGTCAATGGTACCTCTCTTGTAACCATGTTGGACAAGGTACTGTAACAGTGTCTCATACCACTTTCTTGGAGCCTGATGTAACCCGTAGAGAGCTTTATCAAGCTTGCAGACATAATCAGGATGATCTGGACCTATAAAGCCAGGTGGTTGTTTGACATACACTTCCTCTACAATCACTTCATAAAAAAATACACACTTGACATCAAGTTGGTAGACTTTGAAATCCTTGGATGCAACAAAAGCAAGGAATATCCTGACAGCTTCAAGCCTTGCTACCGGAGCAAAAGCAACAGTGTAGTCAATCCCTTAACCTTGAGTGTACCCTTGAGCAACTAATCTAGCTTTGTCTTTGATGACACGTCCTCTATCATCATTCTTGTTCCTGAAAACCAATATGGTTCCTATGGTAGTCCTCCCATGAGGAAGAGGACATAGGTTCCAAACCTTTTGCTCCTCCTGTAATGCTTCAACCCAACTACCATCCTTCAAATCTTCATCAACTTTCTTGGGCTCTATCTAAGACAAGAAACAAGAGTATAGACAAACATTTTTATCATGGGTTTGTCCTCTTTTTCTCACTCCTGTCTAAACATCTCTATTGATTTTTGTGGTGTGGTGTCAATTGTTGATTCTCAACTTAGTAATCATAGCAAGTTGATTTGACAGATCTAAATTAGTGAAATTTAGATATGGTGATTGATCACCTACCAATCAACACACTTATCAAGTGAGACTTGATCTAATGAGTGTGTGACATCATTGATGATGTCTTCAGTGGAGAGGTCTTCAATATCATGAAATTTTTGGTGAGAATCACCATCTCCATTCCTCCTACATTAGAAGCTCCTTCATTTGAGTTCTGCGCCTCTGTGCTGGAATTTATAGGCCCCTCAGATGTATCAGCTGAGTTTGTCATGGTTATGCTGATAGAATTTCCACCTGCTGGGTTAGTTACCACTAGAGCTGAAATAGTTTTCATGTTTGGTATTCTCAGCTTAAATCTTAGGTCAGTATCTCCTGTTGATAGGTTACCTATAGATCCTAAAACAATTTCACAAGATTTGTTAAAACAATTGGTAACTAAATCCAGATCAAATAGCCAATCAGCATAAGAACCTTTCACACTCAGTGTGTGTTCATTGAAAGTCACGTTGGCTGACTCCTCAACTACTCTGGTTCTGAAATCGTATACTCTATAAGCCTTAGCTTGAGAAAAGTATCCAATGAAATGTCCATTATCCAATTTCTCAGCAAACTTTGCTATATGATCTTTGGTATTTAGAATGGCGCAAGGACATCCAAATGATCTAAGGAAACCAATGAAAGGTCTCCTTTTGTGCCATAGCTCGTAATGAGCCTTACCATGAGTCTTGACTATTAAAACTCTGTTCCGCACATAGCATATAGTATTGACTACCTCTGCCCAGAAGGTGATGGGCAGTTTAGAATAAGAAGTATGGTTCTTGCAGCCTCAATAAGTGTCCTATTTCTTTTTTCAGCAACTCTATTATGCTGACAAGTTCTAGGAGCACTGTATTTTCTTGAAATACCATTTTCTTCACAAAATGAATCAAGGATATGATTTTTAAAATCTGTTACTTGATCACATCTTATGGCCTTGAACTTGTGATCAGATTGATTCTCAATATTTAGAATGAAAGACTTCAAGATTTTCGGAGTCTCATCCTTAGTTTTAAGAAAGAAGACCCAAGTATATCTAGTGAAGTCATCTTTGATCAAAATACAGTATGAATTTTTTCCTAAACTCATTACACTTGTGGGGCCAAACATATCCAAATGTAACAAGTGAAGAGTAGTAGTGATAGAGTTGATTTCCTTTGGCTTGTGAGACACTTTGTGTTGCTTTCCTTTCAGACATGCAACACAATGGTCATCACTTGTAAACTCTTTCTTTAGCATTATAGTTACCAAATCATTTTTAATTAATTTATGCATGTTCTAAAAGTTTACATGGCACAATTATTTTATGCAAGAGGAAAGACTCATCACCATTGGCTTTGGACAGAAAGTAGCAAACTTCTACAAAAAAGGATGTTTCTTTCAAATCCATCTTGTACATGTTCTATTTCCTAGTGACTCTAAGCAGTATATGATCCAGAGAAATGATCACCCCAGGCTTGAGAACAATGCACTCATGTTTAGTAAAAAACATGTTATGCTTTTGTTCATAAAATTGAGATACACTCAGAAGATTGTACTCAAGCTGTTTGACTAAATTTAACTTCTCAATACTGAGCTTACCCTTTGTGACTTTGCCCCTACAAGTGATGTAACCACCTGCTTCTCCTCCAAAAGCAACTGGCCCTCCATCAAACTTCTTAAAGACCTGAAATAAGGAGCCATTATCAGTCATGTGCCTAGAACAGCCACTTTCAATGATCCATACATTCCTAATGGTCTTGAGTTGTTCCTACACAAAAAGAAATGGTTAGTTACACATGAAAGCCAAGCCTTGCTTGTCTTGGGTTCAATAATATTAATAGAAGATAAATCAATAGTTATGGATCCTATGTGTAAGGCTTTGGGGATCTTGAGCTTTTGATGATGAGTAAACTTCAGTCACTTGGCCTTCCTTCATGTTCCATACCATCTTTGAAATCCTAGACTTGGCCTTTAATGCTTTGGAAGTTTTTACAACTTCAAAAGTTTTGTAGACTAAACCTTCAGAAGTTTATCCATCCACTATAGAGTTTAGTACTTCGAAAGCATTTCTTTCTTCCGAGACCAAATTTTCTTTTCAAGGAAATTTTCCACTTATCTTCGTTGCCTTCATTTTTGAGCTTTCGAAGGAAATTGACTTTCTTTCCGAGGCTATCTTCTTCTTCTTCATCACAGAAGTATTTTTGATCATGTTGATAGTTCTTTTGGGATTGTAGATGCAATCCTTAGAAAGATGAGAATTAGTTTCACACATGATACATTTAGTTGAAATATTTCTAAGGGATTTCTTCTAAGAGGCTGGTCGAGCTTGATCTCTTTCAAGTTCCTTCTTCAACTTTGTAGATGATGCAGCATGCTTCATAGGGATAGGCTTGCTCTTGGAGCAGAATGGTTCAAGCAGTGCAGCAGTGATGCACTTTTGATCAACCTTCTTCTTTTGACAAGGATGGTTTGAACTTGAACTAGTACTCGTGCTACTAGAATCCATGGTTAAGTCTGCAGTCATCACCACCTCAAACCTAACAGATATGAGTACTTGTTTCTGCTTCAAGTCAAATGTGGTTTTGATCTCCTACGCTTTCATTGTTTTCTCTTAGCTGCCCTGATCAAATTGTTTCTACTGGACTTGGCGATCTTTGTCTTTTTCTTCTCTATAGGAGAGTGGTGTACCTTCTCAGAATGAGCCTTTTTACTAACTTCAGTCTCATCCTTCACCGTCCTTTTCATCATCATCTTCATCTTGATAAGACACTTTGGCATTCAAGGATAAAAATATGAGGTTCTTGAAAGTTTCCTCTTCAAGAACATATTTTAAGCCATGGCTTTGCTGATCATAAGCTCAGCCTGGCATTTAGTTAACTTGGTTATTAGATCTTTGATTTGAGTCCTATAATTTGTGCGCTCATGTTTAAGAGTAGAAATAGTTTTCTTTAAATATTTTATTTTTAATTTATAGTCATTTTCTACTCTTCTAAAATTAGCTTTTTAAAATATTCAAATACTCAAGATCAGATCTCACTTCTAAGTAATAGGACCTGTACATGTTAACTTTAGCATTGCACTAAGGAGTACAAAGATGTTCTGTTACCTTGGATTCTTCATGATCAGCCATGAAGGCATGGTTTTGAGAATCATCTTCTTCGTGGAAACTCCAATCAAAGCCTCCTTCTTCAACTGCTACTGCAGCCCGTTGCTTGGGTTTTTTCGCTTTTGGAGCTCCTTCAATGTAGTTTGGTTTAGCTTGTGCTTGGCCACCATTTGTCCTTGGTGCCTTGCACTTTCTAGAAAAATATCCCATTTGGTTACAGTTGTAACACTTCATTTTGATTTTATCCAGTCGAATCTTTCCACCGGATACATTGCTAGGAAACTTTCTCTCAGTTCTCTGGTAAAAGTTTTTGGCTTTATGAGTGAGGAGAGCCATCTGCTACACAATCTCCATGTACTACATATCATCTGGATGAATGCAGTTAAAGTCTTCTAGAGTGAAGAGAAAGTTGCTTGAACTTTCATTAGAAGACATAAAGTCTTGAGAAAAGCTTGTCTCTTGGAATGGGCTTCCTTGGATGTAGCTCTCCCTTGGTGTCTCCGGAAAGGTGATGAAAGGGCCCTTTTATGAGTTGTTAGGATAGCTGAGAGGATGATGCTGAGGTTCTCTACTATCCCTTTCCACCACATGTAGGGCAGACCTCTTGTGGGTACTGGATGAGCTGTAAGATGGATTTTGCATGTTCAACTCCATCTGGCAACGATCAAGATACCATATAGCTCAGTAAGTGTAAGATTAAACAGGTTGTCAGTTCTCTTAATGGTCGCATAATAGTGCGTCTATTCTCTTGGAAGAGAGAACATGAACTTCCTCAGATTGTCCGTGTTCTCCGGTTTGACACGAGTATCCACTAGAGTATCCACAATCTCAACATATCTAAAATACTGTTGAGTAATGGTTTCACCTGTCAGGAAGGTGAAGTTCTCAAACTGCTAATTCATGAGTTCTTTCTTATTCTCCTTGGATATCTTGGACCCCTCATACATAAGCTTAAGTGCATCCTATAGCTGCTTGCTAATCTTGCACTTCTTAAAGCCTCCATAGATAAAGTTGGGAAGAGCAGTTTGTAGAGTGGTCATGGCCTTCTAATCTACATCTATCCTCTTCTAATCTTCATCAGAATAGTCAGCCACATCATTTGGGATCAATTCACCAGTAGTAGTTGTTGAAGGTGTGCTTGGGACATGAGTTTCGGAGACAACAAATCTCCACATCCTGCTGTCTTGAGACTTGATGAATCCTTCCATTCTTTGGCACCAAGTGTCTAAGTCATCAGGAGTGATTAGTGGAGATTTTATCCTGGTGCCTGTTTCCATATCAGCTTTGGAGATAGCTGTCATTTGAGCAGATAAGTATTTTGTGAAACTAGGCAGATTTAAAATGGTAAGATTTTATAATCAAGAGCCTAGAATGCTCTAATACCAATTGTAGGACCGGTTAGGAAGAGATCAATGCAATATTATCATAGTTGTTGGAGAGAAAACAATCAAACACTTACAAAATCAAATAGGGAACATGCTATAGGAAACAAAGAACTAAATTAAAGAACCCAAATAATAACAAGTCAGTTGGTTTTCAAGGATGTTGTATATTGCTTTCAAGTGCTCAACCAAAGTTACAAGGCTTAGTCCCTAAGGACTGATTCATGAGACACTTTATACTACAACCTACAACCGGCCATAATTTGAAAGACAGCTAGAAACACTAATCTAGACAACAAGATTAATATAGAGTTAAAAGGGAGATTGTCTTTTGACTTGTGACTATGACATGCCATATCTCACATCCTAATGTATTACAAAAAAACAAAAGTACAAGAGTAGAAAGTTACAAAAAAGAGACCTTAATCTACAATTGAGAAAAGTATGGACCTTTTCACCAACTTATCTAAGTTGGTGACTAGTAGAGATGGTAGCAGAAAGTAGTTCAGCTTTTATCAAAAGGTGGTCAGAAAAATCATGTCTTCTCTGTATTCGGAAGAAATCTGTCTTTGGCTTTGGAAGACTTTGCTTTTGAAGCTTCGGAAAACTTCATTTTTGGCTTCACAAGATTTTATACTTAGCATAATTCACTGAGTTGTATAAAATCTTCCAAGGTAACTTCCTTGTACTTTGGTGTTGCATGCTGAGAGCTGTTTGGTTGCACCAACCTCTAAGTGTAACCCTTATAGATGTCCTAACTACTCTAAGATGACATAAAAATCTAAACCTAAGGGACAAAGTTGTAATCAAAATCATTAAGAGAAGATAACGAGACAAATATTCAAGTTCGTTGTTAATTTTAATGCTATCCACGTATATTTTAGTGAATTAGATTCACTTGTTAATCAAAGTAGTTTTGTCTCTTAATTGCTTCATTCAAAAGAAATTGGATATTTAATGTGTGCTATGATAAGCACAAGGTCTAATACAGCCTATGTTGTGGGCAAAGTGAGTAGGTTTGCCATTAATCTGAGCACACATCATTTACATGCTATTAATAGATTGTTTAAGTATTTGAACGGTACTTTGATACAAGTTGGATAAAGAAAATGAGAGATCATTCTTGCACAAATGGGTGGGCGTTACTTCCTGGTGGAGGTGTTATCTTCTATGCTTCAAAGAAGCAAACATGCTTTTCTAATTCAACAATACAATCTTTATTTGTAGTTTTAACATCAGCTGTTAAGGAATCTAAGTGGATAAGATATCTAATATTTGTGATTCCATTATGGTCAAAACGGATATCACCTATCTTTATCAAATGTGACATTGTCGATATATAATTGGAAGTCTAGACACTTAGGTGTTAACATAGTATGATTAGAGAATAAGTCATGAATGGAATGATATATGCTAAGTTTATAAGATCTGAATTTAATTTAGCTGATCACCTAATATAAGGATTAGAAAGAGATCTCATGCAATTCAAGTGTATGTGCAAGAGTAATCAACTACTTATAGGAATATGAAGTTTAACTCACCTTTATACTTGAGCTTTGATATATTCATAATTTGAAGGATTAGGATACAAGATAGTATAACATTAAGTCAAGTGGAGTTTAGCTTTGTAAACATATATATATATATATATATATATATATATATATATATATATATATATATATATATATATATTGTTAAACAAATGCATTTATATGGATAACTTGAGTTCAATCTTTTCTGATATATTGTTATTTTAATATTTGTATCATGTAATATACTAAAGTGAAAATTCAATTTGTAGGACATTTGTATTTATTTATATGTTTGTGTTTTTGTGAGAAGGGATAAGTTAATAATTGATATAACTAAGATAAAGGAGGAATGTTGTAACTTCAGTTTTATTTACCGATATTTTAATGTATTGGATTAATTTGTTGATAACTAAATAACATTAAAAATTAAATAATTTAGGTGTTGGGGTATGCGTACTCAATTTAATTCTAAGTATTGTTTGAACTATTAAATTTGGGCTTCATTTATATTCTTAAGTGGGTTTTATTAAATGGGCTTCAGGAATTGGGAATTACTCATATTACTAATTTTAGTTATATTTAAATGGGTTAATAAAAACTTAATGGGAGCCTATTTTGTTTTGGTCACATTCTTGCCTTGTCAAAACAATCGGTTGACCAAGGGTTTAATTCCCTAAGTATTCTCTATCGAAACAAAAATAGAAAAATGAAAACCAATTTTTATTTGCAACATCTTTTTCTTTCTCTTGAGAAGAACAAAGAAAATAAGATTTCTGATGTTATGATTCCGATAAAAAAATTTCTTCATAGGTTGAAGATATAATCCTTCTCCATCTATATTACTAAGTCTAATAGATAGAAAAGTTGAGTATATCTTTGAATTGTTGTAATATGATAGTGTTTATCATGATATTTCTATGATATGTCAAACCCTTCATCCTATTCGGTTTATTTTACTCTTATTCGTTGGATCCTAGAAGGGTCTTGTTCTAATCAAGTTCAGGGTTGTTGTTTCTTTATGTTGTGTTCAATAGGCTAGGTTTATGTCCCTGTTCGTTGTGTTTAAAGGCATGGGTTTGGTTTATGTTCGCTAGGGTTCAAAAGAATTAGTCATTATTGTTGACCACAACTATTATAAGGATTCTTTTTGTTTATGTTTTAGTTTGGTGAATATGTCCTTTCTTGTTTGCTAGTTATCAATAGAGTATAAGTCCAAAGATAGGGTGGCGTAGCACATCATTTTAAAATATTATTATTTTTTGCCATTTTATAAAGCTACCATTATGATTAGGGCTAGAATGCGTTATAAAGGGCACTTGATTTCTAAAAGTTATAGGCCTCTTGAAATCCTAGAACCCACCACATACTCTCGCCGATTGAAAGACTATCCAAATCTAGTACTAATAGACAAACAATTTCTACCTAGAAACAAAGAAACAAGGCATGTCATGAAATCAAAGGAGAAGAGTACAATACAAGGAATGAATAGCGTATAAGTGATTTTCAAGGATAATTAATTTCCAATAATCATAGGCATGTTTAACCAAGTAAAGTCATAATCAATATTCGTTTTGAAATAGGGGTGCAACTATGCTAGAAACCATTTATATTAGACACCTCTAAAATTGCTTCATTTTGTTTAACTAAAGCTTTTTATGACTCAAGAACACATTGTAATTCAAGTTGTGAGGTTAAGATCTACAAATCAAGAAATGAACGAATAAGATCTAACACTAACATAGTTGTAACGTTAATCATATTTGCTCGCCAAGATATGTATTAAGTTGCATCTAAGGTCCAACAATGTAATGCTTGGAAAACATAAATATAGATTTCATCGCCTCTTGTTATTCTCAACAAATGCAAAAGCAAGTCATTATGCAATGCAAAACATCCTGTTAATCATTTAATATTACCATAGAGCAACATGTTCATAGGTATATGTAAAAAAGATTATTTACCGACTGTAAGAATGAAAGAAAGAACCATATGCTTACATATAGTTAACATTCCTTCTAATCCAGGAATTAAGTCTTCTTTTGACTATCATATTACCGTAAGTGATAGAAGCTAGTGTAGTATATGAACTTGGATACAAACTCAACTAGCGCAAGGATATACCCATCCTCCAACAATGCCGCGTCATTAGCATAACTACTGATCGCAAGTTTTTTGAAGTACATTGTGACGAGTTAAATTCATTCCTCTAATGCTTATTTACCTTTTTTTATCTATTTTATTTTTACCCATGTAGACCTGCTGAATTTTGTATATAACTAAAAACAAATCACAATTTTAATTTAAGTGTTGAAACAAACCCCATAATTTGTTTTTAGGTCAGTTTTACCCCATTAACAAATGACATGCATAGTATTTTATTTATACAACTCTTACATAATGTCGATTCAAATAACAACTTTCGAGTATGAAGACTTTAAGAACCATTGAGAGATAGTTCATATTATTCTTTCAATAATAAGCATGATTTAATTATATTCTTCAGTAGAAAAATATATGCGTAGACTAAAATAACGTAAAAAAGGTAATTGTGTTCTATCAACTAAAAATAAAATGATCATCTTGAACGTTTAAAATTTAGATGAACATTAACACAGAAAAATGACATAATAAGAAGTTTCCTTGTGTATCTGATAAAAGACGAAAAATGTCACCCCTCCCGCCACTAGCAGAAACATGGGAAAGGGGAATAGGTGGAACATCATGAGCATAGGTTAAATAGTGAATAGTAATATTTAAATTAAGTAGTTCATAATATTCATTAGGCACAAATTGTATTAAGTTACATATTTTAAAATATTTACAACACATAGGCCTAAGCATCCCTAAGCCTATTATACCCAATCTTCCTATGTTCTTAGACGTGCCATCCAAAAATGCGGATTTTCTTACATGCTTAGTTACGTGATAAACATGTTAGAAAACAGATCAACGAAATGTTGGCAAGCTTTTAAATTTTCGAGTCTCAATAAAATGATCAATTTCATCACTTGAATAATTAAGTGAATAATTTCTGAAATAATGTACAAGAATTGCATAGTTTAGTTAATATGCATCTACATTGAGCCCACAAACCACAACCTAGTGACAGTAGAACAATGCCCAACGTAGGTACATATCACATATACTTGCAAAGATAATTTCAGTTAGTAATATAAGCATCCATGATAATTGACTATGACTTTATATCTAATCAATCAGATGAATAAGGATTGTCATGCTTTGAGAATACTATCTATATTAATCCATAGGCTACATCCAGTATTTAAGTAGTTAATTGTAGTTTAGTCACAGACTTCTAGTGTGATAGTTAGTCAATTCAAGTAATACATCATCGGGTGGACTAGTGTGCATACATTGAAGCAATATGATTTTGAAAGTTTTGTTTACATATTTCTCCCTCAAAAGTAAGTAAAAGCAATAATGAGGAGCTAAGAGAAACTCATTATAAATTATACCTGATCAATGGGAATAGTCATCGCGTGGTACATACATTATTAAGGAATACCATTGTGGTTTAATTTCTCTTCAGTTGAAATTGGACAAAGCATACTTGCATCCTTCAAGTTGGTATTTTATTGAATTGGTTTCATCCATTGATTATTGTATAATTGTTGGGCGGTGAACTTAGGCAAATTCACACTATTTAAGTGTTGATGGATCATTAGTGACTTAGCTGTATCACATGATACCCATGTATACTTATGTTTCTTGCAAACGTCAGCACAGGTATATTTAAGTTAACATAATACCCTCCAGCAACACAAATGCTTATATATGTTTGTAGTAAGTGGTTCATGCGCTTTATAGATTGTTCAAGGTATTAAGCCCATTTTGGGGAGATTAATGGACCCATATAGATTCATGAAAGTTAATAGTTTGGGCTTGATATGTATTGGTTGCAATTGGTTCATTTATGACGTAAGGGTATGTTAATCTCATAGTTTTGAAAATATCAAGTTGTTATGCGTTATTAGGCTTAAATTGGTCACAAGTTTTGGGTCGAATCAGGTTATTTAGGGCTGGGTTTCATTAAATTTTAGTTTATGATAAAAGTGCGTCTAAAATTGAGGGGTTTATAGTACAAGAGTTCGGTTTGGTTGACTTAGATTTTTAAAGTTGTTGGGCCTAATGGTTGGGCGTAACTTGTGTTGGATTTGTGCCCCCAAGATAGTAACCTCATGGGCCTAATCCCGAGTGAACTTAATAGGTTTTCATTATTTTAAAAGATCATAATACTTTTCATTACATAATCCAACATTTAACAATTTTAAAACGAGTTTCTATAGTGATTTTAGGCCTTGGATTTTGGGCATTACCAACCTACGCTTGGGATACTTACATGTCTCAGTTTGGGGCTTTAATAGGACTAGATTTAGGCTTGAACATAGCCTTTCATTGGTGTAACATCCAGCTACTCATACTACCAATATTGTCCGCTTTGCTCACGAGAAGATCACGGATTTGCTTTTGGTTGCTTGGGTGAAAATTTCACACGGAGGGTCACCCATCTCAGGATTGGTACCACCTAAGCACGTTTATCTATGGAGTTCTCCTCTCATCCACAGCCAATACACCCAAAACAAGCTGGTGATATTAGAGGGAGGACGTTGTTTATGAACTAGAAATCTCTCCTATGCACGGTCGATGTTAGATTTGCCTACGGTGTTATAATCACCCCCTCCCCCCTTTGGACTTATTGTCCTTGACAAGGTTTCCCCCCCATCCGTTTCAGGGATGTGGGATTGCCTAAGGTGTCCAGCTGAGCACCCCCGGTGACTCACCATCCTTGATAAGGTTTGCCCCACCATCCCGAATGGCACATGTTTAGCTTTGATACCATTTTTAACATCTAGCCTCTCATACTATCAATATTGTCTGATTTGCTCACGAGGATCTCATGGATTTGCTTTTGGTTGCTTGGGTGTAAACTATCTAGAGAGGTCATCACTGGAGTGCTACCTTCTAAACACGCTTAATTATGGAGTTATCCTCTCTACATAGGCAATATGCCCAAAACAAATTGGTGATATTAGAGGCGGGACATTTTTCATCCACTAGGAATTTCTCCGGTCTAAGGTTGATGTTGGATTTGCCTAGGGTGTTACAATTGGGCTTGTTTTCAAGTCTAATTTCTAATGTTTTGGCTTATTTATTTAACCCAATAATATAATTTCTGAACAAATATCAAGGGGCTTTTAGCCTCATTCGTGCGTCAAAGAAGACCTCAAACAACAATCGTTTTGGGGTCTGTTTCATAACTAGTTTTAGGTTTCTTACTAGTTTTGGGTTCATCAAAGTATCATATTAGTTTCAAATGATATAAACCTATAATAAGTCTTTTAAGGGTTGATTAGGCTTAGTTTCAAGGTCAATAGGTCGTGGGTTTTGGGCCATTCTGGGCCTCGTGTTGGGCTACCGCACAGGAGCTCTTGGGCCCATTGTGAGGCCTTTCTACTTGGCCCAATATCTAGTGTAAGATTTCTCTTTTAGTTATACATGAGTAATATTGGGTTGTTCTTGTGTTGGGGTTAAAAGAGTTTGACTTTTCTTTGAGAAAAGCAACTTAGGATATAAAGGGTGTTTGGCATGCGTATAACAAAAGAAAAATAGTATATGTGATTGTTAATACCTCGAAAAAAAGTCTTATTCATGTGTGTGTGAACGACAAAAGGGGCATGAGTATTTGGTTTTAGGTGTGGTGAACAAGATTTCATATTTGTCGTTTTAGTTGGGTTATTAACTAGGGGATTAAGCTTAAAAGTAGACAATTTTGAATATGATATTACAATTTCATAACGTCTTTAAACATTTATGTTGGTGGTTGACCTTGATGGGCAAGGTCGTAGTTAGGTGGCTAATGTGATGGGCTGTTGTGGTGGTTGCAGCCCACGGGTGGGGGTAAGGGAGACGCACAAAACTCATGTAAATGTGGTTATGTGATGACCTTCGATTGACATTTGATTTTATTTCTTGAAATGTTACGTTTCAAATATGTTCTTAGTTTTATTATATATACATATAGTCGACATACATATGTGTGCATTTAGTTAGTTTGATTAACTTGTATTTGGTTTCCATTTATTTATATATTGAGTTTCTTAATTTAAACTAACCGTTAATTTGTTCAATATGTAACATTTTTCATAATTTAGGTTTTAAAGTTGAAAAGGTGGGTGAATATGATTGATTCTTTTAATATTAATTATTTCGCTTAGTTTATTTTGACTTGTGCGGGATTTTTTGGGCATTAATTACATTGTCTACTTTTAAATTTACTTTCATGAGTGTACGGTTTACATTATGGTTTTTCACTGTAGCGTTGAATTGCACATTTCTTCACTGTGTTTTGTTAAGTTTACAATTTCAAATGTTGAATCTAAGTATTGACGTAGTGATCTGGATACATTATTTACCGACTCACATATCGTAGCCTAGTTTAAATCTTAAATTAAGTAGTAAAAAGCATCAGTTAAGTAAATCACATAGTATGATGTTTAGCAAATACCTCAAATTTTCAATGATGTTATTGTTGGGCGTGTTTTTTCCCTTAGTTTTCTTGGTTTTGGACTTAAACCTTATTGTAGATGGTTGACAATTGACATTCATAACGATAGTGGCTACCCTTGGCAAAAGTCATTGGTTGACTTCATGACACATTGACGAAAAATTCATTTAGTGTTTCTCTATTACACCCACTATGTTATATGATTGTGCCTGTCACATCCTCATGTTTTTACTTTAGCTGGGATGTGTAGAATATAATCTAAGTCATTGTTTATAAAGAATTAGTTGGTTCTTTTGACCTAGATTATAACCTAAATATCCATATTGACTATGTATAATAGGATTATATGTGCATTTTAACGTGTGAATGATTTATTTGGGCTTTCAAATTAAGCCTTATAGCTTAACCTTAATTTACTTGTTCTATTTAGAAAAAGTTATATACTTACACTTACTTCTTTAAGTTCATGTATTAGAGCACATCTTGAGTTCCCCCACCTTTCGTGGTTATTGCATATGATGATGTGACACACTCATGAGCTGAGAGTGAGCCCAAACAGGAGATCCCTACTCAGATAGCTCCTATTGCTAGGCATTTCCCTCCAACGAGACTCTATGTACCAGGATACCTTAGATAAGACTCCTTAAGAAAGTGATAAAGAGTAAGAGGGCCTTCTTTGCTTTTAGGATTGTGATTCTACCTCATATTTTTATTTAGGAGGAGGTGCACCCGCATCTTATGTCTAACGCAAGGTGCGAGTATTTCGCTGCGAACTACCCCATCTAAACCTTCTGTAGTTGAGAGAGTAAGGTTGGACCTGCTAGAGAGAATTGTACCCTCACCAACCATCCGTCTAGATGGTGGTGGTGCTCCCCCTTTAGCACTTTGGGCTAGTTAGTTTTGAGTACAATAAACATTGTCTACTTTTCAGATCAAGGACACATTTTCTTAAACAACATTAACAATTTATGAAAGTTGGTTTGCTTGTTATGTATGTTGGTTGGTTTATTCATTTATATGTTATTTGTTTGAAAATGGTTTTGTGCTTTTTACTTAATGGTATGGCTCGTGGAAAATTGTACCATGTTATAATAATAATAATAATAATAATAATAATAATAATAATAATAATAATAATAATAATAATAGAGTATATTGTTATAGAAGCTAAATTACATTACTTGCTTTCAAATTTTCTATCGTTTAGAACATGCCTCCAAGAAGAGTCACTTGCGTTGTTAGACGTGGTGGTGAAACTATAAGAGACCAAGGTTGGGGTAGAGTTACAGGTAGAAATAGTGGATTGTTTCACAAGTGGGTAGGAAATATGGCCCAACTTATGGGAACAATGGGGTAGGAAACCTTGATATGGCTTCTAGGACCGCCCAATAACTAGTAGAGCTATTTTATACTAGTGTTACTTAAGTGAGTAAATGGAGGTGGTGAATGAGCAAATAGTGATAGAGCACTAGAAGAAACTAAGAATGGTGATGGGACTGCAAGGGGGAATGGAAATGGTACTCCGATTGGTAAAATTATATAAGGTAGCGTTGGGTGTACATATAAAGAATTCGTGGTGTGTATGCTGCGATGGAGAAAATAGAGATAATCATTGCAATAAACAATGGTTTAGATGGCCTGTGAACAAGTTAAAAACGTATTCTTTGGGCAAGAAAGCTCTAACTTGATAGAACACCTAAGTATAAGCCGAGGGTAAGGAATCTACAATGGCTATGACTTGGGGTGAGTTAAAGCATTGCTGATGGAAGAATATTTCTTGATAAATAAGGTATAGAAGCTTAAGTATTAATTCTAGAATCCTGTTATGTGATTAGAACAAGTCATGCAGCCTATGTCGATTAGTTTCATGAGTTGGCTAAGCTAGATTCCCACCTTGTGACCCTTGAGTCCAAAAGAGTATAATGATATTGGCTTTTCAAATCGAAGGCATGGTAAATGCAACTACACTACCAACCATTCAGATTGCAATCTTGAAGGCAGGTACATTGATCGAAGAAATGATAGAGAATATATGTATTAGGCAAAGGTGGTGAGAAGAGAAAAGAAACGAGCAAATCAAGGAAGCAAGCCGATGGTAAGTTTGACAAGAAAGCTAAAGTGGTCAAGAATTATATTGATGGGTAACTTCTAATATGGATAGTAATATCCAATGCAATGAACAATATCCAATGCGGTGAACAGTATCCAATGTGGATAACCAACATCTCAAAATATTGCTAACTATAGGCTAATATTGATGAATAACTTCTAATGTGGGAAACAATACCTAATGTAGTGAGTCGTACCCAATACGGTGAAAAGGGCTTAGTGTGGTGGACAGTGCCCAATGTGGATGTTCAACCCCTTAGCTTGATTTTCATACTTATCATTTTTACTTCATTTTAAGAAAACATGTTTCTAGTAGTAGATCTGGACTTCATATATCCGGGGTTCCCTTCCAAATAATACCATGTACATAATTTCATCATTAATCATACTAAAACTTCATAAATGAATATAAAAAATGTCATATTTTTCATACGAAATCATAGTTTCAATATAAAATAACATATAAGTATGCATATTGACTACAAAATAAGTAACCAACAGGTTATGAGTCATCTTAGAAGAATGCATAATCTCCTCAAACATTACAAGTCAACAACTTATTATCGTGATGACAGCCAACTTCATTACATAAGTTGTCTTATATTTGGTCTAGGAACATTCAAATGGTGGTGGCACGACCCATAAGAATTGTGTTTGTGTTTACCGTTAGTTTCTTACTCACAAGGGGTAAATGCACTATATCAAACGAGTTGGATGAATTTTCAAGGATCATACGATACTCGTTTCTTTATTTGTTCAATCACTTGCCCTAGAATATTATGCATGTAGCGCCGGGTCAAGCTAATGACTCATTAATTAACAAAGTGCTTCTAGGAGGCAACTTGAGGTTTTATAAGTCTTTTATAATTGTTTGCTTCTGTGTATTAATTTGGTTAGCTTTATTTTTTTCAGTTAAACATCAATGTTGAACTGTGATTCATCTGGAGAATGGATGCTTTTAGTTGAAATCTTTATGTGCAGAAACGTTTAGTAGTTATTTGAGAACTTGTTGGGCAGTTGTTCCATGAATATTTTTCAGCGGAGCATTCTGTTTCACATTTCTTTCACCCCCACCCCTTGCCCTCATGTTTTTGTAAAGTATGTTCATATATTGGTACATTGAGGGTAATGTAAATTTCAAGTGTTAGTTGGTTTGGGTTTTTGTGAAATTTTGCAAGTCGTTTGTATAATTCTCATTGCACTTTAAAATAATCTCATTTTTGACAAAATTTTCAAACATTTATATAAATGGCAGCCATTTATATTTATTTTAGATTATCAAGCACGATTGAATTGTTAACATCACAGAATTAATAGAAACCTTATGGATATTGATAAATTGTTATGGATATTTAGTGAGCATTACAAGTTGAAAATATGATGTGTATGCAAGGGTTTTGAACCTTACATTTGAACCTCCATTTCCATAAGCTTATTTGTACATTTATCACATGTGATCATATGCTTTACCGTTTGCTTACACTTTTGTTGGTTCTTGAGTGTGCTAAATGTGCATTCACGTGATCATAAACTGAGTTTTTGCATAAAATGATAGAGGCATTAGAATTACTTACCTTAGAAGCCATTTTTCTTTTCTTTTAATTTACCCAATTATTACCATTAGTCATCATGTTGAACCATTTTTCTTGTTTTTGTGTAACTCATAGCGTTAGCCACTTAGCCAAATTAACCATCTTTTGTCTTTGAAACCATTGTCATAAAATTCCGGTTATTTCTAGTTGTCTAAATTTTGCAATTTGTTTAACGTTTACTTTTTTAAGTAGGCATTTATTTTTCCGTGAAAAAAAGAAAAAGAAAAATATGAAAAAAGAAGAAAAGACAAAGAAAAAAAGATATAAGCAAAAATATGTTATATTGTTATATTATGTTATGTAGAGTAGGAATAAATAATTATGAGCCATTTGAGGCATGAAAAGAATAAATTTCATAAATAGCTCATATTAGTGGATTTATATTAGTTTAGTTATATTAAATCGTGTTTATATATTAGTGTATTGCATCATATTTAGCATCAAGATTTCCAGAATTTTTTTTTTCTGTTTAGCCACTTTTATTAAAAACTCCATACCCCGTTTACCCAAGCCCCGTTACAACCCATCAAAGTTCTCTTGATTTTTGTATTTTCTCATGTTAGTTAGTGGAGATTTGACCCATTTGTAATCATATTACTATGACTGTATCATTATTTGGCATTGAGTGTTTCACTTATACACTAATACATGTAAATAATCAAGTGTTGAGTGATTTTTATGAAGGGTTTACACTCATGCATAAAAAAAATTTCATTGGCATGTGATGCTCATTTGAATATTCCTAGAGTTCTTAAAAGAGGTAGCTTAAAACACTTTGTTTCTTCCAATGAATGTGATATGTTCGGTAGGCAATTAAGAGTTTGGATCATTATTATTCAATGGTTTGTCCCTCACCATCTTTTATGTCAAATGGATTTCTTTTGTTAAATGGTTCCATAAGAGTTTGTTTAAAGACAAGCAAAGTTCAAGTGTGGAGATATTTGATATATTAATAATTATATATATTTACGATACATATTTTTTTGTATTTTAAGTGATTTTTGTTATAAAATTCATAATTTTGCTTAAAGATAACCAAAGTTCAAGTGTGGGTATGTTTGATATACTAATAATTATATATATTTACAATACATATTTTTTGTATTCTAAGTAATTATTGTTATAAAATTCATAATTTAGATACTTATTTGTGTTTTATTTGAATTTTATACTTGTCAGATAAAGTTTGGTGATTTTGTGAAAAAAACCCAAGATTTGAAGAAGTTCAAGAGGAAAAATGCTTTTCATACAACCATATCGAAGCTTATTATGCCCATAAGCTGTCAAACTCCACATAACCTATTTCTAAAGCTGAATATGGTCATATCGCTTCAGACATGGCCATATTCGGGAAGAAAACGGGTTTATAACTCCAATACACATCATTTCCTAGATAACTTTCATTTTTTTCAAACCCTAGCCTCCCTCAAACCCTTAGGTGATTTTAAGCATTTCTCGAGAGTTTTTGGGCAAAGATTGAAGATTTCACATTTTCAAGAAGGATCTAACATCATCTACCTCATTTTCACTCAAATTTGGTTTAGATCTACTATGAGTTTGATGAAATATTCAACCTTGTCGGTGTTGTAAGCATGTTATGTCGGAAAACCTTATGTTCTTACAAGACTTTTGCATATGATTGCATCTTTTGTGTGTGATTTTGTGACATTTGACTAGAAATGGTTAATGAAGGTTGGGGGTTTAGTAAAATTGAGAAAATGTGCATTCTTATACTTATTTTTGAGAAAACCATGGTGTATCTCCTAAATCTCTCTTATCATTGGTTTTGAATTGATTTTGTAATCATGGTTTAATATTTATGAGTTGAAGGGTAGTTTTAGTTTTCTCTATTTTTCGCAAGTTGAGGTGGTTGTCAAGTGTTTGTTGCGTTAACTTTTCAAATATTTGTGAAATTATATAACCCTAACGGGAGTTTAGTTCATCCTTAACATGGACATGATTGTATCATTAGTTTCTCATGGCGTAACTCTAGGTTGTTATTATATGTTTATCGTTCTGGCTTTCCGGATAGTTATATGTCTAGATATTCTTGACAGGGGTTTAGCCTACTTCCATGTATTATGTGTAAACAATTGTCTAACCTCGAGTTTGTGCTAGTTGTTATTTCTATGCTAAGTGAAATCAAAGTCCAAGTGGTATCTTTAATTGATTGTGTATCTTCATCTTTATTTTCTCGCTTTATTAGTTTAATTTCCTAATCGTTCTACTTAATTTCAATATTCACAAATACAAACTGAATTGATCGGTTTGATAATGATGATGATTTAATATTGGAAGCCATTGTGTTGACAGATCGATAGTCTATTCTTAGCTCAAGCAATACTAATATTTGATAGATGCATTTGATTATTATGTGTATAGTAAGTCTAAATGTGATAATCGTTTATTTTATTAAAACTAATTGTGTGATTTTTCATATCAAAAATATATATACATCAACACACATCACTTTCCATTTGTTATAAAAAATGTGAAATCCTCACACGCTTTGGTGGGATTCTTGTAAACCGTGTGAAACTTGACATAAATTGGTTTTTAATAAAATTTATAATGAAACTTAAGAAAAATTAAGAATGTCACAACAATATATTCATTAACTTATAAAAAATTATATATCCAAAGATTATAATAGAAAATCATGTTTTGACATGCTCGTTTGTAAATAAAATTCATGTTGAAATGTTAGGAAATATGAAAATGTTGTAGCGTTATAGTCAGAATTTTATAAAACATTATATAATAAAATTATAAAAAAAAAAAAATTGCAACCTCACTCAATTTTAAATAGAATTTATATCAAGTTTTATTAAATTAACGACATCAAAATGATATATATTATATATTATTATATATTAAAAGTCATAAAGTAAAAACACAAAATATATGTAAATGTAAGATAAATAATAAAATAATAAAACAACTAAAAATACAACAAAACTGAACTTTTTATTTATCAAAATATCAAGACGTGTAAATCGAGTATTCAAAATCGATCAAAAGGTTGTGGGTGGAATCAATGTAGAAAATTAATATAGTGGAGCTAGAGTAGGGATTGAAACTAACCTTCAACCTACTGATAACCCAATTGCTGTTTGTAGTGAAAATAAAGTATTAATCTGTTGGATCAAGTAAGGCTGCTGCAACTAAAACAACCACTTAGAACAGTTTTGGTGCAACTGATGAAGAACTTCTGAAGGTAAAAGGTGAACTTCCGAAAGTCAAGGCTGAAAGAGCTTACAAAGAGGAACTCTAACTTCCGAAGACAAAGTCTTCCTTCTTCCGAAGTTCAACACTTAGAAAAGTTCAAGACAAAGACTTCCGAAGTATAAAGTCCTGAAGATCATCAAGCCTTGGAAGAAGTAGACTCTTCCGAAGTATAAGTGGCCTCGAAAGAACTTGTTCTTCCGAAGCCGGATAACCTTCGGAAGAACCTACTATGAACCAGTGGACATACGTATGGTCCTTCTGACAGATCCGCTGCAATCTCTGATACACTACATGGCGCTTTCCCACGCCGATGTAGTTGACCATACTTTATTCCACTGTTCATTCCTTATCAGTTAGTACAGTTACCAACCTTAGTAGGTGACAAAAGGTATGTCATGGACATGTGATGACTACCAAATCTTAGATAGTATTTTATCTAGGATACCTTACCTTTAGCAATATAGTAGTTGCTTTAGTTGTAAGTTTCCAGCTGGTATCAAAGTATAACCACCTGTAGATAGTAGTGTATATAGTTTCTCATTGTAACTCTGTAAACATGCTTGTAAGATTCTTGTGACACTTTGAGTTGAGAAGTAATATATACAAGTATCTTGAAAAACTATCTTTTTGTGTTTTGTTTACTTAGTATATTACTATCAACTCTTAAGGGATTCTGCTTCATCTAACCGAGTGACTTTGTGAGTTTGAGAGTTAATACTTGTGTTGAGTGACAAAAACCGATCCTGCATAATCACATTACTTTCATTTACCAAAAAGCTTAAACTAGAAATCAACAACACTAGTATCTTGTTTATAACCACTTGTACATTACTTCCGATCCTGTTGGGTTTTGTAAGAATATAATATATAAAAATTACATTATTTTATTTCTAAAATTATCATTCTTTTATATAAATATATATATATTATAGTTTTTATGTATAAAATATTAATATTTTATAAATATAAAAGAAAAATAAATAAGATGAGGAAGAAATTAATTTAAATAAATAAACATTTCTGCCAGGTAAAAAGCATAATCCCTCACCTCATAAGCGAGAAATTCAAAATAATAATTTTTTTAAACTTTCTGGCTAGGATATATGGCAATTTCTCGCCTAGTTAGCAAGGATTTGTATATCATAAAGGAATTATGAATTTTCCTCGCTAACATGACAAGAAATGGATACGTGTTTCCTCCTAATTGATCTTTTTTTTGGTAATTCTTATTCTTGAATGTTTATTTTGGTAATTTAGGTTTATGAAATGTCTAATTTGATAATTTTTCCGTTAAATTATGGTAAGTACAGGGTAAGTTGTTTATGATTTGAGCGAATGCTTTTTTTATAAGTTTTTTGTTGCCAACATTAACATTGATGTAAAATTTGTTTACCGATGGTAAAAAAATTGAATTTAGAGGTTAGTAAATGTTGTTTTTTTTCATTTGTTTTTCATATATTCATAGTTTTGTTGGCAGTTTGGTTTATTCCATGTTTTAATACATGCTCCAGGGAATAAGGAAAACCAAAGCATGTGAAACAAAGAAATTAAGGTTGGCATTTAAATCTAAAAGCCATATTTTTTTTTAATCATTTTATTATTAATTTCTGAAAAAATAGAACTTGAATGTGGACCTAGGACAATGAAAATTAAAAAATAAATCTATGTATTAACACAGTCGTGCCTAGGTGCTTTACTAGCATAATCGAGTGTTAGAGGAGGATTTGAGAGATTGATGTTAAACTCAAACGAAGAATTTTGTTTCGTATAGATAAAATTGTTTGGTATAGATCCATCCTTTATTTGATCTTGTCTGATTTCATAAACCGAAACTCTTACTTTTCAACTTAGTAATATTCATCCAGATACTCTAATAAAAGAATATTTTAATATGACACTTGTCATTGTTTTATACCACCAAAATATCTACCGCCTTCCTCCCCCCACCTTAAAAGAAACAACTGTGACTCTTGTTATGGTAATTAATAATTCGGACAATAATTTATTCACACTTGAATCATTAACGTTTTAATTTTTGTTTATTCAAAGAAAACAATTCAATTTTTTCTAATTTATTTCTCATTTACAATTTAGTTTTTTTTAATTTATTCGGACAATAATATCTAGCGTCTTCCTCCCCCCCACCCTAAAAGATTCTATCTATATATCACAACCTCAATTTTTACAAACAGAGTGTTAACGTTATCTGCGTGTCATACTGATCACATGTCAATATTTTAGTGTTTAATTGATTTAAATGCTTGGTTTTACATCATTAATAATGCAGATCAAGTTGACTTTGTTTATGTTTTAAGTCATAGGTGTTTGGATTTTAAAGGAGCATAATTTGAGGCAAAAGAAGCAAAACATGAAAGTTGAATGACTTAAGATGTAATATCAAAAAATAGAAAAAAATAGGTCAAGAAGGAGACCCGGCATACGATACTCCGGGTTTGGGCGTATCATACGTTGGGTGGCGTATGGGCGGCGTATCAGTGGACGTATTTGGAAAAAAATACATATAGTTGGGCGTATGAGATGGCTTATCATATGCCGGTAGGCGTATGATACGCCGGTGGCCTAATAGCATCCGGATTTTATGGATTTTCAAGTTTATTTAAACCAAATCAACCATAATTCGAGGAGAAACTTCTTGTAGATGAAAATTGATGAACTGTAGGTGATTTTTTGGGTTCCAAGACTCCCCAAACCAAGATCAAAGGCGTAATGAAGAGGATGGGAGACTAGTTCTTTCGCGATTGCTTTCAGGAGAATCGATTATGTTAGGTGAGACATTTTATGCGTTTTCATTAGGGCTTTGTTAAACAATTCGTTTTGAATATAATTCTATATTTTTTTAAGTTACGAGATTCGTTTATAAATAAAATTGCTTGTTAAGATTATCAGTTTTTAGGTTTCCTTGCATCGTGAACTCATTAAGATTGAGATATAGTTTGATATAAACGGATTCATAACATTATTAATGAGCGAGTCTTAAAAGTTTGATCATTTGTTATTACTTTAACCAAAAGTTGAAACCTTGAGAATTAAGTTTTGACAAACCCTAGTGGGGCATATAACTTGTTGATCTTGCATAATTGAGAATCCTGAAGTGATTTTTTTATTTGCTTTTACCCAAAAACATTTTCGTTTACTATTTCTTTTTTTTTAAATTGTTTTTTCTTGTTCCGTATTACGCTAGGTGTTTTATGTCTTGCAGATACGCTCAAGGAGTGAAACCTCACTATGAATACAGTTTATTATTCATGTACAAGTTGTGGAAGTACCGTTCACACACGAGATGATTGTCCTGTGTACTTGCAAAAGTGTGAGGATGTGAGAAGAAAATTATATATGTTGGATGTCTATTATGATGATATCTATTATGATGATATACCATGATCTTATCCATACTACTAGGCATCTTCTTCATATTATGATGGATATTATCATTCAGAAGTGAACTACAAAAGATTTGGATTGCAACAATTATAAACCGAAGACGGTACAAAGCTCAAGTTATCGGGAAGACCATAACAACTACCACCAAGCATACTCTCAGCCAGCATATGACGATTTTGATAAACATAATCAAAAGGATTTTTCTGGATGCTCAAACCAATCAAAACCTTCCCAATGTTATAATCAAAATCAATGTAAGTTTCCTCCTCAAAAACAAGAAGATGTTGCTAACCAAAGTGACAAGCCTTTTCAAAACATTTATCAATCTGAAGAGGAGCAAAAGATTATGCAATTGGAGTCGACGTTGTCTATGATAGATAAGAATCTATCACAACATCAACTTTCAGATCAATAATGACTCCACTACCTTAGAAAAAAATATGAGGTGCTATTGATGAAAATCCAGATAGAAGAGTCATTAGAGGACGAGGTAATGGAGGAGGTTGCGGATACTAATAAAACATTACTTCCCTCGGTTGTAGAAGAAGAGATTGAATCCATCACAGCTGAGAAAATAGTGGAAGAACCATTTACAAATCCTTTAGAGCAAGACATAAAACTTCTTAAAACACCAAAGACTAAGGTGATTAAAGTTCATCGCGACCCTTCTCTTATGCTTATTACTCCATCCAACAAAGTTGGAGAAAAGGATTTGAGAATGAAGAAAAGGAAGGTGACATTAGATGAAATTGGACAAATTATCATGAAGTGGCTTCCCAACAACTTCTCATTTTACATGCCAAATATTGGGAAGCAATTATGAAACTTGCAACTCAATTATCGAGCCTTTGTTTTAAACTCGGTAGACAAATATGCACTTCGACCACCTTAGTGGTGACATGTATGGTCCGGCTAAAAACATAAAACTTAGCGCTAACGAGGAGGCTACCCGTGAACTTTTTGGGTGTGTTCACTAGAAACTCTCACGAGACTACAACTCGTCTACTCGGAGCTACCGAGGGGTTTAAAGGCTTGATGCATACACTAAATGCAACCGTGATTCCTATTCCTACGAAAGTGAATTTTATTTCTTTTATTAGTTTGTGTTTCTTTATTTTGTTTTATTTTCTTTTTGTTAGTTTAATCATGCACTAAACACAAGCACTCAAGTGTGGGGAGGCACAAATCATTTAATGAAAGCTCTTATTAATGAACAAGTTTATGTACTCCTTTTTTATCTTGTTTGTCTTTTGTATGATTGTATTTTGAAGGATAAATAAGTCGGGATTTTAATTATTTTCGTTTGGAACGTGAGAATAACCACCGTACATTGGGTACAATGTATCTCAAGTGTGGGGATAAGGGGAGAATTGGAAAAATTGAAATTTTTTGAAAAATAGATATTCAAATAAGCTTAATTGTGTATGAGACCCAAAACTTTTCAATATATATTGCTAATTATCACTTGTTTGTGTATGTATAGATCTCTTAGCATGATTGTTTTGAATTTTAGAAAATTACTCCCATCAAGAGTTTTTATAAAATTAGATAGAATTCTTTAATAATGAACCGGATTATGAGTGATTTTGATTTGTTTTATATTTTTGCACAATAAGGGAGACCATAATGTGCATTTGAGTTAGAACTCGTGTAATTGATGCGTGTCAAGATAATGAACCAATATGTGCATAAATGTGATAGAGGCATTAGGAATGAACTAGTTGTTTATGCTTTTTATTTTGAATTCCATATCTTAATAATCTTCCTTTAGACACCATGTTGAGCCCCAACTTTTCGTTTGAATAAGCCCGAAACAGTAAGCCTACAAAGTCTTAGCCTTTTTATGAAATCTCGAGTGATGAAGTCCAATCTATGACATGCCTAGAAGTGTCCTTTCTGTATTAATTCAATAATAGTACTTTTTTTAAAAAAAAAAAGAAAAAGAAAGAAAAAAATTTAGAGAAAAAAAAGCTAAATATGAGGTCAAAATGACCAAAGTATGAAGCAACAAAAATAATATGAACATTCTATGATATCGTTGCAATTAGAGGATAGAGATTAATAAATAAGACTCCTAACATGTTAAATTAGATTTTAGTAACCCGAAGCCACTCTAAAGCCCTTCTATCCCACCTTAAACCTTAGCCTAAACAACCCATGAAATACCTCTTGATTTATGTATTATTGTGTTAGTTGATGGCAATATGATTAATATACGAGCTTATGAGGAGATTGTGCATTCTTGGTTTGAGAGTTCCAGATATACTAGTATATAATCACTAGTTCATAAAACAAACCAAACGGAGTGTTCAAGGTGACAGATGTGAATGCATGAATGTTTGAAGCAAAAGGTAAGTTATGCCAACTAAGGTGATTCTATGTATAAAACATGAGTGATATTACATGTTGGGTTGTGCATCTTACATGATGAAAGATTAAAACTAAGTATGACTCGGTACCTTAACTTATACAAAGTTGTGATAATTTAGCATGTTTGATTAATTAAGGTGAATTGTGCACGTAAGTCTGTTTGAGGACAAACAAAAGAATAAGTGTGGGGATGTGATCACATGTCAATATTTTAAAGATCAATTAAACAAAAGAATAAGTGTTTTGACAAACAAAAGAATAAGTGTTTGACAAACCCTAGTGAGGCATATAACTTAAAGATCGATTACGTTAAGTGAGACATTTTATGCGTTTTCATTAGAGTTTTGTTAAAAAATGGGTTTTGAATGTAATTCTATATTTTTTTAAGTTACAAGATTCGTTTATAAATAAAATTGCTTGTTAATATTATCAGTTTTTCGGTTTTCTTGCATCGTGAACTCATTAAGATTGAGATATAGTTTGATATAAACAGATTAATAACATTATTAATGAGCGAGTCGTAAAAGTTTGATTATTTGTTATTACTTTAACCAAAAGTTGAAACCTTAAGAATTAAGTTTTGACAAACCCTAGTGAGGCATATAACTTGTTGATCTTGCATAATTGAGAATCCAGAAGTGATTGTTTTTCATTATTCAAGTAAATTAGTTTTCAATTTCATTGCTTTTTGCATTAGTGTTTTAGAAATCATTCAAAGTTTCAAGTTTTAATTATAAAGTTCGTGTCTTTTAATAAATCAATTCATATTGTTAAACACTTTTCACATATTCCATGTGGAGATGACCTTACTTATTCTTACACAATAAAGATAGCTAAAGCCGATATATTAAATTATTTTTGATCGAGTCTCAACAACAAGATCACATACCAGGATCTCAGCCGATAATTACACCAAATGACACATTAATTGTAAAACACAACATTTATGTTAACAGAATGAAACTCAAAACAATATTGTTTGAAGAAAAACAAAATAGTTGTAATTTAAGAAAAACAAAATAGTTGTAATTTAATAGTTAATAATTTCAAACTGCGCAAAATGCGTGCAAACAAAATAGTTGTAATTTAAGAAAAACATTGTTTAACCATTAAAACAATCAGAAATGCTTGAAGTGATGCAATGCTCCTAATCGTGCGCACCATAAGAACCTGAAAGAACATGCTAAAATGTCAACAAATGGTTAGTGAGTTCACAAGTTTTAGCAAACAATAATGTAATCAGAAAACAGATATAGTAAATAAAGTATATCAAGTAGATAGCTAGTCTATATAACAAGTTACATTGTGTATGAAATTTGTAACCGAAACTAACAAATAATAAATGCCTCAGTTGTGTTTTAATAAAACCAATACGGTTAATATCACATAGCCCACACATCGCAACACGTAACAATCCATACGTAATACACTTATGATAAGCTAACATGAATTTATGCACCTCAACATATATATATATATATATATATATATATATATATATATATATGTAGTGGAAGGATCAAATGAAAACCATGCTTATAATTAAAAACCGTGAAAACCACCACTACCCAATCACATAATTGATAATTGATTTAACGTTTTATTATTTAGAGTATATTTGTTTAAACTTAAATCTTATTTTTTGAGGTCATTATATATTCTTTAGTTTAAACTCCAATAAATGACAATGATGACGAAACGACTTACATATACGTAACTTGTATGAGTTAGATGTACGCAACTCGTAGTTGTACACTTGGTAACACGTACTTACATATACATAACCCCTACATATATATATATATATATATATATATATATATATATATATATATATATATATGAGAGTAATCAAATGAGAACTTTATTTTTTTGTGAGAACTCTAGAAACTAAAATGAGTCACTAGTTTTCAATTTCAAAATGCTAATTAACAAAAACATAATAAAAAAAATTATAAAACGAAAAATAACATAAAAATAAAAAAAAAACGAAAAATGTTTTCCTATCTTCCTTCTTTCATGAAAAAAATAAAAAGTTAAAAAAAATAAATAAAATTAATGTTTTTTTACAAAATTCGTTTTACACATGTATAATACCGGATTTACACATGCGTAAATTCGGTATTACACATGTGTATAACCAGATTTATACATATGTAAATAACGAGTTAATAATTTTTTAAAAAGATATATCAATATGGTAGGCGTTGAAAAGAAAAAAAATACTGAAATTATTGGTTTTTTTTTTTTTTTTTTTTTAAATATGATGTAGTGAAAAAAAGTTCTAAATAGTTTTAAAAAAAAGGGAAAAATAGCATGTGATTTGCATGTGATAAAAATGTGTTTCTTATATTGGTTCTTAGAGTTATCACAAAAAGAGGTGATTCTCAAGATAATCCTATCCTATATATACATATATCTATGTCTGTGTGTATATATATATATATATTTCACACACATAAGTTATATTTATGCTCCACACAACACATAAAAATATACATACTTACCCATTAAGGTTCAAACCTCCATTACCTTCCCAACCACATGCCCTTCGAACCACACAACCCCATGTCCTTCGAACCACAACAGCAACATGCCACAACACAGCCATGATCACCCACACATACACAATGATGAATAGCATGCACACCTATAAGCAACACGCATATATACATGCTAAACTGAAAGTAACACACACAAACCATGAACACACTTAACAACACAATCAGCCGAACCCCACACACAACTGTATATATGAATGAGCCCGCATTAAATGTCGTTAACCCGCACTACTGGATTACCACAACCCTTGAACCCGTACGCAATCACACACAATAACCGTAACACGAATACTCGAAAGGCTGCCGATGTAACGCGACATCTGTCACCTAAGTAGGTGCATTGACCTTTGACTTTGACTTTTTTACTTTAACTCTTCGACTTTGACATAGTCTTAATGTGGGCTTGATCTGAGTATAGTATATTATACGCATATAGACACGCTAAGTTCTAGAATTTTGTATTATGGGCTTAATATGTTCTAGTGGGCCTTGGTCATGGTGACAGTGTACGTTTGCCTATTTGGACTTACCATGACGGTTGCGTGCTTGGCATTCGACTAAAGGCTTAAAAATATAAGAACATAAATCTTACGATGAGAACGCAAACAAAAATCAAACGTTTGGGCTTTACCTATAGCCTACTAATTAGACATAATTTAATTTAAAAATATATAAATTAAATAATTTATATAGCATATAATAGCCCGTTGGAATCGTAATAACGCATAGAATTAAAAAACGTGAAAATTGGACGACACATGGATCGGGACGAGACGTAATTGGATGAAACGAGCAATGGGCCAGGAGGCTCACCCTTGGCTTTCCTTGGCCGAACTCCATCAAAAGGGGGGGAGTTCCCCCTTTTTTATTTTTCTTGTATTTTTTCAATATTTATCTCCAAGTTTTCTCTTTAGAGAAAACCCTAGCTACCGTCATCTATCCTGTTTTTGTTCTTCATTCGAATCCATCCTCTTCTTGTTCTTCATTCGAATCGATCACCATCATCTACACTTTTACAGTAAGAAAATCAATTTTTTAATGATTTTAGTTTTCATTGTTCATGTTCTTGATGATTCTCATCATCAAACATCTAAATCTTCATCAAATAATAATCTTTTTCTTGATATTTGGATTGGATCGCGAAAGATTGCGCTTTTGAGATTGGTTAATCAAGCTAGTAAAACCATAGTTTTTATATTCACAATTCTTTAGATTTGTTGTATTGGGTTGTAAACTTGTGAGATCTGGTCCTAATGAACATTTGGGTTCATAATCTTTTATTAAAAATATTAAATTATGTCCTCGAATCGATAGATGCGTTGGAAAATCAAAGCTATGTATCGATTAATTAATAATGTCAACCGAAAGATGGAGCTCTAAACTAACTGTTTTGGTACTGAAAAATTAGGATAATCCAAGTGTTTGATTCCTGATTTGATCGATGAAAACATGGAATGAACGTATTTTAAGTTGTTGCGTCTATAAGTGTTAAATATGGAGGTTTGGAATGCAAATGAACAAAACTAATGAACTGGAGAGTTTGCTGTAAGAAAAATAGAACGTTTTGTACTCGCCCTAACTTGGTTATAAAAAGTCCAAATGGGTCGAATTTTTCATATAAAAACAAGTTTAATGAGTCCTCTAACTAATCCAAGTGGTCTCGTGTTGTTTCGACATCGTTTGGTCCTCCAAACGTGGCAAACAACATTGAAGGTCAAAACTGACGAATCTAGGCAGCAGGTTGGTCTGTGTTCGTCGAGTCATATCTTTCTCATATTTTATCTATTGAAGATGATTCTTTTTCTGGAGTTTAAGTTAAAATCTATCTCTTAAACGGTTCTTTTTACGCAATTTTTCGTTACAATTTCGACCTCAAACAGACTGGTGCGCGATGAGCTTTATAAGCTGAAATATTTTTACTGAACTTAAATGTTAGGATTTGGGGCTAATTAACTAGAATAAGTTAAAAGTTGGGTCCAAAGATGAATTCTGAGGCATTAAACGATAAGAACAAATAAGCTTCATATGTCAGCAAACTTGAATTAATAAATATAAATTTCGAAACAACAATAACAATGGTACATGTTGAGGACATGAAAACTAAAATGAATCAGGATTGGCAATTAATGTTGGACATTGGACTTGTTCTAGCAAATAATCATGTTTTCATTAAATGATAACCTTGATGGGCATTAAGGACCGGACTACAAGGATTACAACCATATTGGTCCTCTTGACCTTTAGTAATTTTTTTGTGCTTATTCTTTCTATAGTTACTTGTTATACTTGTTGTGGACTTTGGATTGTGCTATCATCGAGGTGAGTTTCACAGCCCCTTTTAATATGTTTTACTTCGGGGAAAAGAATGCTCATTATTTTTGGACTATGTCGTGTTAAATTTTGTTTTGGACTTGAATTGGACTGTCATATGTGGTTAGGGTCATGGATTGAGTCTAGATGATAATTCATGAGGGTGTACTTGGACTTGTGCTTGTTCTTGTGACTTGGACGTCATGGAGAGGTTAGTAGTTGACACCCCCACCCCTGTCGTCGGTATACCAGTCGAGACTAACTTGGCCAGGGCATGCCCTTGGGTGAATACAATTCGGGTAATTGGACTTGGACTGACTTTGAACTTGTGTTAATATCTATGAATGCTATGTACTTTTACCCACATACAACTTTGGTACATGTTATACATGGCAAAATATTTGTACTTTAAACCTGTTAACTCACCAGCGTATGTTGACTTTTTAAAGCATGTCTTTTCACGTAACGGTGCTTAGGTACTTGGACAGTGGACGTTAGATGAGACTGCTCCTTCAATAGAATTAGACATTGAGACATTAGTTTTGGACTATTTGTTATTATTGTTGGTTTTGTAATTCTATTCGATTGATCTTGTACTAGTTGTTCTAGTTTTGAGCTTCTGCGTTATTTGTGCATTTATGGAATAACGTTATGGTATTGATTGTTATTGACACTTGTTCTTTTGTGTCCACGGATGTCATGATCCATTGACGGAGAATTTCTTTAGTGATTCTCTTAGACCCCCAATGTGTTAAGATGATCTCGTCCGTCGCCTCCTCGTGTTTCCGCTACTAGCGGGGGTGTGACATGTAAGACGAAGAGGGTTGTTTCAATGATGGGTTTGCTTGACCACAAGAAATTTAGAAGGAGTCGAGTAGCCGTCGAGTGGGGCTGCTAACGGCAATACCACGGCTGTTCAAGAGATAGAGGTCGAAAGGAATATCCTTAAAAGGGAAGAAGGGTTTTACAGGGAGGTGGGGGTTGAGGGTTTTGATGATGAAGGAGGATTGCGAAGATGATGGAGAAGGGAAGTATGCGATGGAAGTTAGGGTTGAGGATTTTATAAATTTTTTTTGGATTCTACTGTTACTAATAATATTATAAATGAAGTGTTGTATTATTGTAAATATTGTTATAAGTTTGAACCACTTGTTATTTAGATTAGATCAAGTTTCGTAATTATGGATTAAATTAAACTAGATTAGGTTTAAACAAACAATAATAGATGTAACATTTTCATTCAAAATTATAAGATTTAATGAGTGTAACAGAAAATAACCGAATGAAAGAAGGTTAAGTTAACAATGAATAACTTGAAGAACACGGGTTGTCACACTATACTATATATAAAGCATATGAGAGGGGTAGTTTAAGATATCAATAAAATAAAAACACTTACCATATTTAATGCATAAGATACAATCACTTTCGGTGGTAAAATTACCCCTTACAATTAGTTAAATAATAAATCTACACTTACTAACACTTACATAAAAGTTTACATTATCTATCCATAAACCAAAATACTGAAATTTGTTTTAAAATTTCAGTTATATCTTATAACCTATCACCTTTAAAAACTTTTTGATACTATGTAACCTATGTTCTTTAAATATTTTATTGTAAACTTTTTGTTGAATTGACCTGTATTTTATAAGGTACAATAAGCTAATGCATAAATGTACAAGTGGTCGTGTAGAATCCATTTATTTGGTGTTTTAAATTTTAGTTGGTCCAAATTATTTCTAAATATTTTAAACAACCCGTGTCTAACTTATAGTCCATCTATATAGTTCACATATACCTTCTAGACCATTTATCGATGAGTCTGTCAAAGTGAAGAATATTTTTAAAACCATTCTCCGGAAGATGTAGCGTTGAATCAAGAAGAAAAACCATATATTCCTAAAAATCATCCTCCAATGGATGTAGGGGTGCATCACGAAGAAATATCAGATGTTCATCAGTTTGCTCTTGATGATAAAGGATGATCGGCCAACATAGATGAAATCATACGGATGTGTGATACTTTTGGTTAAATTGATCTAATTATGATGAGATTACTTCATCACTGATTAAAATAACTACTAGATATTTTTGCTTCAACTATTATGTTTAAAACTTATTTTTGTTTATTGGTGTATTACTTTATTATATCAATGGTTTGTTGAACTATTTGAAAATTTAAATGCTTATTTATTAGTTGTTAGACGCATTTAATTTTTATAACATATATCAACCAAGATGATGTTACTAACCTAAAACCTTAGAAAAATCATAATAGAATTTTGTAAAAATACTACAAGAGTAAGAAAATACAAGAAATGTGTGCCGGATGTAAAATTTTGCCCCATCGCATTACACTCACCGCATCGCATGGTCACCCTCCTAGTATATATCAAGACTTCTGAAATTGTTTTATATATAATAAGTTATTTAAGTAATTAGAAGTGTATACAGATTTATATTTATATTTTTATTTATTTACTCGTGAAATACATGGTTTTTTTAAGGATAGTAAGAGATATATGAAATTCAAAACCTTTAGATTTTCTTTGTAGTAGAAGCTATGATAAAAAAAACAAAAAAAAAAAAACCATGCTCTTTCAAATTACTCCAATAGCAATGAGTGTTGAAACTTAAAATACAAGAATGCAAGTAGCTAGAGTGAAGGACCACGACTAAATGGTTGAGAAATGCAATCACTATTATTAATCTTGCCATTAACATGCCGTTTGAAAAAAAGTCAAAACAAAAAATATCAGTAATCTTGCAAAATACGAATAAGTTCCATCCGAAAAAGAAAGGAATAACACTTCAAAATATATGGCCAAGCTCTGATAAGCGAGTCAAGCTTTCTCATCTCAGGAACGGCAAAGCACTCTCCGAGGCCATGGAATGACGTCACCTAAGTAATTTTTTGATTTCTTTTACTTTCCCATCTCCACCATTTTTAACTTTTATGTAAAACTTGACAAATATATTAAGTACAAAACTAAAGACTTTGTTTCCATGAGATTTAGGCTTTTAAGATTTCTCTAGAATGTGTAGCGTAGGCATGGAAAAGTAATTCATAGTTTTAGCCCAATATGCAAAATGTAGCCCAACAACATATGTGCATTAGTTCGACTGAGTGTGAAGGTGCCCAAATCAAAACCGGTTTCGTTTCAAACCGGTGTGCCTTTGGTTACCAAAAGTAAAAACCGGTTTTTGATCAAACTCGTTTGGGTTTGGATAACCGGTTATTTATGAGGGTTTGACCGGTTTGAAAACAAGGTTTTGACTAGTTTTGGTTTGGGTTGACCGTTCAAACTAGTTTCAAGTTTCAACCTATAGGATTACAAACAAATTTCAACCATTTGGTTCTGGTCAGTTCTTAACCGGTATTTTCCAAAGCGTTTTAAAAATTGGTTCTTATTCGCGTTCAAAGCACAATTATTTAAACCTCTAAGTGAGTTTGTTGTTGTGTGCTTCCAATAAATATTTTTTTTGAACTTATCTTAAATCTCTTTATGTTCTTGCTCCAATAGATAATCAATACGGAAGGTACGTGGACATATTCACATCATAGAATATCAAATAAGTTGATTTAATTCATGTGTTTATTCTATTAACTACTTGGCTTAAGTACATTCAAGTGGTATTAACAACCTAGGGGCCTTCAATTGATTATCACATATTCCCATTGGAATGTACTCTTGTGATAGCATGAAAAGGCTTTTGTGGATCAAGATCATAGAAATATAGTAGTCGGGATACAGTTTGAACGCTATTTTTTTCACCTGTTTTCTTCTTCTAACACTCTTACGAAAGTTGTCTATTCATACATTTGTCATTGAATCCTCCAATGCATTAGAAAACATCCATTGGTTGTTTCTTCGTTAGATAGCATCCTAATTTTTTTGTGCATTGTGTTGGAAATAATCTTTGTTTATTCACAAAGTCTGATCCTATTTTCTTGGGATTGTTAACTACATAGAGTTTGTAGTAGATATTTTAGTGGACTTTTAGTGTGATTAAGAGTTTTTATTTATTATTAAATATATTTAATAAACACATGTATTACACGTATTGACTAAATAATGTATTAAATATAATAAAATTTTATTAATCATTAAAATAATATTCTTAAATAGGATATAATTAAAATTTGTATAAATATGGTAATGAGGATTAATATGGTGCTAACATGTATCCCACTTATTTACTCTTTTATTAGACTAGGTAAATTATTATAGTTATCTTAGTTTAATTAAATAGTTTTATACCCGTTCGGTGGCCAGGTAGTTTAGCGTCATAAAGGCACAAGCATATATCTTTGCATTCTAAACGAAATTAAAATATGTTCAAGATAATATTACAACACATTTAACATGTGAATATAAAACTAACCAACTACACTAATAACCTAAACACAACTAAAATAGTTGTCGCGAACTACTGAAACGCTAAAGTCTAACATACTTCATTCAATTGAAAATTTCAATCAACACTCATGAATGGAAATAGGGGACACCATGGTGAAATGGTTCGTAAACACGAATATGATCTAATTTTTAAAGCGCTTGGGCTTTTGCATATTCCTCCTCGGTCTTAAATTGAACTATTTTGCATGTTCTTTGATGAGCCAACCCAATTAATCCAGCTAAAGCAATTTTGATCCGAGCTTGTTTTGTGCGCCATCCTTGGATAATATCTAAATCACCATTTTCACTACTTTGTGTAGGAGAACTCTGAATGTGACTGAAGAGTTGCATGTCCCCTATTATACCCATTTGACCCTGAACTCCAGTGAGGGTCCAACTTGACCATTCTAATAGTGAACATATAAGTGACATGGTCACATCCGAGACAATTCGTATGTCAGATGGTCCGTAACTAACTACAATTGGAAAATTTGTTGTAAAATTTATAGGTGTGCCCAAGCTTGCGATGTCTATTTTGCATGTAAAAATTGCAAGGCTCCTCCCCTGTCATTAACAAAAGTTTTGTGATGGAATCTAAAGAAAATCACATTATGTCAAATGGAAAAGAAAATATTATTATACAGGTTAGTGTTTTCTAACTAATTCCATCATAGTTACATTAAGATTTAAAAAATATAACTTGTTTGAAGTAGTTAGAGTCTTAAGTTTAACTCTTATGTGTCAAATGTGTTTCTTCTTGATTTCAAAACTAAAAAAATTAAGTCATCTCGAAAGAGGACTGTGGTGTTCTATTCATTTACAAATTTAACAACTTAAAAGAAAGTTACCATCTTTGATAAAATATCAAGGAGGTGGAATAGTATTAAATGGTTGAAACTCATTTCAACAATAAAGAAAATCACAAACTCTCTCTTTGGTTTCAGATGGTGAAAACCCTTTTTAATTTTATTATGCTTATGGTATAATTTAATCTAGTGTTAAATATGAATAAAAAACTGCTCTAATAAGTCAAATATAAAGCTATGGATTTACAGCAGAGTGAATGAGTTCGATTCCACAAAGTAAAATGGAGACATATGAATCCTCTTCGGTAATACTCGCCTCAGAAAAGGCAAGCAGATTGTTATGACGCAACCTTGTGTATGTATAAACTCCCAAACCCTATTAATCAAACACCTAAATATGAAAAACTTCAAAAGATTGCAAATGAATTAATTTGAGAGTAAATTAAAATTTCTTCTAAATTATTTAAAAATAATTTATTATAATTGTTATTTACTGGACTTTCAGCTTACTAAAGATTTAAAACATAATTATATCAGGGAGGAAAAATAAACTTGCATTACCCACAAAAGCAGGGAATGTATCAAGACCTTAATCGCAGACCCATAACACAATTTTTTTTCTTATTCATAATAACAATCAGTAGTTCTGTCTTCAACCTTAAAAAACATCTTCTTGTACTCTAAAGGCATCAACAAACAACACAAGCAATACAGAAGATTTTAAACCATCTCCCTCTCATCCAAACATTTGAAAAGTTTGAAATTATAAAAGGTTATTTGATAATAGGTGTTTGATTAAACCATCTCCCTCTCATCAAATACCTATTCTTGAAGAGATTTGTTTATAAATTAATTAAACAATAACTAATTCACCCAATCGTTTGACTCAAATTTTATTGAATTAATATATAGCATATTGAATCAATAAAATGAATTTGTATATGAATCAATTTTGATTTGTATGTGTGGAATCAACAATTCCTAGGCACTCAAAACCTTCAATGTATAAACCCTGCATCAAATACCTATTCCAAATCATTAATCAATAATTATTATGTGTCCTCATCTCCAAATCAAAACAAAATATATAAAATATCAACTTTTGCACAAACTAAGAAGAAAAAAGAGTTTAAAAGTAAATTTTGAAGTACCAACTAGCCAAGGATTCATTTTGATTTCGCAAATCTCAGTTGCTTTTTGTGTAGGAGGTAGCTTAAGGTTCTTAACATACTCATCCATTTCTACAACACCTCATCCAATGAATGCTTCCACTTCACTATGTCGATTTTGGATCCAATTGGTGGTTTGAATTTGAATCGTAGGTTTGAATAGGCTTGTGGTTCAACCGATTTTAGTCAAGAGCCATTCTGAGAGTGTCAGCAAAAATCCATGAGAGCAGCCGTTAATTGATTGAGATAATGAAGATGAATTTGTGTACACTTCCCTGTGATACAAAAACTCTAGGGCACCATCTATCTTCACCAATGCTCTGTATGAAATTGAAGGTGAAATTGATTGTTATATGAAGGCTACGTGGGAAACTGCCAAAAATCAGGGAAGGAGTGGCGATCGTGGGGGAGATGGAACGAATGAACCGGCCACGTGGGTTAGTGTGGAGCGTATGATAAAAAACAGTAAATAACCATATATTTTTGTAGTAACTGCCGACTTTAAATGGCTGAGATTTAATCTCAGCTCGATCTAACGGTTGATATCTATTTTAGTGACAGTTACATTATTCGCTGGCAATAAAATATATAATTAGTATTTGTAATTTTATTTAGTTATTTGAATGTCTAGAAAGGAGTTTGAGTTCAAGTATGTCTAAGGTTAAATTATAAATAGGCATCTAGTCGGTGGTTTATAAGTACAAAAAAGTTCCAGCCTTTTTTCCATTGTTGCACTTTTTATTTTTTCTATTTTGTTGTTTCTAGTTTGATTAAAAGTTGTTGGGAAGTTAATTTGTATCAGATTTACACCAAGCACTTGATCTAGGTTCGAAAGTAGCAAAAGAAACACTGTCTATGTTCCATTATGGCCGAGAATAATAGCAAAAAAAAAAAAAAGAAGAAGAATTTGTTTAGTTTAAATGTAGAAGCATTAAAAAAAAGTTGGATTCAAGGTTAACGAATCCACGTGAAAGTAAATCAGAAAGAGAAAGAAAAAATGAATGAGAAAGATGATAAGAAGATAAAACAGAAAAAAAAAGAAAAACAAAAACAAAAACTATAAAAAAAGAAAGAAAGAAAAACATAATGTAATAAACGAAAGCAAGTTAGGAGAAAAATTAAAAGAGAAAAAAAGAAAGAAAGCAAGGAAGAATGAAAGAATAAAGAGAAAAAGCAATTTCATGAGGAAAAGTAAGCAAGTAATAAACAAATGACAGAACAACCAATAATACCAGCAAGAGTGCAACGCAATATTCCGTTGTAATGTCCTAAATTAACATCCATCAATATACAAATTGGTCAATTACAATGGAATCAATTTTGCAAGCATGAGTAACGAAAGGCAATTGATCTAGTAACAGAATGGTTGTTGAAATTAGAAAGAATCTGATGGCTAGGGCTTTTATTTTCAAAACATAGCCCAAAGATGTTCTACTTCAGGTTTCAAAATATAAGTACGCAAAGGATGTTTGGGAATCAATCAGGGTTTGACATCTAGGAGAAGAGAGAGTGTAGAAAGCTAGCTTATATACTCTAAGGGCCGAGATGGAGATGTTAAAGATGAACAAAAGTGAAACATTGGATATTTTTCTTCTAAGTTAACCGGCATAAAAAAGTATGTTTCTACAGGACCGGGTGAGGGAGATCAATACAACAATTTCACAAATGTTAGAGAGAAAACAGACAAACACTTATAAGATCATATGGGGAACCAACAGGATGAAACAAAGAACTTAAGCTAAAAAACACAAGCAAGAACAAAGTAATTGGTTTTCAAGAATGTTGTATATTGCTCTCAAGTGTTCAACCACAATTACAAGGCTTAGGGGCTATTTGGCAGCCTCTTAATCAGCCTCTTAATGGTTCAGATATTTGAATGATTCAGCACTTAATGGTTCAGACTGTTTGTTTCATGAGCAAATGTTTGCATGGTTCAGACATTTGCCTCTGAATGGTTAAGCATTATACTAATACTGAATGATTAAGAGGTCTAATGCTGAATGGTTAAGACCTCTTATCTGAATTGGTCAGACATTTGCCTTTGAATAGTTAAGCGATATACTAACTCTTAATGGTTCAGACCTCTTAATGGTTCAGCACTTAATGATTCAGACCTCTTATTGGTTCAGCACTTAATCATTCAGATATTACCAAATAGCCCCTTAGTACATGATATAATTTATACTACATCCTACAGCTGGCCATACTTTGAGAGCCAGCTAGAACACTAATCTAGACAACAAGATCAATGTAAAGTCAAAAGGCAGATTGCCTTTCGACATGTGACCACGGCATGCCATAGCTCACATCCTTATCTAATATAAAAGTATAAAAGTACAGAGTAGAAAATTACAGACTCAATAACCATAATTTAGAGTTGACAAGAGTATGGAATTATCACCTACTTATATAAGTTGGTGAGTCATGAGAGATGCCAGTAGAAAGTAGTTCAGCTTTGTCAAAAGTATGTCAGAGAAATCATGTCTTCTCTGTATTCGAAAGAAATCAGTCTCTTGGATTCGGAAGACTTTGTCTTGAAGATTCGAAAGAATTCATCTTTGGCTTCGAAAGAAATAGTCTTTGGATTCGAAAGATTTGACACTTAGAGAATTTCTCAATGCTTTAGACAAATCTTCCGACGTAACTTGCTTGTACTTCAGAATTCATGCTGAGAGATCTTTGGTGAAAATCAACCTCTAAGATAACTATTACAAACTATTAGTAGTATTTCAGGCATCAATTGTCATCATTTTTGTATATGTTTTTATTTCGTATCATGCATTTATTTAACGTATTTTTATTTTTTTTATTAATACTCGTTTTGGTGGAACCGAGTCTACTTTGAATGTTTTTTTTGTTATTTTGTAAGGGAAAGAAGGTTGCGGGGGTTGAAAAAGAAAATATTAAGGCTTGAGGAAACTTTGAAAAGGTCATTAAAGAAATCTTGAATTTAAAAGATTGCAGGATATTTTCTATTTTAAGGAATATTAGTTTAAAGTATGTATATGATCACAATCTTTTAAACAAAAAAAACAAAACACCAGAAAAAAGAGGGATCTCAAGAATCAAAGAATGAATTATATAAAAGGGGAGGAGTCGACCAAAGGATGAGAAGAAAAAATTTGGAGAAAAAGCCAAAAAGCTTAGAAGGGGAATTCTTGATCGACGACGGTTGCAGAAAAGAAAAAGGGAATCTTTTTCTCTATTTTTTGAAGATCAATTAATTGTTATGGGGTTTTTTGTTTAGTAAGTTTTTATTTATTTATTAACCTAGCCGTCATGTCCGGCTAGGGCACTTATACTTTCAACATTAGCGTTTTATTTTCTTTGATTTGGTTTGAGCTTATGTGAAACGTTTATAAGATGTTTTATTTTAATGGTTTGTTTGTTTGATTCTTGATCTTAAACCCAGATCTAATACGGTATATATTAGATTGTTAATAAAATTGGGCACTTTATTAATTTTTCTAAGAAGGTTCTTTAAGATTTAAAACTCTAAACAAGATATGATTTTTGGTAGAAGGATCAATTAACGGTTTGAGTTTGTCTATGAATTTATTCTCGTTATAGAATCAAACAATCTAGTTAAGCATACCGAATGGCATGTGTTTTTAGTTATAATTAATACTTCTATTGTTGCAACCCGCACCCTAAGATCCGAACGGCGTGAGCTTAGAGTGGCGGGTTTGCTCTAATCAATGAACTGCGCTTGATTAGACATTAGATAGAGTGGATATCCGAACTGCGTGATGTCTAGTATTAATACAAATCATTAATTAAAAATGGTCATTGCACCATAATCGCTAATGATCGTAAGCCAAATCGAATCAAAAAATTACTTTAGTGTTGGAATTAATTTTCATATATTAATTTATTTCACAATTTAATTAGATTTTTAGTAATTTCTTTTCAGAATAAAAAAATACAAAAAATGTCAATTTTTGTTTTTCTGGCAGAACCTTGACACAGCCACATATAGTTTTGAAATGACTGTGTCGGCTTACTGTAATCTTTTCTACTTTTTGCAATTTACTTCTAATTTTAGTTTTAAATTAAAACCCCCACCTTCCTTAACCCATAACCAACTATATTAACTATACTAAAACATTTTTGGTATAAAATAATTGACACGTATCCCTAAGGACATAAACCCTACTTCCGCTCATACTATTCTTAGTGTGTGTAACCGTAGATTCATATTATTACATTTTATGTGCTGGATTCGACACCCAACACAAACTCCCCCTAAGCTGATGCTACCAATACTTTAAAGAAGCTTTAAGTCTTCATCTTTACTTGTTTACAGTCCTCATTAGAATCAAGAACATTTCCTTTTTTCGTTAGATGATCCGAATTCTTCAGTCTCTTAAAGTATCTTCTCATGTTCAAGATATCATGCAGAGGAAGATTGGGCATGTTCTACAAGAAGTATATGTTTTGACTTCCTTTATCTCTTGTAACATAACATGTGTCTGGATGTTCAGACTTATCTTGAGGTGTAGAGGTGGATGCCTTGGACTTCTTTTTCTTTCTCTTATACCTTCTAATGGCCATTCTTTTCCTCTTTATGAATTTTAACTAAGAAGGTTGGTCTTGAGCACCAAATGTTCCTTCCGTATCCTTCTCAGTTGGGTCCCCTTCCTTCACATGTTTAGAAGGAGAAGGCTTAAGACCCTGCTGTGGGTAAAAAGATGAAGTTGGCTTAGATGCAACTCAAGGATCAGGTTGTGTAGTCTCTTGTGGTTCAACTTTCACCTCAACTTTAGGTGCAGCCTGACTTGGTGGAGAATGTAAGTCTACCAGCTCACCTTCTTTAATCTTCTGCTTGATCCTTCTAATATGTTCATCCATGGTGGATAGAGACATAAGACCAAGTCTCCTTCTGAAGAACCCATATAGCTTCAAGAAGCTCATCATCTTTTGTCTATCAGTAGTCTTCTTTTCAATGGCTTTGATGGTGGTTCCTGACTTAGCAGCCTAGTATCTCATTTTCCTCTTTACAGCTTTTCTTTTGGTTTGAGTTTCTTGTTCTAACTTCTTTAGGTACTCAAACTCTATACACTCAAATGAGAGAGGGTGAAGAGCTGCTGCCTGATAGAGACCTATGGCACTCAAGTAGGTTATCATCTTCTGTCTGTCTTGTTCCCTACGTACCTGAGCTTCCTCTTCAACAACCATAATCTCTTTCTCAGGACTTTCCTGAACTGGAGAGAGGACACGGGCTTTGTATAGTTTCTTTTTTCTCTCTTTTTTGATTTTGAGGAGCAGTTCTATACCCTCAGCCTCTTTCCTCTCTTTTGACACCTCTGTGTCTGCTAGTTCATTCAATTCATCCAAAGGGAGAGAGATAAGTTCATCAACATTATAGTTCCTTAACCCCAAATAGTTTAATCTAGTTGACCTCAACTCATCATCTTGAGTATTTGGCCTATCGGCAGCACTGATTGCAGCTTGCATAAAGCTTGGGGTCTCTCCTGTTTTCTCTCCTCTTGCCTTGCTCTTCCTCTTTCTTTTCTCCTCCTCAATCTTATAAGGAGTCATTTTCCATTTTCCCTTGTCAATTGTTGGCTTGTAAGACACATGGTGGAGAGAGCTTTGGCTTTCATGAGTTTGTTCTGAACTTGAGCTCTATCTAGGGAGAGGCTCTGAAACACCTTCACAAGCAGGTGTTTCACATAGGGTACTAGGTGTTGAAGTAGATCCTTTCTCAAGGTTCACAGGGTCCACTACTTAGCCTTCAACCAAGGTTTCTCCTTCAAAGCTAATCTTAGTATCTAGTTGACCAACAGTTTTCCCTACTAGCCTCTATCTATATAAAACTGATCTTCTTCTGAATTTTTCAAGCACCCTTTCTTGTATTCTCTCAGCTAAACTACTAGCCTGTCTATTTTAACTTGGGTTGGCAAGAGTCAAGTCAACTAGAGAGAAACTCTCATAGAATCTTAGGGTCTTAAAATTGAATACTTCTTACTGCACCTGAGACCTAGAGAGTACCAAGGTATTTCTTTCAGCATCATACCACCATCCAACTATTCGATTTCCAGTACGGTAGGATGGGGCAGACATGGCCCTTCAAATTCCTTCCTCAAATAGACTTTATAGCATGGAATCCACATCAATGTGAGTCTGAGGAAGTTGCTGAGTCTGGACAGTTTCAAGTGAGGGTGTTGAATCCTTATTGTCCATACTCTGGTAGCATCACCTCCTTGCATAGGTGAGCTAGAGGTTAGGTCCACCACTTCCATAGGTTCTTGTGGTCTTGATTGAGGTTGCCTTGCAAGTCTCTCAGCTAACTTGCCCTTCAGATCGATGATCCCAAGTTGCTGAGCAAACACCTGCTTTTGAAGGATTGTCATTTGAGATTCCTGAGCAGGTTCAGAAGAGTCCACCTTAGTGGGGGTTGAATGATGTGGGCTAGAATTCTAGGAGCACTCATCTTTATTTGAGTAGGGGAGGGGAAGAGAGACTCAAGGTACTTACTGAATTCCAGATCTTCATCATTATAGAAATCTAGGTCGCGAATTGATTGGTTTAGATCTAGAAGCTGGGGATGGTAACTGTCCTCTGAAGGTTGTTCACTTGAGTTTGGAGACTCATAGTGAAGGCTTTCAGCTTGGGTAATGAGCTTATTAGGTTGAGCTTAAGAAACCTCAGCATTGATGAAAGAAATAATGAGAGTGGTTTGCTTCTTAGGGGAATTGGGAACTATTGTTTCTACTTCCTCCTGCATGGGTAAAGTATATGGGGCCTGCTTAATCTGAATAGATTGAGCAAGGGTTTGTTTGGATTTTCTTCGATAGGTGATGGTGATGTGAGGCTATGAGGGTGAGAAAGAGGGTTCAGGTATGGGTTCAATATTGACTAGTGTGGTCAAGTTGTCACCTAGAGTAGTGAGCTTTAACATTTTAAAGACTAGGGTTGTTTCTATCCCAGAGACACCAACAATGATTTTTCTCATGATTTTGAAGATGTTAGGCTTCATTTGTCCCAGTTTAAGAGTCTTACCTGTTCCCTTCAACTATGTTCCTAGTTCACAATTGAGAATGTACTGGACATATGTAGGGAACATGTAGTACTCTAGTGAGTCCAACTTTGCAAGCAGATTTGTGTATACAAACTGAGAGTACTTGAACTTGACCCCCTGTACCATCCCATGGACTATGTATGATAAGTTCTCTGGTTTTTGGTCCCATCCTTCGTGTTTGTTTGAAAAATAGTGGATAATAACATGGAGGAGATACTTCCACTGGTAAGAGACCTTACCCTTCCTGAAGGTTCTAACTGTGAAGTCACCATTATAGCCCATCTATCTAAAGGAAGCGTTCTTTAGGAAGGATGTTTCACCTTCAGCATCATCCAGCCTTAGATAATTGTTGATGGGGGCTTAGGTGATGAAAACAATCGTCCCTTCCATTTGGGCTCTAAGAGCCTTCTCACCGTCCAAGATAACCTCTTGGCAGGTCCTCCAAAAGTCAAGCAGTTGATCTTCATAGAGTGCAGGGTCTATTGTTAGGGCAATGAGGTAAGATGAGTGAGCAAGAAATCGGCAAACGTCTTAGAAACTAGGATCTTTCTCAGACGACAATGAAGCAACTTGGTTGTGTTGCCTGTGTAGTTGTATGGCAAAGTTTTGTTGATTTCTGGGTTCAGGGTTGGCCATTTGAGAGAGCTTAGTCGTGAAAAAAGCTAAGAACAGTAAGGTTTTTGGGAGATTTAGGACTTGTGGATTTGCAGATGAAGAGGGAGTATAAAGACAGAGAGACCTGTTCGAAAAGTTATATATATGCTTTGATTTGAGATAAAGTTATTGTAAGAGATAAACTTTGAAATCCGGATATATATGTCGGTCCCACCTCTGAAAAAGGTGCCCACAAAGGTAGTTATCTTGGAAGTAGAAAATCTTACAAAGGTAATTTGTCTTTGAAAGTTTTTTAAAAAGCTTCCGAAGCTAATTTTGACTTCGGAATATATTTCTTAGAGTTGCAAGAATTTGATTCGAAAGAAAAATACTTAGAGTAAAAGTGCTTCCGATATAAAGTTTGTCTTGGAAGATATTAAACTTCAGAAGTTTTATTCAAGTAGTGATAAATCTTCCGAGACTGAATTGCTTTCGAAAAAAGTTGTTTTTCAAGGCATATAAGTACTTAAAAGAGAATTGAAGATTCGGAATATATATTTAAATTTCTTCCTAAGGTAAAATTCTTAGAGAATACTTATTAAAATTGAAGACATAAATTTCTTCCGCAGTCAATTTAATGTATTTCAAAAGAAACTATATTTCAAATTATTAAAATTCTACGAAATATCAGTTAGAAAAATTTTCATTCAAGATAAACTGAGCTTATATGAGTGATGAAATAGACAACTATAAATACGCATATTTTAGAACATAATTCTGAAATTAATTTAAAAAAATCTAGTCAAATTTAATCATCCCAATAGCTGATATAAGTTTCTTAAATCTCTGCTCATCAAAAGCCTTAGTAAACAGATTAGCATATTGTTCATTTGTGTTAACTATGACCAGTTTTATCAAGCCTTTTTTAAAATTATCTCTTATCAAATGATAACTGATGTTGATATGATTTGTATTTGAGTGCTGTACTAGATTCTTTATAATAGAGATAGCAATGTTGTTATCTATGTGGATAGAAATCTACTAGAAGTTGAATCCATAATCCAATATCTGATTCTAAATCCAGAGCACTTGAGCGCAGCAGCTTGTAGCAGCAATGTATTCAACTTCAGCAGTTGATGCAGACATACAAGATTGTTCCTTGCATTGCCATGAGACTATCATTCCACCATGGAATTGACAACCCCCTAATGTAGAATTTGTAGTTATGTTGCAACCACCATAGTCACTATCTGTATATGCATACACATTGAAGTCAGAATAATTTGGATAACAAAGTCCTAGCTTGGGAGCACCTTTGGGATATCTGAGTATCCTCTTCACTGCAACAACGTGAGACATCTTGGGGTTGGCTTGATATCTTGCACAGATGCATGTGGCAAACATGATATCAGGCCTACTGGTTGTAAGGTACATAACAGACCCAATCATAACCCTGTAAAGGTGTTCACTAACACACTCCCCCTAAAAATCAAATCCTAGAGAGTGGTTTCTAGCTATGGGAGTCTTAGCAACTTTACATTCAGTTAGATGAAATCTAGTTAGTATGCTTTGCACATATACTTTGTCTGGTTTATGAAGATGCCATTGTCAACCTGCTTCACTTGAATTCCTAGAAAGAAATTGAGTTCCCCCATGGCACTCATTTCAAATATATTATTCATTAGCTTCTCAAACTCTTTAAAGAGTCTTGGATTAGGTGACCCAAAGATGATGTTATCTACATAAACTTAAACTACCATTAAGTCATTCCCTGTTCCCTTGAATAAAAGTGTGCTGTTAATGACAACTCTCTTGTAAACATGTTGAACAAGATATTATGACAGTGTCTCATATCATTTTCTTGGAGCCTAATGCAGCCCATAGAGAGCTTTATCACACTTGTAGAGATAATCAAGATGATCTAGGTCTGCAAAGCCAGGTGGTTATTTGACATACACTTCCTCATCAATCACTTCATATAGAAATGCACACTTAACATCAAGTTGGTAGACCTTGAAATCCTTTGATGCAGTGAAAGCAAGGAATATCCTACCAGTTTCAATTCTGGCCACAATAGCAAAAACATCTGTGTAGTCAATCTCTTCTTCTTGAGTGTATCCTTGAGCAACAAGTCTAGTCTTATTTTTGATGACAAGTCCTCTATCATCCTTCTTGTTCCTAAAAACCCATTTGGTTTCTATAGTAGTCTTCCTTTGAGGAAGAGGACATAGGTTCCAAACCTTCTGCCTTTTCAATTGAACCAGTTCCTCCTACATTGCTTCAACCCAACTTCCATCCTTTAAAGCCTCATCAACTTTCTTTGGCTGAATCTGGGACAAAAAGCAAGAATGTAGACAAAAAATTGCATTATTGGATTGTCCTCTTGTTCTCCCCCAAGTCTCAACATTTCCAGTGATGTTTGTGGTGGGATGGGACTTTTGGATTCTCAGTTGAGAAATCACAGCAAGTTAATTGGACAAATCTAAATTAGTGAAATTCAGATCTTGTGATAGAGTATCACCCACCACATCAACACACTTATCAAGAGAAACTTTATCCAATGAGTGTGTGACATCATTGATGTTGTCTTAAGCGGAGAGGTTTTCAATATCATGAAACTCTTGTTCACTTTCACCATCTCCATCTCCTCCTACATTGGAATCCCTTCATGTGCCTGATAACTGGAATTGGTAGGCATTTCAGATGTGTTAGCTAATGATTTTGTCATGGTTGTGCTGACTAGATTTCCACATGCAGGGTTTGTTACCACTGTAGCTGAAGAGATTTTGTCATTTGGTATTCTTAGCTCAAATCTTGGCTCAGGATATTCCGCTGATTAGTTACCTGTAGATACTAAAACTTTTTCACAAGATTTGTTAAAACAGTTGGTAACCAAGTCAAGATCAAATAGCCAATCAGTACCAGAACCTTTCACACTGGAATGTGTACATTGAAGATCACATTGGGTGACTACTCAACTACTCTAGTTCTGAGATTGTATACTCTATAAGCCTTAGGTTGGGAAGAGTATCCAACAAAATGTCCATCATCTGATTTCTTAGCAAACTTGACTATATGAACTTTAGTATTCAAGATAGTGCATGGACATCCAAATGACCTAAGGAAAGCAATAAAAGATCTCCTTTTATGCCACAACTCATAAGGAGTCTTACCATATCTATTGAATTCATCTGTGATCACAAGACAATATGAAGTTTTTCGAAAACTCATCACATTTATGGGGCCAAATAGATCCAAGTGTAACAAGTGAAGGGGAGTAGTGATAGAGTTGATTTTCCTTGGCTTGTGATGTGTTGCATTCCTTTCAGACATGCAACACAATGGTCATCACTTGTAAACTCTTTCTTTTGCATTCCAGTTACCAGATCATTCTTAATCAATTTATTAATGTTTTTAAAGTTTACATGGAATATTCTTTTATGCTAAAGGAAAGACTCGTCACTATTGGCTTTAGATTGAAAGTAGGAAACTTCTTTAGAAGAAGATGTTTCTTGCAAATCCATCTTGTACATGTTCCTTTTTTTGGGGGATCTAAGCAGAATATGCTCCTAAGGAACGATCACTGCGGGCTTGAGAACAATGCACACATGTTTAGTAAAGAACATGTTATGCTTCTTGTCACAAAACTAAGATAAACTTAGAAGATTGTACTCAAGCTCTTTGACAAAGTTTACCTTTTCAATATTGATCTTACCATTTGTGATCTTGCCCCTACTAGTAATGTAACCAACTGATTCTCCTCCAAAAGCAACTTGCCCTCTATTAATTTTCTAAAAATCTTGAATCAAAGAGCCATTGCCTGTCATGTGCCTAGAACAGCCACTGTCAATGATCCACACATTCCTCTTGGTCTTGAGCTCTTACTACACAGAAAAAGATGGTTAGTTACATTTGAAAACCCAAGCCTTACTTGTCTTGGGTTCATTAATATGAACAGAAGATAAATCAATAATTATGGATCCCATATGTAAGCTTTGAGGATCTTGAGCTGTTGATGATAAGGAAACTTCAGTCACTTAGCCTTCCTTCATCTTCCATACCATCTTTGAAATACTACACTTGACCTTTAATGCTTCAGATGTTTTTACAACTTCGGAAGTTTTGCAGATTGAACCCTCAGAAGTTTTTGCATCCACTACAGCAGACTACAGTGTTTCGAAAGCATTCCTTTCTTTTGAGACGAAATTATCTTCCGAAGGCAAATTTCCACCTATCTTCTTTTTGTTCACTTTGTATCTTTCGAAGGAAAGTGGCTTTTCTTCCGATGCTATCTTCTTCTTCTTCTTCTTAGAAGTCCTTTTTGTCATGTTCGCAGTACTTTTGGGATTGTAGATGCAATCCTTAGCAAAGTGAGAAGTATTGCCACACATGATACATTCAACTTGCATACTTCTGAGAGTCTTTTTCTAGGAAGATGGTTGTGTTTCATATCTTTCTAGTTCCCTCTTCACCTTTGTAGATGATGCAGCAGGCTTCTGATGGATAGGCTTGCTTTTGGAGTAGGATGGTTTAGGTAGTGCAGCAGTGGTGCACTTTTGATCAACCTTCTTCTTTTGACAAGTATGGTTTGAACTTGAACTAGGACTCCTGGTATTAGAATCCATAGATAAGTTTTCAATCTTCATCACCTTAAACCCGATAGATATAAAGATTTGTTTTTGCTTCAGGTTAAAGGTGGGTTTGATCTCGTAGGCTTTCTTTGATTTTCTCTTGGCTGCCCTGATCAAATTATTCCTTGTAGACTTGGCCATCTTTGACTTCTTCTTCTCTATAGTAAAGTAGTGTCCCTTCTTAGAATGAGCCTTTTCACTCACTTCAGGCTCATCCTTCACCACCTCCTCTTCAACATCATCTTCATCTTTCTCTTGAACAAGATCTTCAGGAGGTAGTTCATATTACAAGTTCCACACTTTGGTTGTCTAACAGATAATTGTGTGTGTGGAGAAGCTATTTCACTAGATCCTAGTCCCTGCCTATTTTGATAAGACGCTTTGGCATGCAAAGATAAGGATATGATGTTCTTCAAGGTTTTCTCTTCAAGAACACAATTTTTTACCCTAGCTTTGCTAATCACAAGCTCAGTCACGTATTTGAGCATATCAGTGTTTTGTGAAACTAAGTAAATTTTAGATGGTAAGATCTTACAATCAAGAGCCTAAAATGCTCTGATACCAATTGCAGGACCGGGTTAGGGAGAGATCAATGCAACAGTTTCACAAGTGTCGGAGTGTTAACAGGCAAAAACTTACAAGATCAAATAGGGAATCGGCTATAAGAAACAAAGAACTAAAGGAAAGAACACAAACAATAACAAAGCAGTTGGTTTTCAAGGATGTTGTATGTTGCTCTCACGTGTTCAACCAAAGTTACAAGGCTTAGTCCACAAGTACTGACACATGAGATACTTTATACTACAAGCAAGACAACACAAATCTAGACAACAAGATCAATGTAAAGTCAAAAGGCAGATTGCCTTTTGACATGTGATTATGACATGCCATAGCTCACATCTTTATATAGTACTAAAAGATAAAAACTACAAAGTAGAAAGTTGCAAACAAAGACCATAATCTACAGTTGACAAAAGTATGGAATTATCACCAACTTGTATAAGTTGTTGAGTCTTTAGAGGTGGCAACAAAAAGTGATTCGGATTTGTCAAAAGTAAGTCTGAGAAAGTATGTCCTTTCTGTTTTCGAAAAAAATCTATCTCTTGGCTTCGGAGGACTTTGTCTGTAAATCTTCGAAAGACTTTTCTTTGGCTTCGGAAGAAATAGTCCTTGGCTACGGAAGATTTGACACTTAGAGAATTTTTTAGTGACTTTGTCAAATCTTCCGAAGTAACTTTCTTGTACTTTAGAATGCATGCTAAGAGATCTTTGGTGAGCATCAGCCTTTAAGATAACTCCTACACACTTCCTTTGAAATCATTTCGCCAGCAGTAGTTGCTGAAGGTGTGCATGGGACATGAGGTCTAGAGATAACAGATCTTCACATCCTACTGTCTTGAAACTTGATAAATCCTTCCATTCTTTGGCACCAATTGTCGAAGTAATCAGCAGTGATCAGTGGAGATTTGGTCATGGTGCCGGTTTGCATGTCAACTTTAGAGAGAGCTGTCATTTGAGCTGATAAGTATTTTGTGAAACTGAAGAGATTTAGGATGGTAAGATCTTACAATCAAGAGGCTAAAAATCTCTGATACCAATTAAAGGACCGAGTCAGAGAGATCAATGCCATAGTTTCATAAATGTTGGATAGAAAATAGACAAACACTTATACGATCAAATAGGGAAACAGTAGGATGAAAGAAAGAACTTAAGGTAAAGAACACAAGCAAGAACAAATTAATTGGTTTTCAATTTTGTTGTATATTGTTCTCAAGTGTTCAATCACAGTTACAAGGCTTAGTCCCTACGGACTGATTCAGGATATACTTTATACCACATCCTACAACCAACCATACTTTAAAGGCCAGCTGGAACACTAATCTAGACAAACAAGATCAATGTAAAGTCAAAAGACAGATAGTCTTTTAACATGTGACTATAACATGACATAGCTCACCTCCTTATTCAATATAAAAGTACAAAAGTACAAAGTAAAAAGTTACAGACTCAATGATCATAATCTACAGTTGACAAAAGTATGGAATTATCACCAACTTGTATAAGTTGGTAAGTCATCAGAGATGGTAGCGGAAAATAGTTCAGCTCTGTCAAAAGTATGTCAGAGAAAGCATGTCCTGAAGATTCGGATGACTTTATCTTTGGCTTCAAAAGATATGGTTTCTGGCTTCGGAAGATTTGACAATTAGAGAATTTCTCAATTCTTTAGTCAAATCTTCCACGGTAACATCCTTGTATTTCAGAATGCATGCTGAGAGATCTTTGGTTAGCATTAGCATCTAAGATAACTTTTACAATTTCAAAGACTTGGTTCAAGCCTTGAAAATAAAGTATTTATGCACAAATTTCCCAACTTGGTTACAAAGAAAATCCTGCCTATTGTGGCATCTATGGAGCTATACTCATAACTTGAAGATATGTCCTTTGAGGGAGTAGTGGGAAGAATAAAAGCTTATGAAGAATGCCTTAAAAGTCATAAGAAACCAGAAGAGAATGATCAAATTAAACTTCAACAAGTAAGTTCAAGTAATCAAAAGGTTGGAGATTCGAAAAGTTGGCAATATGGAAACAGACAAGATGATGACCATCAAAGTCATGGTTAGGGTCTAGGAAAAGGCTTTTGTATATGAGAAAGTGGACATGGAAAACGTTGTGGAAACATTGAAAAAAATGAATTTTAGGTGCTTTGAACGTTATGAATTTGATCACTTTGCATATAAGTGTACTAAGTGGAAAGATAAAAAGGACGATAAAAGAGATATAGCTCATATTTCTCAATATAAGTAGTGACTAGCGATATGAAGATGAGTGTGATAAGGGGGTGACTGTTGGAATTAATCTTTGTTAATTCAAGGTCAAAATCATATTCTATTTTCTTAGAATTGGTAGCCGCATAGTTGGAGGATTTTCTATAAAATTTTAGGTGGAGTTTTAGTATGACTAAGAGTCTGTTATTGTTGCTTTTGTTGTTGTTGTTGTTGTTGTTGTTGTTGCTATTGTTGTTGTTGCTGTTGTTGCTGCTGTCGTTATTGCTACTGCTATTGCTGTTAGTGGTGGTGTTGGTGGTGGTTTTGCTTTGCTACTGGTGTTGTTGCTGCTGTTGTTGTTGTTTTGCTGATGTTACTATTGTTGCCACTGCTATTGTTGTTTTTGTTAGATTCGTATGTTTAGTTTACTTAATTAGTATTTATAAGTTTATCTAATTATTTAAATATCTAGAAAATACAAGTGTGAATACAAGTACTTTTAGGTTTTGTTCGATTATAAACTTGGCATGTGGTCCTAATGTTATATGAATACAAAAAAAGTTCCATTGTTTTTCCTTGTTGTTGCTCTGTCTATTTTTATAGCTTTTTTTATTTTGGTTTGATATAAGGTGGTTAGGACATTATATTTGGCAATAAGTTCGTAACATAGGTGATCAAGCAATGGAAGTTTAATTTCTTCATGGGTTGGTTGTCTTATAGATGTGTGTGTGTTAACTTTAAGGACAACTATGTTATAGCATGTCTTAAAAATCATTGATTTTGTGTTAATTAAGGTTGAGTTAGACACATCTTCAAATGTTAGAAGAGGATGTGAGTGAGACATTCAGATCGAAGAAGTTGATTCAAATGTAGTCTATGATTTCTTTTTATTAGCTAGCTTAAGTACAATCAAGCTGAAAACTTAACAATCTCTCAGTTGGTTTGTTAAGTTGGTTAACTCAATTCACAATTACAATCCCTCTACTACCAATTATGACACTACTGAATACTCTTAAATTCTATTACCTAACATAGAAACAAGGTAAGGTGAGATTGTTGCATCTGAGCCGTAAGCAAGGAACAATCGCGTGGTTCAAACTTGAAGCATTTTTGTACCAAGATAGTGATGTCTTGTACACTGGTTGGGCTTTAAGCCTTCTCTTTTATTGGGATTTTTTAGCTCTTTTGTTATGGACATTCTTAAATTTTTTAGTTAATTAAACGATTCGTTCATGTGTTATGTTCATATTACAGTATTGGTCTCAACTTTTGAGAAATTATATCATTGGTCCCAACTGTTTACCAAACCGTAACAGAATTGGTCCATGAAGTGGATAGCCGTTAGTTTTTTCAGTTAACACTACACTATCACTGGCACACCATCGCACCATTGTCAGCATGTCACCGTCACTACCAACACTACCTATCTCTAGTTTCCATCACCACAAACACCATTCTTTATCACCGCTGCCACCGCTATCTCTCTCTCTCTCCCCCTCCCTCCTAATGCCCTCGTCGACCACAACAATCATCTCCGCAACCAATGTGAAACACCACTCATGCAGATCTGGATCGATTTGGGGGAGATGATCCAGATTTGATGTGATGATTTGGTTTGGGGTTTTAGATCGGTGATCAGTTGTTGTTTGGTGATGATAGTGGTTTGATACTAGTGATCGAATAGAAAAATGATGATTGTAGTCACTAGTGGTTCATGGCTGGTTAGGATCGTATAGTGATAGTGGTGTTTGGAGTTGGGAATATGGTGGTTGGGTACGGGTGTGACGGTGATGGTGGCCGGCGATGACTATGGTGGTAGGGTAATCAAGGTTTAGTGGTGATGGTGTCTATGGTGATGATGGGTCTATGATGGCTATAGCAGTTAGCGATGGTGAATGGTAGTGATTGGGTCAAGCGATGGCTATGGTGGTTGGTGATGGTGATGATGGGTTAGTTTCTAGCAGCATGTGATGGTGGTCAGTGATATGGTGGCAAGTGTATGGTGATGATGGTGTTAGGTTTATGATGGTGATGAGGATAATAATTATAATAATAATAACAATAATAATAATAATAGTAATTGTTAACAGGGGTATAATGGTCATTTCAAAAATTTTAACTGAAAAAACTAACGGCCATCCACTCTAGAGATCAATCGTGTTACGGTTTGGTATACAGTTGGGATCAATGATTTAATTTCTCAAAAGTTGGGACCAATACTTTAATATGGACATACCACAAGGATTAATCGTGTAATTAACTCTAAATATTTTAAAAATTTTTTTTTTTTATAATTTAGTTTATGTTTTAGTTAGTTTTGATATTGGTTAGATGATTTTAGTTACTAATATAATATATTAGGGTGAGATTTGTTTTTATAGGAGGATCACATATAAGATTTTAAAATGTGACAAATATGAATAGTACCCTAGACCCTTTCAAGACAAAACAATGACAATTCTAAATGAACACAAGGCAAAAAAAAGGTAAAACAATAACTTTCTAAAATTTAATTAGCTTTAATATAGTTTTATAATTTCATAAAATCAAATATATATATATATATATATATATATCTTTAATATCAGTATAATATGATTAAAATTGTTCAAAAACTAACTATTTTTTGAAAGTTTGTTGTGGTGTATGCAAAGGGTGTGTGAACTCGTGAACATACACACATTGTTGTATGACTATGTATATGTATGCGCGTGATAACATAGTTAGGTTGCGGCTTTTATATGCATAAGTCATATGGGTGCATGATTGTATACATAAGTTGCATATATATTAGAACGTAATATGTTGGGTTAAACATGATGGATCAAAGCGCACAGAAGATGTATTTTTATACAAAGCTAATAAAGAAAATAAAGGATTATCATCTAAAGACCGTTTAGTCTTGTAAGGAAATCACTAATTAGCCTTGATATTAAAAGGCGTAGAGCTGAGTGAATGTTTTCGTAACAATTTCACTTGCAACACTAGTTGATCGCTCATTTTGTATCTCTCATGACATTTTCAGTTTGATATAATTTGAAATTCTCATATATTTTATTAAATAGTATATTCAAAGTTAAAGTTTTAGGAATGACAAACAAATAATCTACAAAATCATGTTTAGTTGACTTTGTGGTCAAAATATTTGTTAAAATAAATATTCGTTTTGTGAAAAGTTTGATAAAATTTTTACTGTATAATCATGAAATACACTAAATAAATTTCCCATCTATGTTTGCATCTCACCAACTTATAATTTTGAAATTACATAAATAAGTCACTTTTTAATAAAATAAAGTAGATACGTGAAAATAAAATTAATTTACCACTAGACAAAAATTGTGTATGATAAAATGAAGAGTACAAAATTTGCCAGTTTTGTATGCCTAAAGATAATTTTTTACTATACGTGACAATTGTTGACTCGAAATCGTTATATTAATAGAAGAACACACAGAGAATTTGGAGACAACTCGTCTCACCTCTAACTATATTACAATGAACAAAACAATATCAAATACAACGATGATAATCCCTCTATTTATACTATACTTATAATAATTCTAATCCAACTCAAACACTATAATATAATCAAATAAATAAACAAATTCAAGCCTAGTCTATTACAAACTCAAACAAAATATTAGTAAACTAATACTAAACTTTATCTTATATCTTTTTAACTCAATTAATAACATAAAATTTCGTATAAGAACCGTTTCTGCGTTAAACTTTTTGGTTCACCCATTCGAGGCCATCAAGATTAATGTAGAAAGCTAATTGAAAATTACGTATAGACACTCAAAAAGATGATTATTTTATGTTTCCCTCTGATATTACTCTAATAAATTAAATCATGTCTCTATGATTGATTCCTTGTGAAATATATTGATAATCTTAGTATTATCAACAATTTTAGTGTTATTGGATTAATTTGTTAATCTGGTAAATTATATTAGCTATTAAACGAGTTATGTGACGCATGAGAGCGTGCTCGTTTTACATTAATAAAATTAATTAGTTGTATATGTGTGTTTGTATAAATTGAGCTTATTTTGTTAGTTTTTTAATTATTATTATATTGGGTTGGGCATGGATTTACTTCACGTATACATGGACCATGGAAGTCTAACTTTTGTTAAATTATGGACCTTAAGTCCAAGTGTAGGAAATTTATGCAAACCAATACGAAAAGAGAACAAAAAATTAGATAAAAAAACAACAAATTGGCAGAGCACGTATGGTTTCTTCTTTACAGACAACAAAAAATTCATACTCTCAAAATCTTAGTATGAATCTAATTAAACATTTGATATTTACGATCAATTGGTTTAATCTGATAGTGATTCATCATGTTTTTGGGATTAATCAAGTTATAGATTTCAATTTCTTCGCTCCATGTTTTTTGTTCGTGGTCAATATTATAACATGAGTGGTTGCAGGTATGGTCTGGCTGAATACTTAAAACTTAGCGCTAATCGGGAGGCAACCCGACATTGATTCTTATGCTTTATGTTTAGTGTGTTTTTTAAATAGTTTGTGTTTCTATTTTGGTGGTGTTATTATTATTTTTAATATGTGTTGGGAGTGGTAATGTTTTTATATGGGTCGGTTCAGGTTGAAAAGTCGTTTGTCTTGATTAATTGGATAAATTGATTTGAAAAGAAAAACATTCACACACTTAACTTAAATACCATACATTGGGTACAATGTATCTCAAGTGTGGGGATGAGGAAAATTTGAAAATTTTTATCATTTTTAAGCAATCCAATCGGACACGAAAATGACAAGCATACCAAATGATTCTTGACATGATGTAATGGTCCGTAGTCATGGTCTAATTCTAAGATAGCAAAAATAATCATGTTTAGCAAGGTTTATAGAAAAAAATTGAGAATTGCCTAGTTAGGGTTGATAGGCTATTGGTGTAATAAAAGCATGCGCATATCGGCAACATTAGTTGCTACTTGGTGAGAGTTGAAGCCTATTATATTGGTAGTTCACATAAAATTTTTTTCAATTGTTGAGTATAGGTCATATGATTCTTTGTTTTAAAACTTGTGTGATTTGATGCATGCTGAGATGGTAGACATGATAAATGCATATAAATGATAGAGGCAATTTAGGATTTCCTCTTTCTTTTAATATCATTTCTTGTTTTACCACCTTACCTGAAATTCATCTTAGTAGCCACTTTCGAGCCTTAAACCGTTTATTTTGACAAACCCATATCTTTAAAGCCCAAATCAATTTTTTTTCCAATTTGACTTAGTTACCACTGTTGATAACATTCGTATTAGTTTAGTATTTATTTTCTAGTAATAGTTAGTAAAAAACAAAGGAAAAAAAGAGAAAAAAAAATTGTAAATGCAAATTATGGGTTATGGGTTGAATGTATACCCATGGTTGTGTTTTATTTGAGTAGTAGTTATATCAATAAGAATGTCAACAGTGGTATTGCCTTGATTTTATATTGCAGCCACATTCACAGCCGAGCATTATTACCTTAACCTAAGCCCAAAACCCGTAAGTCCTTTTGATGTGTGCATTGTCTATGTGTTACCGAGAAAGTTTGATTATCACTCAAGCATATGATAACAAAGTTTTACATGTGGCCCTTTTGAGTGATATATTGGTGTAATTTTAACCAATCCAGAAATAAACCGAGAGGAGTGAACAATAGTGAGGGGTGTGTTGCATGACAATAAAAGCCGGAAGCTTGTTAGGTTTAACTAGGCAGAATCCATTTTGAATGAAATCTAACATCCTTTACTAGCTAACCAAATATGATTATTGTAATTCTAGAATGGGTATGACTTTGTACCATAGCTAAAACATAATTAAGGATTCTGGTTTGTAATGTTGTTAAGTGTTTGAATTAAATTTGCTTGAGGGCATGCAAAGGTTAAGTGTGGGGATGTGAGGTGAGGGTGTTGGAACGGCATTATAAATGTTTAAATGTCAAATATTACATATTATTATTCGTTCATATGCATGTGATTAAGTTGAATAGGTTAACTATGCATTGGAAGTGATTTTGTAGGTAAGACAGGCAAGTTGGAAGCTTACATGATGAAACAATGCATTGGAAGGGTCAAGAAATAAGGATTCAAAGTGTAGCAGAAAGGCTTCCACCGTAGCCTACTGTAGCCATCGTAGGCTACGTTGGCTGGCGTATGCTATGCTGGGGGACTTTTTGAAACCCTATAAAAACGTATTTTCATTATATTTTAGCCACCACTTGCCCCCTATTCGACCTAAGACGTTTGGAGATGATTTTTGGGAGTTCTTAGGCCACTAAATCACCATTCCAACCCTCTTAAACAACATTCAATCATCCGGAATGCAAATCAACAACGATTTTGAAGATCATTCAAGAACGATGAGCGGCTAATCTTCTTGTGATCGACTTCGGGTATTAGGGTTTGTGTGATTAGGTTTTTGTTTATGTTTAACTTTGTTGGGATTAAATTTTCGAACCCATTAAGTTCTTTCACAAGTTTAACTTGTGTTTTGGTTATTTAAACAATGACTTTGGTTAACCTTTATTGAATGTCATTTAATTTTCCGGGAATTACATGATTGCAAGTTTTGGTTTCTAATTGAATTGGCATTATGTATTAAAACCTATTAAGTCTTGATTATTGATACCACTTAATCATCACACGTTCAGAATCCCTATTAAGGATTTTCCATCAAGTTGAATTAAACAATTAATGAGAACCAAACCTAGATCCGAAGTTGATTACTTTTTCTTATAATCGTTTTCTTAATCAAGTTTGAATCTTTCTGATTTGTTTTCTTAGTTAATTTGATAATCATTCTAAAAATTCAATTTTTACAGCCAAGAGGCACTAGTTTTAAGTACTATAGTAATTCAGTTATTTGTTTTCATATAAATAGATTCGCAATACACCGACCACTAATTCCACGAGAATCGACAACCCTACTTACCCTAACTAGTTTAAGGTGAATAGAAACACATAATTAACATCTTATTTGATTGATACTTCGACATCGATCAGTATGTTTAAACTTAATATTCATGTTCCATTTGCTAGTGAATCCGTGTTTATTACTTCTTCCTCATTTGACTAAGTAGATCATATTTATAAGTTATGGCATGCTAGATTAGGTCAGGTTAATCTCTTTAGAATGAAATATATGTAAACAATAAGTTTGCTACCTGCCTTTGATATGCATGATAAACAGAACTCCCAACAAAATGAACAAAATAACTCCTTACGAGTTATGGAAAAATATGCCTCCCATTTTAAATTATTTGAAAGTTTGGGGTTGTAGAGTCATTGTTCGTCTTACTGAACCTAAACAAAAGAACTTAGTTGAGAAAGGAATAGACTATAAATTAATAGGCTACGCTAAAAATTCAAAAGCCTATAGGTTTTATGTTATAGAGCATAATGAATCAGTGTGAGTAAACACTATCATAGAATCAAGGTATGCTATCTTTGATGAAGAAAGATTCACTTCTGTGCCTAAGCCAAAAAATATCATCCAGAGTTCTCAAAATAGCAATCTTGATTCTATTGAGAATATAGTTGTTGATTCTGTTAAAGCATTCGTTAATGTTGATATACTCCTTCTAAACCTAATAAAATCACAAGAACAAGAAAGGCTAAGTCATTTGGTTCTGACTTTCATCTTTACTTGGTTGAAGCATCCCAGTATCAATATTGATTCAATATCGAAGAGGATCCAAAGACATACAATGAAGGAATGGCATCTCGAGATGTTGCTTTCTTGAAAGAGGAAATCCAAGATGAGATGAATTCTATCATGCAAAATAATACATGGAAATTGACTGATTTTCCACCTAGGTGTAAGCCTTTAGGTTGTAAATTGATTTTTAAAAGGAAAATGAAAGTTGATGGAAGCATAAGCAAATTTAAATCTAGATTGGTTATCTAAGGCTTTAAACAAAAGGAATGAACTGATTTATTTTACACATATGCTCCAGTTGCTAGGATTTCCATTATAAGATTATTTATTGCCATAGCTTCAATTCATAAGTTAATAATTCATCTAATGAATATGAAAATTCCTTTCTTGAATGGTGAGCTAGATAAGAAGGTGTACATGAAACAACCTGAGGGTTTTGTTTTACTTGGGCAAGAACACAAATATGTAAACTTATCAAATCACTATATGGTCTAAAACAAGCCCCTAAACAATGGCATTAGAAATTTGATGAGGTTATCTTATCTAATAGGTTTCTTTTAAACCAAGCAGATAAGTGTGTATATAGCAAATTTAACTCCTATAGCAAAAGGGTAAGTATTTGTTTGTATGTGGATGACATATTGATATTTGGTACTGACCTAGATCAGATTGATAAGACAAAGAAATTATTGTCTTCTAAATTTGATATGAAAGATCTAAGGGAGGCGGATGTTATCCTAGGTATAAGGATAAAATGAAACAACAATGGTATATTTATGACATTGCCTCCTTACATTGAAAAAGTATTAAAGAAATTCAATTACTTTGATTGTTCTCCGGTTAGTACTCCTATAGATCCAATTATCAAGCTTATGCCTAATCAAGGTGATTCTATTTCACAGTTGGAATATTCAAAAGCTATTAGATGTTAGATGTATGCTATGAAAAGCACAAGGCCTGATATAGCTTATGCTATAGGAAAACTGAGTAGGTTTACTAATAATCCAAGCACACATAATTGGCAAGCTATGAATTGGTTGTTTAAGTACAGGAACTATAAACTATGGTTGTTATTATTTAGGTTTTCCTTCTATTATAGAAAGGTAATCTGATGCAAGTTGGATAAAAAATATGGAAGATTATTCATCTATAAGTGGGCGGGTATTCTTACTTGGTGGTGGTGCTATTGCTTGGGCATCGAAGAAACAAACTTGCATAACTAATGCATAACTATAGAATCTGAATTTGTTGCTTTAGCTGCAGCTGGTAAAAAAGTTTAATGGCTAAAAAATCTGATTTTTGAGATTCCATTGTGGCCAAAATCGATATTATCTATCTCTATTAGTGTGATAGTGTAGCTACTTTGGCTAAGGCATATAGTCAAGTGTATAATGGAAAGTCTAGACACTTAGGTGTTAGACATATCATGATTAGGGAATTAATCATGAATGGTTTGATATATATTGAATTTGTAAGATCTGAATTTAATTTGGCTGATCACCTAACAAAAGGGTTAGGGAGATATCTCTTGAATAGGTCAGCTATAGGGATGGATTTAATGTCCATTTAAATTTCTTATGTTAAGACACTCAATTCCCGTCCAATACAATATGCAGGACCGGGTTAGGGAGGTCAATGCAACAGTTTTACATTTGTTGGAGAGTTAACAGACTAACACTTACAAGATCAAATAGGGAACCGGCTTTAAGAAAAAAAGAACTTAAAGGAAAGAACACAAAACAAGAACAAAGCAGTTGGTTTTCAAGGATGTTGTATATTGCTCTAAAGTGTTTCAACCAAAGTTACCATGCTTAGTCCCTAAGTACTGCTGCATGAGATACTTTATACTACAACCTACAGCCGGCCATATTTTGACAGCGAGCTGGAACACTAATCTGTATAACAAGATTAATGTAAAGTCAAAAGACAGATTGTATTTTGACATGTGACTATGACATGCCATAGCTCACATCTTTATCTAATACAAAAAATAAAATAGTGCAAAGTAGGAAAGTTATAGACAAAGACCATAATCTACAGTTTGACAAAAGTATGGAATTATCGACAACTTATATAAGTTGATGAGTATTCAGAGGTGGCAGCGGAAAGTGCTTCAGCTTTGTCAAAATTATGTCAAAGAAAGCATGTCTTCTCTATCTTCGGAAGAAATCTATCTTCTGGCTTTGGAAGACTTTGTCTGTGAAGCTTAGGAAGACTTTATCTTTGGCTTCGTAAGAAATGGTATTTACCTTTAAAAGATTTGACACTTAGAGAATTTCTTAGTGACTGTGTCAAATCTTCCGAAGTAACTTCCTTGTACTTTAGATTGCATGCTGAGAGCTCTTTGGTGAGCATCAGCCTCTAAGATAACTCTTACATAATGTTAGATGTTGAATTCAATGTGAAAATCTTGTCATGTAGAAATTAGAGCACATCAACAAATCATCCCAATGTTTGTGTTCGGACTGCAAGATAAAGTAGGTTGAGTTATATCTTCTTAATAGTTACTTTGACGAATTACATTTGTAGGGGCAAGATTAAAATAAACTAACTATAAGAATATGAAGTTTAGCCGCTTCAAGAATATTGGACATGGATTTGTTGTAGTATTTAAAGGATTATGACACAGGCTAGTAAAACATTATGTCAAGTGAGAATTTGAATTTTTAAACTTATGTGTATATTGAGTTCAGTTATTTATATGAATAGCAAGGGTTCAACCCATAGTGGCATCCTGATATTTTAATATTTGAATGTGTATTAAGATGAAAATTCAATCCGCTGCACATTTCATTTATGCATAAGTTTGTGTTTATGTGAGAGACATATATGTTAATCATGTATATCACTAAAATTGGGGAGCAATGCTGGTAATTTTAGTGTTATCAACAATTTTAGGGTTATTGGTTTAACTTATTGATCTAGTAAATTATATTAGCGACTAAACGAGTTAGCTGACGCAGAAGAGCGGGCTCGTTTTACGTTAATGAAATTAGTTGTATATGTGTGTTTGTATAAATTGGGCTTATTGTGTTAGTTTTATTATATTTATTATATTGGGCTGGGCATGGATTTACTTCACGTATTCATGGACCATGGAAGTCCAACTTTTGTTAAATTATTGACCTCAAGTCCAATTGTATGAAATATATACAAACACACAAATACGAAAATAGAACAAGAAATCAGGTTAAAAACAAAACAAAAAGGCAGAGCACATACGGTTTCTTCTTCACATACAACGAAAAATTAATACTCTCAAAATCTCAGTTTGAATCCGATTAAACACTTGATATATACGATCAGTTGGTTTAATCTGACAGTGTTTAATCATATTTCTGAGATTAATCAATTATAGATTTCAATTTCTTCGCTTTGTGTTCTTTGTTCATGATTAGTATTATAACAATATTATTCAACAAAATTAATGAAGTTACGAAGATTATCTTCGATTCAAAGTGAATAGCATCACCGACATGATGGGAAACAATGGAGACTTATGATTCGTTTCTTCCGGTTATGGTTCGCGCAAGACAAAAGTTTCACAAGATTTCATAATATCTACTTTGGATCTTGATTGCAAAAATTTGTTCAACATAATAATATTACAAAAACTAAAAGGTGGTTTATAAAAACACAGGCGTTTGAAGTTAATATCAAAATACTAGCTTAAATTGATTTAAGTACGTGTTTTCTATGTGATGTTTAAACTTTAAATTATGGTGCTCGTATAATTTGTCCAGTGGGGTTTTTTGATCCAAGACGCGTGTACTTGTGTTTGAAAATTAAAAGTCTTATTGTCTAGTGGTTCCTCGCCAGACATGCATTGTTAAAGGTTGAAGTGAACGAGGCAGCAAATCAATTTTTTTCATTTTATTTTTCAAATTTTATTTTGTAGATTTTTTGCTTTGTGGTATGGAAATCAAGATGGGACCTACTCCAAATGAAGAAAATTTTAAAAAAGAGTTTGAAAAATTAAAACCATGTCACATGGGAAGGGCAAGATGTTCAATCTTTCGAGGGTCACCATCACATTCATTGTGCGAAACACCAAAAAACGCGTTTATGCACGAAAGAGAACAATAATCATATTACTAATTATATTTCATTATAGATAATTTTGTTTATATATAAAGACAAAATCATTACAAATTTTGTTGTCACATCATCTTTTGGCTCCTCGTATGCATAAAACTATAATCAATGTGTGGAATTATTATTACATTCTTAAATTGTTAATACGCATTTTCAATACGATAATCTTAACATTCAAATATCATTAATATAAGATAAGATTTTAATACAAGTAACTATTTGAAGTGACTCATTTTACTTTTAATCGACTGAAACATCTGAGTATTTGGGTCCCATGTAAGTATAATGAATGAAAATCCAATTATTGGATTGTAATATATTCAAATACATTCATGAAAATTAAAAAAGTATTGGTGCGGTGCGATGTGACGATGAACATAAGTATTTTTGATTAAAAAGACTATGGTAATACCGTATTTATTACCTCTAATAAAGCAATATTTTCTATTAATACATGTCAATCAATAAAACCCTTTACAATTAATTTTTCCTGCCTAAAACATATTAAATTGTAATTGCATTTTTTTGTATTTTTTTAAATACATTTATTAATCATTTGAAAACACAAACAGTTACCATAATAAAATACTTTTACTATAATTTAAAATTCAAATAGTTTTCATATTAATATTTGATATAATTTAAATATCAAATAGTTTAATATTAAAATTTGATATCAAATAAAATATTTTGATTATACGTTAACTTCTTATTGTCTAAATTATTTTAAAACTTTCATATATATCAAAGAAGTAACTATTTAGAAAATAATACCTTAATACAATAAAAAAATAATATTTTATTATTCATTTAAATAAAAACTAAAAATTAATATTGTTTTTAAATAAAAAAGAATTTAAGATTAAAAAAATACAATAAATTATCCTTCATTATAAACAATTTATGTCTTGAAATGGTAAATTGTTTTGAAAGAAAATTTAACCATCTATGAACAAAATGTATAAACAGTTGCTACTATAATAATCTTTACGTTTAGATATCATTTGAAAGAATTGGTAAACATCTTCATATATATGATCTGATATGAATTTTAATTTAAACTAAGCTATTTAAAGAAAAACAAGGAATGATTTGAAATTTGTCGTTGTTAAAAAACTAAACTAAAATGGTTTTGTTAAAGTGTATAGTGTGTTACAAAACTTTTATTTATTTGTGTTTGCTACTTATAACATTAGTTAGTTAGACATGAATTTGAGTTAATTGGGAGCTTACAAATTTTTTTTCTTCATTTGTTTGTAGTTTAAATGTTTTTATCCTGCACACATTATAAATATATATAACTTTTATTATACAGCGCCGTGCAATACACGAGACTATAACCTTATTAAAAATAAAGAGAAAGAAAATAATCCTTTATTTGTTGTAAATTTTTAAATACTCTTAATGTATTAAAAAGTTATAACTATTTAAAAAATCACGGGGAAGTTGGTTGTTAACTATTTTGTTTTTTATTTTAATAACTTATATTTCAACAATTGAACCATATATATGTTTTAAAAGTTGGAATTACTTACTCTCTTAAACTTTTTCAGAATTACATTTTTGTCTTTTCTATATGAATTATAATATAATAAAAATATTTAAGTAAGACATAAAATCAATAATGATGTCATAATATCAAATAGAGTCATGCAAGATGCCTATTATTTTTTTTCCTGTTTTCTCCATGTATTTTGGCATTTGGTCACAAAAGTGTTGGTAAAAGATATCTGGGGTTGATCTTGTTGTCTCCATGTTTTGTACGTCTGAGGTAATAAATAATTATTGTCATTTTCAAAAAATAAAAAGATCGGGTATCGAATTATTATGTTAAACTTTCTTGTGGACCAAAACACATCCTTAGCATTTTACTGCCCAATATAGTATTATTGTGTATACACCACGATTTTATTATTATCGGCTAAATTATGTCGTCGAAATTGCAAAAACTATATATCTAAAAAGTTGGCTTGTGTTATATGTTGATTCCTCGCCATCAATTTTTTTTAGGTAATGTTAGCTTACGCTAATTATAAAAATAGTTGACAATGAAAATGAATAATCTAGAAGAGTTGAAAATGCCTAAGAACATTAGTTTTTATCTCCACCTTTATCTTTATTATTTAGATTTTTTTTACTTTTTTTATTTTGCATCTCCATGGGATCTTAATATCTATCTCTACCTTTACACTTTAAAGTTATTTGAATAGTAACTCTCTAAAAATTTATCGTTCATTAATTTGTATATTGTTGTGAGTGTCTAAGAAAAGAAAAATAATAATAAAATAAGTGATTGTAATCGAGATAAAAAAAATATAAGAAAATAAGATATGTGATGTTAAACAAAATTAAAAAAAAAAAAAAAAGTATGATATTTAGTAAGTAAATTATAGATATAAAAAAAAGAGATGCTACTATATATGAATGTACCAGAGCAAATATAAAATATAGTTCCATAAATGCTTAGAACTATATGATAATCTAATATTTAAATACAAAGACATTAGCTTAAATATTTTATTTCACGTATATCTAAATGTGAAAACTTCTGAAATTCCCAAACACTTTCTACCGTGCTTCCAGATAGCCTTGATAATCTATCACACAATTAAAGAAACAAATAAAACATACACAACTGAGCCAATTGGTAACAATAAAACTAAAAAGAGTTAACAATAATGACAATGAATAAGAAGAATAGGTATCACAAACTACATACCTACATGCACACAAATACATAGACACACACATACATACATTCACACAAATACAGAGGCACACACATCTATATCTATATCTATACTACTAATAGGTTATTAGCCCGTGTATCACACGGGTTAAAAGTTATAAATATATAATTCAAATATGTAAACAAAAATATTTAAACTCTATCTTTTTTATTTTAAATCGATTATGTAAAAATAAGGATTTGTGATCATAAGGTTTAAAGGGTTAAATAATGTTTGAGATGATTAATATCATAGATTCAAAATCCCTAGAAATGATTGTGTGATTGAGGTAGTTAAAAAAAATAAAAACTTAACACTTGTCGTTCAAAAAAATTAAAATAAAATAAAAAACTTCAAGTAAGAAATATAACATGATTTGTGGAAAATTTGTTAAAGAAAGTTTAAGCGGAAAAGTTTTTGTAAGGTGAGATCTGGTGATAACATGTGTCACCACATATAATCATTTATTAGTATAGATATAATACATATTAGAAGAATAAGATGATAATTTCATTTAAAGTGTAACACACCTATATTATATTTTAATCATAGAGTAAAAGTGCTTTATGTAATAATTCCAATTTTTTCACCATTTGATTAACTTCTTCTAATTATTGTATTATTTAATACACATTATTATACATTATTTAATAACATGATATTAGTTAATTCACTTCATTAAGTTTTATTTTATTTATAATAATATAAATTGACATTTAAATTTATAATTACTAATCATATTTTTAAAAATAAAGTTTATTTTATTTATAATAATATAAATTGATATTTAAATTTATAATTACTAATCATATTTTTTTAACTAAATACTATTTAAATTAAGTATTATTTTATTTAAGTACTTATATATATTTATATATATATATATACTAATTTTAATAAATCTCTATCGATAAAGATATAATTTTGCCAAACATACAAGTTTTGAATCAATATGTATAAAGAAGTGCAAGAAATTAAGAGTGGCGTGACTAGTGCCGGACCAGGTGACACCCGTGTCACGAAAGATAAAGAGGTACATCCAAGGTTTGCCAGCGGATATTCGCAGGCACATGATCGCCGCCCGGCCAAGCACTTTTTGGTCGGTGGTTGATCTGGCGCGAAGGCTGTATGACGAGCAGGAGGTGACAGAGGCTGAAGTGAGTAAGAAAGGTGGTGGTGATCGAAACTGGAATGGAAAGCGGTTTGGACGTGGTGGTGTCGCTCCAAACAACAAGGTTGCCAGGGTGGATGACCGGCGAGTGACCGCATCTGGTACGGGAACAAAGAGGTGTGGTAAATGTGGAATGGAGCATACTGGAGAGTGTAGATGGGGATCAAACGTCTGCTTCAAATGTGGGAAGCCCGGTCACATAGCAAAGAATTATGGGGTGACGAAATGTTTTAACTGTGGCGGAGAGGGTCACATGAGCAGGGATTGCAAGAAGCCGAGGGCGAAGAGTTCCAGAGCAAGGAAAACGACTGGAACTGAAGGGCAGAAGGCAAGCGCCAGAGCTTTCACGATGACCGGAGGCTAGGACGGACCCTAATGTTGTGTCATGTACGTTTCTAGTAAACAAAACTCTTGCTTCTGTGTTATTTGATTCTGGTGCTAGTAGGAGTTTCATTTCTGCTACTTTCTGTGCTAATTTGCCTGTTAGAAGTAGAAGCGTTGATGAGCCCTTCGATGTAGAAACTGCCATAGGTAAGTCTACCAGGATTTTTGATCTGATAGAAGGCTGTGACATAGAACTGGAAGGTCATAGGTTTCCTGCTAAACTGTTTGTGATGACCTTAGGCGGGTTTGATGTAGTCCTAGGGATGGATTGGTTAGCGGCCTATGAAGCGAATATTGTGTGCCGCAAGAAGATGATCCGACTGACAGCGCCTGACGGGAGTTCGGTGACGATCTACGGTGATCGAGTTACTACGATCCCGAGAGTGGTTTCGATGGCGGTGGCAGGGAAGTATATGAGGCGTGGATGTAGCGTGTACCTAGCTTATGTGAAAGATGTGGACACGTCAACACCACAATTGTTGGACGTACCGGTTGTGTGTGATTTTCCCGATGTGTTCCCAGAAGATTTACCAGGTGTGCCACCGGACCGTGAGATCGAGTTCCAAATTGATTTGATACCGGGTGCTCAGCCTGTCGCTAAGGCACCGTATCGATTGGCTCCAACAGAGATGAAGGAACTGATGGTTCAATTGCAAGAACTGTTGGATAAAGGGTTCATTCGACCGAGTATCTCTCCCTGGGGTGCTCCAGTCTTATTTGTGAAGAAGAAGGACGGTAGCATGAGAATGTGCATCGACTACCATGAGTTAAACAAGTTGACGGTGAAGAATCGATATCCATTACCAAGAATCGATGACTTGTTTGATCAGCTCCAAGGTGCCAGTTAGTTTTCAAGAATCGATCATCGATCGGGTTATCATCAGCTGAAGGTGAAGGAGCAGGATATTCCTAAAACAGCTTTTCGCACGCGTTATGGACACTACGAGTTTCTCGTTATGTCTTTTGGTTTGACCAACGCCCCAGCTGCTTTTATGGATTTGATGAATCGAGTGTGCCGGTTGATGTTAGATAAATCGGTGATTGTGTTTATCGATGATATCCTGATTTATTCGAGGAGCGAGGAGGAGCATGCCGATCACATTCGGGAAGTGTTGGAGACGCTTAGAAGAGAAAAGTTGTATGCCAAGTTCTCCAAGTGCGCGTTCTGGTCGCGCGAAGTTCAGTTTTTAGGTCACGTGATGAATCCCGAAGGGATCATGGTCGACCCAGCTAAAGTGGAAGCGGTGATGCAATGGAAGTCTCCAAAGACGCCATTCGAGATTCGTAGTTTCTTGGGATTGGCGGGCTATTATAGAAGATTCATCCAAGATTTCTCAAAGATAACCTCTCTGTTGACCAAGTTGACCCGTAAGGACGTGAAGTTTGTATGGGGTCAAGAGCAAGAGAAGGCTTTTGAGGAGCTAAAGGCGAGGTTGACGCAAGCTCCAGTCTTGTCATTACCCGAAGGAAGCGAAGATTTGGTGGTTTACACAGATGCTTCTTATTTGGAGTTGGGTTGCGTGTTGATGCAGCGAGGTAAGGTTATAGCCTACGCATCCTGACAGTTGAAGGTTCATGAGGTTAATTACCCTACTCATGACTTGGAGTTGGCGGCTGTGGTCTTTGCATTGAAGATTTGGAGGCACTACTTGTATGGGACGAAGTGCACTATCTTCACCGACCACAAGAGCTTGAAGTACTTCTTCCAGCAGAAGGATTTGAATATGAGGTAGAGGCGATGGTTGGAGCTCATTAAGAATTATGATTGTGAGATCCATTACCATCCGGGCAAGGCCAACGTAGTGGCGGATGCCCTTAGCCAGAAGGAGAAACCTGAACCGATCTGGGTGAAGGCTTATCAATTGATTATGACCTCCGACGTGATGAAGCAGGTCAAGGAGTTTCAAGACGAGGCGTTGAAAGATGATCGCCTTAACTCCGAAAGGATGAGAGGTCTAGTAACGGAATTGGGAGAAAACACTCTTGGTGTTAGAACCCGATTTGGGCGAATGTGGATTCCTCGTTATGGAGATTTATGTGAAAAGATCATGGATGAGGCTCATAAGACTCGATACTCCATTCATCCCGGTGCTACAAAGATGTATCATGATATGAAAAAAGATTATTGGTGGCTGGGTATGAAGCGCGACGTGATGTAGTACGTGAATAAGTGCCTTACTTGCTTACAAGTGAAGGCGGAGCATCAGAAGCCATACGGGAAGATCCAACCTTTGGATATACCCGAGTAGAAGTGGGAGCATATCACCATGGAGTTTATTACGAAGCTGCCGCGAACGGCAAGGGGATATGATGCCATATGGGTGATAGTCGACCGCCTGACGAAGAGTGCTCACTTCCTACCGATCCGTGAAACGTATTAGTCTGAGAGGCTAGCGGATCTATTTATCAAGGATATTGTAACTCATCATGGTGTACCGGTGTCAATCGTGTCCGACCGTGACACCCGGTTTACATCCAAGTTTTGGAAGAGATTTCATGATGCGATGGGGACGAGGTTACATATCAGTACGGCTTATCATCCTCAGACGGATGGTCAGTCAGAGAGGACAATTCAGACGCTTGAAGATATGCTTCGGGCATGCGTCATTGACTTCGGAGGAAGTTGGGACGAACACTTACTGTTAGCTGAATTCTCATACAACAACAATTATCATGCTAGCATTGGTATGCCACCCTATGAGATGCTATACGGTAGGAGGTGTAGGACACCCGTATGTTGGGGTGACATCGGTCAGAAGGAGTTAGGGAGCATTGAAGTGATTGAGGCTACGACTGAGAAGTTGGAGAAGATCAAAGCCTTTATGAAGGCAGCCAAAGATAGACAGAAGTCGTATGCCGATAAAAGACGTAGACCGATTGAATTCAAGGTGGGCGATAGAGTTATGTTGAAGGTTTCACCTTGGAAGGGTATCATTCGGTTTAGAAAGCGGGGCAAGTTGAGCCCGAGGTACATAGGGCCTTTCCGAATCATTGATCGAGTAGGAGAGGTGGCCTATAGATTGGAGTTGCCTGATGAGTTAAGTGGAATTCATCTGACATTCCATGTATCTCATTTGAGAAAGTGCCTAACTGATGAAGACATGGTGATACCACTGGAAGACATTGAGGTAGACGAACGGCTCAATTATGTGAAGCAACCAGTGGCTATCATTGACAGGAAAGAGAAGAGGCTAAGGAATAAAGTGGTTCCCTTGGTGCGAGTGCAGTGGAAGCATAGAAAGGGATCCGAGTCTACGTGGGAACCTGAAGAAGAGATGAGGGAGCATTATCCTGAGCTATTCGAGTAGTGACAGGTTTCGGGGACGAAACCTATATAAGGGGGGTGGACTTGTAACACCCGGAAATTTTAAAAGAAGAGAAAAAGGGAAGAAAAAGAAATAAAAGCAAACTAAGCTAAGTTGAGGGGTTAAAATAGTACAAGGGACAAAGTTTTATATTACTTTGTTCAAAAGGTGGTATGGCCGCCCACATCATCTCCTGTACCATCTTTCTGTTGATTTTCTAGAGAGAGAAAGTAGAGAATTCTCTCAGGTTTTAGAGAGAAGAAGAAGAAGAGGCTGATTTCACGTTAGTTTTCGGATTTTGGGGTGTTCTTGGCTGATTTTCAGCCTTCGGGTATGCTTATGTGTTTGTGTGGCTCTTGGTGTGTTTTTTGATGTTTTTAGGTGTTTGAACTCATAAGCATTCGGGTTTGAAGGAAGTCCTACTCGAAGTTGCAAGAGGTGAGTTCTAGATCCCGTTTTTAAATGTTTTAACTTGTTTTGGGGCTGAAATGCATGTTATAATGTTTTTATTAAAGTTAGGTGGGTACCCGTATGTATATGTGTGTGCCCGATGGGTGGGTGTATGTTCGGGATAATTCTTGGTTGTGTTCATGATCTTATGCTTGTTTTGATGCTTAGTATGCTAGAAACTAGGCTAGAACAGGTTAGAATGATGATTTGAGGCCTGAAAATGAGGTTAGTTAGAAAACAGTTGGCCATGCGCCTAAGTGCTCATACGCCTAAGATCATGCGCCCAAACAGTACCCAAACGCCCAAGGTTCATGCGTACAAATAGGGTCCATGCGCCTGGAATTATGCCCAGGCGTCTAAGTGTGCCCAAACACCCAACTGCCCAAACGCCTAAGTGTCCATGCGCTTAAGTCAGGCTCATGCACCTACATAGTATCCATGCGCCTAAGTAAGGTTCGCGCGCCCAAATAGTGCCCATGCGCCTGAGTCGCCCATGCGCCTAAGTATTCAAGCGCTCGCATAGTGCCCAAGCGCCTGCATAGTGCTCATGCGCCTAATGCCTTAGAAAATATTCTGAATTTTCGGGAAAGAGGGATTTTTAGGCTAGGACTTGGGATGTTTTCGGGGATGATGTATGATGTTATATGATGATGTGGTGTATGTTTATGGCCTGTTTTCTTTATGTTCCTTATTATGTACTACTCCGAGCTTTACGTGATATGATTATGTTAATGAACGTAAAATATTATATAATGAAAGCGGAAGTTAATGTTAATGAAAAGTGGAACGTAAGGAATGAATGAAAAGTCTTGCAAGCAAATGTAAGGAGGTTCACACCCAACGAAGGGTGTTAGCTCAACTGTATGCGGTTTAGCTAACCCAGAAGGATGCACACGGGGGTCTAATCCTTGTTATTGACCAAACGTATGGGACCCTTGTCGCTTGCCCCAGGTACTGGAGTCAGCTTCGTGCACAATGTTAGGGTCTATTTATAGACTTCGGCCCAGTAACCAGCTTCGTGCACAATATTCGGGGTATAGCACATGGCATTGGTTTGGATGAAAGTGAAAGATAATGATGAATGTATGAATGGCGTACGATGATGAACGATGATGAAAGATAATAATTAATATTATCTGTAAGTGTACGTATGATGTATGATCGCGAATGAAAGTAAAGAAAGGGTTTTAAACAAAAGTAATGTATTTTATTATAAAGCTAGAACTCACTCAGCAACGCTGACTTTTATGCATTTTCAGTTGGCAGGTAATGGTTGCTGAGGATGGCACGGGGTGAAGCTACTTGGCAAAGATTTTGGATGGCATCCATTTTATGTTATAATGATGTTTTGTAATGATAACAACGTTGTATTATTTGGCAAAAGCAATTTTTAACATATGAAATGGTTTTGTTAAATTATTCCGCTACAATGTTTTAATGATTTGTAATGTGATTTAAATATCATGTGCGATGAATGTCCAACTGTGAGTGTCCCGGGAACGGGGCCTTACATACAGCCCTCGATCTTTCTATCTTGCAGCCTTTGTTCCAAGGTTTACTTCGAGTGTTTGCTTTGATTTTGAGGTTCTTCCATGGTATTTTAAGAGGAAGAGCAGGGAAGATAGGAAGAATAAGGGGTTTAGAAAGAGAAACTAATGACACAAATGAGAGAGGGTTTCTTTGATTTAATTGGGTGTCTTGATATTAGGAAAAAAGTTCTTACTTCATTAAATGCATTACATTAATAACTAATAATATTATTTAATTATTTTTTTAGATTAAAAATTGTTTTTGAAGAAATCAAGAAAGAGATCTTTTTAAAAATGTTATTTATATAGAAAAATTTTCATAAAATAAGAATTTTTTTTAAAAACATCATAGTTTTTTTAAAAGTATGAAATATTCTAAAATTGGTATTTTAAAAAGTAAAATTTTTTAAACCATAAATAATTAAAATTTAGAGTTATATAAGTAAATTTTTAAAATAATATATTTTTAAAATAGTTTGCTTTGAAACAAAATGTATAATTTAAAAAATAATTAAAAAAATTTAAAAACAAAAGTTTTTAAATTGATATCATTGTTTAATTACTTATAGTTTATAATCATACGTAATTTCAATTATTTCTTGTATTAGAATATCGTATTATAATTAATTAATTTCATTCTATTACATTTTTTTATTTTACATTTGCAATACACGAGTTATTAAAGCTAATTCGTGTAATACACGAAATACTAAATCTAGTTTTATAATATACAAACAATAATTTTAATGGCCAAACTACAAGAGACATCAACGTTGGTTGATATTATTAAAACCATGAGTAATGGTTAATGCTCATTACCACATCAACGCCAACTAAGCATATCTTTTTTTTAGTTAAATATATAGAAATGGTTAATGTCCCATAATGCCCATTCAATTATTATTCAATCATTTAAGTATTATTTTATTATTAACTAGGTTTTAATCCCTGTATTACACGGGTCAAATAAGAAAAAATACTAAAAATTTATTAACGAAGAATTAGATACTGTAAAATGTTTAATATAAAGGTATTTTAACTAGCTGATAAAACATTTTCAATATTCTTAAAACTAAAAAGTTATTGCTTTGAAAAACTTTGTTTTGTTTATCAGTATCTTACTTTTTAAAAACTATGAGCTTGTTTTGTAAAAAATATTTTTATGTAAAACTTTTATTTTTTAAAAAGATTGATTTTAAAATATTTCATAATTTAAAAAGATTTCGTTGTTTGAATTTAAATGAAAATAGTTTTAGGCAATTTTGATTTTAAAAAAGTATACTTTTAATCAAAATACTTAGTTTTTATTTAATAAAAAAATGTTTTTTAAGAAGTTAATGATTAAAAAAGGATATGGATTTATAATATAGAGAGAGAAAAATAAAAAATTGAGAATTAGTTATTTGATTTTTTAATATTAAATAAATAGTTTGTGCGGAAAAACTAAGATGAGAGGGCTTGTAAGAATGTCATGTGGCACCACATGTAAATGATTATTAGATTAGATTTTATTCTATTATTTTTTAAATTAAAAAGACATATTAAAAACTTAATATATATTTCATTAAGACTTTAAAAAGTACATAAATAATTAAAAACTTGAAAATACTTAAAAAAAACTAGTTGTCATATTTTTCCATAATTTTTTGACGAATTTTTTCGGCTATCTCACGGTTTGGCCGGTAAGGTGGTCGATTGGTTTTGTCAACATTTCATAATTTAGAGCCATTTGTCGATCCTTCTTGAGTTGAAGACGTTCTTGCTTATCCACCTCCTCTTTTTGCTTTAACTCTAGGCGTTTTTTTCCCTATGTCGGTTCAATCTTCTATTCTTTGAGTCATTTCTTGAAACCTTTCATTATAGTCGACACTGGAAGAGGATATCATTTGTTTTCCTTTATCACCCCTCCTCCCGGCTGGACGTTGTGGTTCTTCATATGCCGGTTCTTCTTGTTCCTCATACTCGTCCTCAGTCTCGTTTAAATCGATATTCACCCAAGGTTCGCAAGATTTAGTTGCGGATTCGGAGGACGTTGATGTTTTCTTCCTCTTTGGTGTTGATTGACTTCGTTCAGTCTTTGTTCGCATTAACAGAATGAGATGCCACTTCGAGCTATCTCGTAGAAGCTCCCATATTTTGATGTACCCAAATGGAACTTTAGTTGCTTGGTATTCAACCGAAGCATCTGTGGACTTGAGCGTCATCTTGTCCACTTTTCCGGTTGTTCCACATTCGTTGGTAAATGTTATTATATTCCGTACACTTCACGCGAATATCTCTCCACTAACTAGAAATCTTATCAGGTGTATGATAAGATAATGGTTTACCGATCATCTCATGAAACTTTTCTCGAATTCTTATCTAAAATTCATTGCCATTTTGATAGTTTTCTAAAAACATATAATGTTAATAAACAAAAAAGTAGTATTAAATAAATATTAAAAAAATATTTACCAACTCGTGGGTCCTCAGATACATCGAGCCAACAATGAGCCAAATCATACTCCTCACTTGTTGGCCATAGCGTGTGCGTTTTTTGGCTCTCGATTCTTCTACGGATTTTTTCTTGTATGAACGTTTCTGAGGTTGTGATGGTTTCGCTTCCGTCTGGTGCATCTCTGCTTGGGTCGGTTGTGTCTCGGGTACCACAAATGCGGGTTCTTATTGATTTTGAACTTGCGGTTGATAACCAATGATGTTTTGTTTATAACCGAATGAAAGTATTGTCATATTAGCTATCATGCCAAAAAGATTAGCAGTGGTCATTTCATTATGATCGAAATTCTCCATTTGTGTGTATGATGCGACTGTCGTGAATGGACGGGATTGATTTTGACTATTTTGTCGTGGGGGTCTATAAATTGGGTTATATGGTTGTCCCCATGGAAATATTTTGTTTGCAACTTGAATTAATGTTTATTTTTCTTAGAACATAAACTAAAATTATTTGCCAATATATATAACTACATCGATGGTATTCAAATGAAACGTTTATCCGGTAATAAATGGAAAGGTGGTTGGTAATAAATGGAAAGGCGGCTCGTAAACATTTAATGTAACACGGTAACAGACAAACGGTAATATTTTTGAGTAAAAAGGCTCCAGCTGTAACTTTGGAAATGCTGCCATCATTGGAAAATTAATCCACTTTGGCGTTATCTACAAAACGCCGCAGCACTTTACGCCGGCAGGGGTGGTGCCGGGGCGTTTTCCGGTGAGTTTTTTCCTATTTGAACGCCCATTACAGGCGGCCTAGTAAATATTGAGCCGGTCGAAGGATCACGACCCCTCAAGCCTCCTAACAATTACTTGCCTTGTGTCTTCACAACGTTCTATACTAAAAGTTGTTGTTTCCTCTAAAGATCTTTGTCTAACTCAGTGAAATATCCCAATTCTCCTATGCTTAATAAGCAATACCTTTCTCCTGCACAAGATATCTGAAGTAACTTCCAGATTAGATTTTTTTTTCCTAAATAGTTAAATTTTAATTTGAATTTATTTATTACCTATTATCAGTTTGTGAATAATATTGATTTAAAAAACAAAGTATTAAATTCTACGAGTAACTCAGAACTTTGAAATAACAAATATCCTTATTCCGGATGATTATATATAAGTCACATATTACTTTGTAAAAACTATTAAATTGAATGATTTTCGATTTTAACTTATAATATATAGCAACTTTATGAGATCCGAATCTCATCCGTCTTTAATTTATTATTAGATAATTAATTAAACTTAACATAATATTCTTTTGGTCCTTGATGATGGCACTTATGATGTTGATATAAAATTATTTTTTAGAACATCAAAATTTCATAAAGATTAGAAGATTATTAAATCAATCCACCCGTGAGATTGTCATTCGACTACACCCACTACAAGAAATGTCTAAAATAGCGGCGACGTTATTAGCGGCGACGGCACTAGCGGCGACGGCACTAGCGGCGACACTATTAGAGGCGACATATAACCGCTATTGATCATTGATCCGTTTCTTATTTTTTCACTTAGATCTGCCCGTTGATCATGCTGTAGATCTAACGGCCACAATTTATCATACGATACCAATAGCGGCGACATTATTAGCGGGGTAAGTTGGAGGATAAACCCGCATATCAGATTCCCTCCACATTTTGGAGGTGTAAAATCAAAGTGGGAGAATTTAGAGTTGAACCGGTCCAAGCGAAGCAAATTTTTTTGAACTTGAGTATTGGTCTTCTCTGCAGCTAAAACACAACTTAAATGTGATGCATATCGAGAAAAATATGTGCGATAGTTTGTTGTATACTCTTCTAATGAATTAAAAGAACATAGATACGCCAAATGCATGAGTTGACTTGAAAATCTAAATGATAAACCCGCATATCAGATTCCCTCAACATTTTGGAGGTGTAAAACCAGAGCAGGAGAAGTTGGAGTTGAACTAGTCCAAACGAATCATATTTTTTGAATTTGAGTATTGGTCTTCTCTGTAGCTAAAACACAACTTAGATGTGATGCATATCGAGAAAAATGTGTCTGATAGTTTGTTGGATACTCTTTTAATGAATGAAAAGAGTAAAGATACGTCAAATGCACGAGTTGACTTGAAAAATCCAAATATTTGGAGTAGGCAATGGTTGAAAAAAAATGGCAAGTGGTATAGCCCACACCCAAAATACTCATTGAAGATCAGTGATCGGAAGCTATTTTGTGAGTATATAAAAGATGTTAAACTGCCTAATAGGTTTGGATCTAATATCAGCAAGAGAGTGATAGATAACAACACTAATATTACTGGGTTGAAATCTCATGATTGTCATATTCTCATGCAACGTTTGATACCGATTAGGGTTAGATGCTTTTTGACCAAAGATACTTATGCACTAATAGTTGATCTTTGTACGTTTTTTAAGCAACTTTGCTCTAGAACACTATTGGTTGAGAATATGAAAAAAAAAAAAACTAAGGATGCCATTCTTATAATATTATGCAAGTTAGAGTTGATCTATCCTTCGTCGTTTTTTGACATTATGGTTCATTTAGTTTTGCATTTACCTTATGAAGCTATTCGTGGTGGTCTAGTATGTATGAGATGGATGTATCCATTTGAAAGATATATGAAAAAATTAAAAAATTATGTTTGAAACAAAGCAAGGCCGAAAGGTTGTATAGCTGAAGGTTATGTTGCTGAAGAAGCTCTATCATTTTCTTCGAGATACCTTTGAGATGTTGAGACTCAGTTAATCCACCAACTGTTATCGTGATGATACGTTTGAGGACAAGGCTGATTATGATAAGGACGATTCTGGTTATAACACCGAGGGTCTGACAAAAACCTTGAGATATATGAGGGTGACTCTGATTTAAAGATTTGTTATTATTTGTATATGTATATATATTTGAAACTTTGTTTATATTGCATGTTATAATAGAAAACTTTCTTCTTATTTTAACATTGTGTTTTAAATCTTATAATTTTTCAAGAAATGATATCATTGTGGATTGTTCTGGCATACCTCATGACTGATGTCATTAGTCATGGAGGTGATGGCGCGGGGGATCCACCACTTCCTCCATTTGGCGGTCCTGGAATTCACGCATTGGATGGTAATTGTTATTATAATTTATTTATTTACTATATTTATTCAATTATTATTAATCTATATTGTAACTAATGAATTTTTATTATAATTGCAGGTACCCCTTCTCGAAAAAAAAAAAGGAAGGCAAAAAACAAAAAAAACTAAAGTAGGAACTGGCCAAAAAAGGAGTACCTTTATCTCTCCCTTTTGATAGAGCTGCCACGTATTGTAAGGATCAGCATAATAACAAGATCGATCTCGTGATGAAAATGCGGAATGTTAACATCATGGAATAAGATTGTATAGCAGATGATGAATACAAACACAAATGTAAATAAACTTTAAAGTATATTGCTCTCTGATTTAAATGAATTTTAATGAGTGTGAAATAAGAAAATGACAAAAGCTTACTCAATTACATTAAGAACTAACTATTTATACTAATCTAAGAAGTTCTCGCATAGTTCTCGCGTGACTTCAAGGATCTCGCGCGAGAAGCAGGCTCTCGCGCGGCAACTCCAGGTTCTCGCGCGACTTGATCTTGATCATCTTGATTTGATTTCCCGAGCCTCTAGGTTCAACCCCTACAATCTCCCCCTAGGCTCGGTAAATCACTTAATTTAGAAGTCCACTTTTGCAACCTTATAACTGCCCCCATAAGCATACATCTTGTTGTCCAGGGCCTTCGTAATCAACCAACCGAAATATGCTGCTATAAACTGAACTAATTCATCAGTTGCAATTAGACAAGCCTGCAACTTCATCAAATCATCTTTTCCAAACTTTAGCAAATCCGCATGGTCGATGATACGGTATTCTTTATCCCTGCAATGTATCAATGCATGACCTGTCTCCTTTTCACATCTCCACCACATAAGCTTTGACAAGCTGTTAACTAGTACCGGAGCATGTATAGGAATCTTTCTCACATATCTTGGATGCTTATAAACCGTTATCTTCATTGGTTTGTTCATGTTAGGATCAATTCGGGTCTCATCTTCAATAACTTTTGATTTGGCTGTCTTGAAATCCTTGAAGTTGGTTTTACTGTGTCTCCGGATCATATTCCTCATCCAATTTCCCTTCCCATAATTACTCGGGTTAATGAAAGGAATACGACCCATTGCATATAAATCTGATGCTTTAAGTGTATGGAAATCGTGTTCATCTTGATAATACTCTATAGCACCACCCCTTCTCTTGATCACATATAACTTCTTTTCAGCATCATATGCCCGGCTAATGATAGGTTCTGAGTTCCCATACCTTGTGAAAATTTTGGAATGTCTCAGCGTATGAACATAAGCTGGTGGAGGAGGAGTAGCAAATGTAAGATTCCCGACCTGACGGACAACACTTTTGATCAGCAACACTAGTAGTCTCGTCAGTCATTTGCTGATTGCTCGACTCTCCAACTATCTCCCCTTCTTCAATCAACGTATCAGAGAACAAGTCCTTAAGACTGTTTCCAAATATATATCTGTGTAATCTATGGCCCCTTCTAAATCATCAAATGTACTGAAATCTTCGTCTTTGTCTTCCTCAATCAATCTTCGCTGGAATGTGTAGAAATCTTTCTCATATGCCACTTCTGTGGTAGGATCTAATGGTGTATAATCAACTGAATCAGTAGGACTTGGTCCGGAGACATTGTTAGTGCCTGATGTTCCAGAAGTACCAGTAGCATTTCCAGCATCACCTCCTTGATCATCATCATCATTCCTTTTATCATCATCTTTTTGACATTCATCTCCATCATCATCATCATCATCTTCTTCATCACTAAATCAAAAATCAATCATATCCAAGTCATCATCATCATTGACTGGATCAGGAATAGACATCATATGTTTAGGCTCTACAAACGCCTCTCCAGTAAACTATACAAGTTGATACTCAGTAGCCTGGATGTGAATATCTGTTATTGGCTCTTCATCAACATTAGCAGTGTCTGTTGTCATTTCTATATCAATAGGATCAACCACATGCTTTGTATCTTCAACAGGTTCAGCAAAAGTTTCTGGATCAGTAGCTTGTTGTCCACTAGATTCTCCAACCTCCATGGTATGTTGTTGTGTTAATGATGAATAAACATGAGAGGTGAGATCTCTTGAGTTTTGTTCCATGATTTGCACATAGTTGAACATGAATTGTTGTTGCTTTTCCAAGCTTTTTATCTTCTCATCTTTGTCCTTCAAACTTTGACTCAACTCATCAATCACCTTAGTTTTCTCTAACATCTCCTTCTCTAACACGCCAACTCTCTGCTCTAAAGTAACCCTTATGGGTGATAATGATGCAGACTCAGGTTGCGTTCGAGCTTCTGGTGTAGTATGAAGAAAATCAGCTTCTCCAAACATATTATCATGAGTTTGCTCCCTTAGTGGTGTCATCATCACATCAGCAGCAGTCGGCATAGATGATGATGTTACGGTTGTTGATTCTGTAACAATCACTGGAGTATGAGCCTCACTGACTGTGTTTGGAATATCAGCAACATGAACTTCTTCAGTTGTCGCAGTAATCATCGGGGTCCGACGTTTCCTCAACACACTTCGTCCTCTACCACGTGGACTATCACTTGCTCTCCTAGCCATTCTCTTCTTTCTTCCTCTTGTGGATGGCACATCATCAGGAGTAAAGTCAGGATCACGATCCTCAGCAGTGCGTTTGGCAGGCGTTTCTTGCACTCTGGGACGTTCTTGCAACATGTAAGGTACATTCCCTATCTGATCACTGTCAGTCTCACTGTTATCCTCACCACTTTGCAACCATGTATCCAGTTCATCAATATCTAGTCCACCAGCTGCTTGTGAACTTTCTAGAGCTTCTTGTGTTGTACTTGTGGATGTACCAGCTGTATCAACTCTATGCGCTTGAGCAGCATGAAATCCATCAATAAACCCTCCAAGCTTTACAAAATGGGATCCATCCCAAGCATTTCCTCGTACTCCCATTAGATAAGTAAAAATATCTTTCCTCGTCACATTTACATCATAAGTTGACGACTCTGCTACAGCTAACTCAGGATGAGTAGCATTTACTATCATCTGTATAAATATGGGGTACTTTATAAAATTCTTCCCCACCGTAGCAATAACATTCTTCTGTATCTTAGAGAAAATAGCCCTGGATATGCTGTATGGAAGATCTTCAACAAGAGAAACCAGCAGGGATCTGAAAATAGCACTTAGACTATCCATGCCAGTCTTTAGATTGCTAAGGCAATGGATTACCACATGAAATAGATACTTCCAAAATGGTGGCAAATACTTCTTCCCCAAAGATGGATATCTGTGACTATAACCCATACGAATCAAGCAATCCTTGGCAGCATCATCATCAATCTTAACAGGTGCATGTGGCTTATCTTCTAACAATAGCACACTGTTAATCACTTCAGCAGTAATAACCAATCTTTTGCCCTTGACTGTGGTAGTGATACAGTGTTCTCCTTCAGCATCTATCTAAATGGCAGCTGATTGACAGAACTGATCAATCACATCTGTGTAAATAGCAGGATTGGTAGATATAGCATGTTAAACCCAAGAAGTCTTCAGTCCCTCTATCAGTGATCTAAACATCGCTTTGTCTTCAGGAACATCCCCGATATATGAAACAACATTATGGTTTTTATTGAAAACCGTAGGTCTCGCCATCTAAAACATTAAACACACTTTATAAGTATGTACAATGTTTAAAAATTTAAACAAAATAGAAATTTCAACACTTAAAAATTATAAAAATTTTGACTTTCCGTGGGACTAGTATAGTAATCGCATGAATTTGAATTTTGAAAAATTGAACCTCTCGCGCGACAAGTAAACTTTTCGCGTCCGTTCATATTCCAGAACCTAAACTTCTCGCGCGACTAGTAATCTTTTCGCGTCTTTTCATATTCCAGAACCTATCGCATGCGACAATTCTTTTTCAGTTCAAATTTTCAATTCATTAATTTCTCAGTGTTTTAATCAATTAAATTTGTTCATTAGATGTCGATTAAGGCATTATTAAGGTTTATTGTGTTTAATTTGTTCAATTTTAACATTTATTAGTCCATTTAACACTCGGTCATAAACAAATACACACAAAACAATGATCTAAACATCAATGTACCTTATAACACCCTTCGTAATCAATATGCGACCCAAAAGGAACAATATCAATCGATTAAACAAGGTTTTAACACTTAGGGGCTGTTTGGCAGCCTCTTAATCAGCCTCTTAATGGTTCAGATGTCTGAATGATTCAGCACTTAATTGTTCAGACTGTTTGTTTCGCGAGCAAATGTCTGAATGGTTCAGACATTTGCCTCTGAATGGTTAAGCATTATACTAATGCTGAATGGTTAAGAGGTCTAATGCTGAATGGTTAAGAACTCTTATCTGAATTGGTCAGACATTTACCTTTGAATAGTTAAGCGATATACTTGCTCTTAGTGGTTCAAACCTCTAAATGGTTCAGCACTTAATGGTTCAGACCTCTTATTGATTCAGCACTTGAATACTTCAGTTTTCGCACAACTGTACTTTATATAGTACTCTGACTTCTCGCGCGAGAAGTCAAAGTTCTCGCATCTTGAACTTTTCGCATGATTTTAACCTCTCGCGCGAAAAGTTTAATTTCCTTTTTAAAATTTTTATTATTTATTATTTTTTTAATTTTCAATATTAATCATTTTATTGAACCCTTTTGATTTGTTATTAAAATGATTATGTTTAGCTAAGTGTTTACAATTATTCTAAGACCCTTAACTTTTGAAAATTTTGTATAACAAAACTAATTGACACAAAAACAATTAAACACACTAATTAACATTATTCTATAATGTTTTTGATAAATTTTCAAATATAGGATCATATTTCATAAAATTTAATCATTAACATTACTCAGTTTATTGTAAACAAGACTGTTTATGTTGATTGTCAATATATTGTATCCTCATTAAACTTAGACTTCAAGTTTTAATTAGGCACATAAGCTCTGATTCTTATCATGTTTTGTTTAGAATATATGAATTCAGTGGTTCCCACAATCAAAAGTTTTGCAAAACTCTTATCCAATCTTCAAGTCATTTTGAGATTTCAAGTCAACGCAATTTGACTTAAACCTTTCACCTCTTATCGGCTTTCTCAAAATCAATTATTATCTTAGATAATATCTATTTGGAACATAACTAGCATGAGAAATGTTTCTGAACACAGAATATTAACAATTTGTAGGACTTATTAACTGCAAGTCAGAGTTATGTTTTGTCATCGCAAGACGTTTAGGACTTACAAGCCAAATCAGACTTACATGCCCCATCTTTTGATTTTGCCTTCTGTGTCATAACATATTCTCAAAGAAAAAAATATTTATCATATAGTATGTATGTCTATGACATATATTTTATTAATGTGTCAATTGGCATCTTTCATTCCTAGATGGCCTTTTTGGCTTCTTTTTGCTCCTTTTTCTTGTTTTTCTCTTTTGAATTTTGTTTTGCTTTCGTTTACAATTTTTATCTTTTGATGTTTACATATTTATATATAATCTGAAACAAGCTGAGGCAGAAAGCAACTGGCTTGAGTATGACTAGACTGTAACTCTCAGTCTGTTTTAGCGTGGAATTAGTGTTATCTTAAAACCTTGATGAGTTAGAAAATTACTTTCAGTGCTCACAGTACTTACTGCTTTTCATTCTTGATCGTCAAGCCTATCACCATATCAAACATAATCCAAGTCCATTTCTTGTATACTTTAGAATGTAATGACTCAAAATCAAGAAATATACTATCATTTCCTATATAGCATTGAAAATTTATATTTTCTTGAACTTTTTCTTATAAAACAAAATCTTTTTGTACTTTTTCTTTAAACTTCTTACTCCCCCTAAGAACAAAATCTTTTTTGATATTTAGATTTTCTCCCCTTTATCTGTAAAGAAAATACCAATTTTAACTAAAAAAAACAAAGAAAAATATTTTTGTAAAGGGTGAAAGAATAAGTGTTAACCAAAGTTAACGAGTCCCAAAGATTGAACTAAAAATTCAAATCTAGGATGATCAAACGCCTTAGTAAACAAATCAGCAATGTTGTCATCTGATTTGACCAATTCCAAATGAATATGTTTCCTATCAAAACAATCACGGATGAAATGAAGTCGGATATCAATGTGTTTTGTTTTGGAATGTTGAATTGGATTCTTCACAATGTTTAGGACTGCAGAGTTATCACACCAAATTTTGGTGTCATAAATGTTAAAACCATAATCAAGAAGTTGTTGTTGTATCCAAACAATATGTGAACAACAACATGAAGCAGCCACATATTCAGCCTCTGTAGTTGAAGGGGACAATGTCTGCTACTACTTGCACTGCCATGAAATCAATCTATTACCAAGAAATTGACGTCCACCAGTAGTTAATTTCCTGTCCAAGTTACATTCTACATGATCACTGTCAGTATAAGCAAATAAGTTGAAATCAGAATTCTTAGGATACCACAGGCCAAGTGTAGGTTGACCCTTGAGAAATTTAAAAATTCGCTTGACAACTTTCATGTGAGATTCCTTTGGATTACTCTGATAGCATGCATACTAACAAACAGGAAACATGATGTCTGGCCTACTTGCAGTAAGATACATCAGGGATCCAATCATTGATCGAACATATGTTGATCAACATCTTCACCCGTGAGATGAGGAGTCAAAGTAGGACGAGAAGATATAGGAGTTGGAGCTGTCTTGGATTCTTGAAACTTGTATTTGTCAAGAATACTATGAACATCCTTTTGTTGATGTATCAGTATACCCATGTCATCTTGTTGAACTTGAATGCCGAAGAAAAATGACATTTCGCCACGAGAACTCATCTCAAATTTTTTCTTCATCACCGCTTCAAATTCTTTGCACAAACTATCATTAGTGGATCCAAAAATAATATCATGGACATAAACTTGAACCAGAATAATATCAACACCAGTCTTCCTTAAAAATAAAGTTTGATCAATAGCACCTCTTGTATAACCATTTCCAAGCAAATGATTAGTGAGAGCAGCATACCAAGCACGTGGTGCTTGATGTAAGCCATAAAGTGCTTTGTCTAACTTGTAAACTTATTTGGGATGATCAGGATCTTCAAAACCTGGTGGTTGATAAACATATGTTTCTTCTTTCATTTCGCCGTACAAAATGCGGTTTAACGTGGTGCTTGATATACTGTAAAGTGTTCTTGTATGAACTTGTAAACTTATTTGGGATGATCAGGATCTTCAAAACCTGGTGGTTGATAAACATATGTTTCTTCTTTCATTTCGCCGTAAGAATGCGGTTTTAACGTCCATTTGATATACTGTGAAGTTCTTGTATGAAGCATAAGCCAGAAAGATTCGGATAGCTTAACAGGAGCATATGCTTCTTCATAATCAAGTCCTTCAATCTGATAGAACCCTTGAACAACAAGTCTTGCCTTGTTGCGAACAATCACACCTTTTTCATCTATTTTGTTCTTGAATATCCATTTTGTTCAAATTGGTAACTTACCCTTTGGTAATTCACACAGATGCCATACATTGAGTTTCTTGAATTGCATAAGCTTGTCTTGCATAGCTTCTACCCAACTGTTTTCCTTTAAAGCCATCTCAACATTCTTTGGCATGATTTGAGAAATGAAACATGAATACAAACATGTATTTATTGCTCCAGATCGGCTTCGGGTTTGAATTCCTTGTGATAATGGACCAATGATTGCGTTAGTTGGATGATCTTTATGAATTCTCAGCTAAGGAATAGTATCTTCAGAGATAACTTCATCTAGATTAGACATATGATCCACGGGTTCTGCAACAGTGATCCCTCCTTCTGGTTGATAAACAGTGTCTTCTTCTTGATAATTATCACTTTTAATTGAAAAATCATCAAATGGAACTTGAATGATATCAATTTGATCATCTTGAGTAGAAGAAGAATTCTAAGTAGAATCTTGGGAACCTTGCTCAACAATTGGCTCAGAAGAGAATGTATCGGATGCAGAAGCCGGTGAAACAGCTGATATAGTAGAAGAAGAAGGTATATCTGAAGATATTCCTGTAAGGTATTTGAAAGAGGCTGATGCACTCAAAACAGTCAAGGTGCTTCTTGCATGCATGCACTTTGTGCATGGTAGAACTTACTTCAGAAGTTTTACACGCTGCAAAGAAATTTCTCTAAGTGTAAAATCTTTCGAAGCCAAAGACCAAATCTTTCGAAGCCAAAGATGAAGTCTTCGAAAGCTTAGAAGACAAAGTCTTTCGAAGCTTAGAAGACAAAGTCTTCCGAAGCCTCAAAGATAGAAGACTGATTTTTTCTGAATATAGGAAGACATGCTTTCTCTGATCAACAACTTTTTAGAAAAGCTGACCAACTTTCCGCTGCCACTCTACAGACTCACCAACTTATACAAGTTGGTGAAAAGGTCCATGCTTTAGGAAGCTGTAGATTATGGTCTTGAGTCTGTAACTTTCTACTATATGTACTTTTATCCTTTTTGTATTACAATAGGAGGTGAGGTATGGCATGTCATAATCACTAGTCAAAAGGCAATCTGCCTTTTGACTTTACATTGATCTTGTTGTCTAGATTAGTGTTTCCAGCTGGCCTTTAAAGTATGGTCGGCTGTAGGATGTAGTATAAAATATCTCAGGTCCTTATATTTTATTTCTATGTTTTGTAACACTTGTAAAAGAACTTGAGAGCAATATACTTTATCCTTGAAAACCAATCTTCTCTATTGTTCTTAAGTTTCTGTCTCTCTTTGTTTACTTGTGTTTCTTAGTATCACTATAAAAGTTCCAGATCCCTATTTGATCTGTTAAGTGTTCTAAGTCTCTCCTCATTGTGAAACTGATTTGCATTGAACACCTTCACCGGTCCTGCAATTGGTATCAGAGCATTCCACGCTCTTGATTGTAAGATCTCACCATCTTAGATTTCTAAGTTTTCACAAAACACTTAACAACTCAAATGGCAGCTCTCTCAAAGGTTGATATGGAAACTGGCACTATGACAAATTCCCCACTGATCACTCCTGAAGACTTTGATACTTGGTGTCGAAGAATGCAAGGCTTCATCAATCACAAGACTCCAGGATGTGGGAATCTGTTGTCTCCGGACCTTACATTCCGTGCATCTCTTCAGCTGCTGCTGGAGGTGCCATGATTTCAAAAAAGGTAGCTGACTATTCTGCAGAAGATAGAAAGAAGATTGATATCGATCAGAAGGCCATGACTGCCCTTCAAACTGCTCTTCCAAACTCCATTTACACGGGCTTCAAGAAATGCAAAACTGCCAAGCAGTTATGGGATGCACCAAAGCTCATGTATGAGGGGTCCTATGAAGCAAAAGAGAACAAAAAGGACCTCTTGAAGCAGCAGTTTGAGAATTTCACCTACAAGACAGGTGAAACCATGACTCAACAATACTTCAGGTATGTTGAGATTGTGGATATTCTAATGGATGTTGGAGTAACTCTTGAGAACAGGGACATTGTGAGGAAGTTCATGTCCTCTCTTCCCAGACAGTGGACCCATTACTGTGTTGTTATCAAGAGGACTGAGAACCTCAAGACTCTTACTCTTACAAAGTTGTATGGTATCCTCAGTGGCTACCAGATGGAGATGAACATGCAAAATCCATCTGGTAACTCCAGCAATCAGCAGAGTTCAGCCCTCCATGTAGTTGAAAGGGATTGCAAAGAACCACAGCATCATCTCATCTGCTACCCTGATAACTCACAAAAGGGTCCTTTCATCTCCTTCCCTGAGACACCAAGGGAGAGCTACATCCAAGGAAGTCCATTCCAAAAGAAAAGCTCTTCTCATGCCTTTGTGTCTGCTGATGAGAGTTCAGGCAACATTCTCTTCACCCTTGAAGACCTGGACTGTATCCATCCAGATGATCTGGAGTATATGGAGATAGTCAAGCAGATGGCTCTTCTCACTCACAGAGCCAAGAAGTTCTACAAGAGAACAGGGAGGAAGTTTCCTAGCAATGCAGCTAGTGGAAAGTTTGGACTGGATAAAAGCAAAGTAAAGTGTTTCAACTGCAACCAAATGGTACACTTTGCTAGGGAGTGCAAGGCACCTAGAACAAATGGTGGCCAAGCACAAACCAGACCAAACTACACTGAAGGAGCCAACCAGAGTGAGAAGCCAAAGCAGCAAGCTACAGTTGCTGTTGAAGAAGGAGGCTTTGATCGGAGCTTTCAGGTGGAAGATGCATCTCCAAACCAAGCACTGATTGCAGATCATGATGAAGCCAAGGTATTGGAACATCTCTGTACTCCGGAATGTATTGCTAAAGTAAATAGATACAGGTCCTATAACTTAGAGATGAGATCTGATCTTGAGTCTTTAAACATCTTAGAATCTGATTTCAAAAGAGCTGAAAATGGATATAAACTAAAAATAGAAGATTTAGAGAAAACCATTTCCACTCTTAAACATGAACACACCAACTACAGGACTCAGATCAAAGATCTCATCACTAAGCTAACTAAATGTCAGGCTGAGCTTGTGATCAGTAAAGCCAGGGCAGAAAAATGTGCTCTTGAAGAAGAGATCTTCAATAAACATGATATCCTCATCTCTGCATGCCAAAGTTAGTTACCAGAATAAGCAGGGACTGGGATCTACTGAGATATCTCCTCCACACTCTTTACTACCTGTAAGATCTCCAAGGTGTGGAACTTGTGAAGATGAGCTTCCCCTCATAGACCCCATGAGTGAAGAGGATGAAGAGGAGATAGTGAAGGATGTATCTGAGAAAAATAAAGAAAATCATCATAAGAAGGGTCACTATTCTCCTGAGAAGAGAAATTCTATTGGGTTGACAAAGTCCAAGAGAAAGAACTTGATCAAAAGAGCAAAGAGAAAGTCCAAGAAAGCTCAAGAGATCAAGGCCACCTTCAACTCTAAGCAGAAACAAGTGTTCATCTCTGCAGGTTTGAAGTAGTAAAGGCTGAAGACTCAACTATAAATCCCAGTACCAGGGTTCCAGTTCTTGTCAAGAAGAAGGCTGATTTGTTGTGTACCTGTTAGGGTTCAACAATAGAATAAACTGAAGCTTACCAAATGATAATTACAGCCAATAAAAGATCTCATTGTACAAGTTCAGAGACCAAGTTGAAAACAACAAAAACAACAATTCAAGACAATTCAACATGACAAAGTCAACATCAAGACAAAAAGAAAAGTCAAAATTAGGTCATGTTTTAATAATAATATAAATAGACCCACTAGTGCATTTTTGCAAGTTTGGCTCTTGTGTGTGTGTTTCTTATGGTGTGAATCACCACCCAAGGAGAATTCCTCCTTTGGGTGGGTTTGATTTCCATCTTTTATCTATGATTCTCATTGTAATTTGTTCATTAACATCAATGAAATCATAACATTATGATTATCCATCTTTTTGTTCTTTGATTCACACATATACACCCATCTTAATTTTCATTTCTAGGTCATGAGTGTGATGAATCCTAAGATCCAAGCTTAATGAATCTGAAATATTGATTCAGTCAGCTGGTATCAGAGCCATTGGTTGCTGGATTTATCTATGTTTCAGATCTGATTTCAACTTTATGATGTCAAAAACAAAGAAGAAAAGAAGAAATAAAGAACAAAAGATGTTGTTCATCAAAAACCCATCTGTTCATCACAAAAATTAGAAGAAAAACCAACAAATCTGTTCAAATATGGTACGACTTGAAGAATCGTGAACTTGTTCATGATTATTCCTTCAAAACTCGATGCAATTGAACAAGATTATTATCAAAATCGAAGAAAAGAAAACAAAAAGGAAGCTATTGCTGCTGCTTGTCGAAGACCATGCTAAATGGTGAATTAACATGGGAATTGATGATTTAATCAACTGATTATTCACAATCGATCAAGGATTCAAGTATGTGATCAAGATATTAGTGATTTTAATGACTCACCTTGAATCAGATTGCTCGACAAAGCACCACAGTGTGAATTCACATTTTGTTCAAGTCTCAAAAGAAATGCGGATGTCTTGATCAAATGCGGATGAATTACAAACAAATGCGGATGTCCATCTGAGTTAATGCTGTTGGTTATTATCAAATGCGGATGCATTAACAAGTTAATGCGGATGCTCTTATAATCAACTCATACAAATGCGGATGAGGGTGAACAAATGCGGATGACCTGTGAATCAAGGTAAACAAATGTGGATGTGGTAAACACAAATGCGGATGACTTGTCACAAATGCGGATGTATTATCAAGAAATGCGGATGCATTGTCAACAAATGCTGATGACTTCTAAAGCATCAAAACAAAAGGTCATGCCAACTTTGGTCACTTTTTCATAGATTTATCCAGGGACTTGTACAACTATCAGATGCTCTTTCTGAAGTACTTGGGCTCACATTCTGTAATGATCTTTTGCACCCGTGTCTGACTACTGAGCGGAATAGATAGACAGACTTTAATCAAGGGGACAAACGATTATCTGAAGAATGTCAGATTCTGAAGTCATTTCAGAAATTCAAAAGGGTTGAACTGTTATCAAGATTGATTCATGTTCCTGATACAGTTTATTGAAGTTCAAAGCCTCATCATATGCCTAATACATTCTAATCCTTTGAGTTGTGATATGAACTGTAATCCAAAAGTGGTACAACCCATATCCAATACCAAGAAGTATTCTTAAAAGATTCTAACCTTTGTCTGAAATATATTAGGAGAAGCTTAATCTGAGGGGGAGAACATCAGTGAATTGTGTCAGAACATTAGTTGATCAAGAAGACATGTGACAGAGAAAATCTTCAAGTTCAAGGTTTGGCAAGCATCAGTTTAGGGGGAGTATTGTTGGGGTTCAACAATAGAATAAACTGAAGCTTACCAAATGATAATTACAGCCAACAGAATATCTCATTATACAAGTTCAGAGACCAAGTTGATAACAACAAAAACAACAATTCAAGACAATTCAACATGACAAAGTCAACATCAAGACAAAAAGAAAAGTCAAAATTAGGTCATGTTGTAATAATAATATAAATAGACCCACTAGTGCATTTTTTCAAGTGTGGCTCTTGTGTGTGTGTTTCTTATGGTGTGAATCACCACCCAAGGAGAATTCCTCCTTTGAGTGCGTTTGATTTCCATCTTTTATCTATGATTCTCATTGTAATTTGTTCATCAACATCAATGAAATCATAACATTATGATTATCCATCTCTTTGTTCTTTGATTCACACATATACACCCATCTTAATTTTGATTTCTAGGTCATGAACGTGATGAATCCTAAGATCCGAGCTCAATGAATCTGAAATATTAACAGCAAGTCACTCACTAAAAGGCTTGCTACTTCATCTGTGAAGAAGAAGATGGAAATGGAAAGTGATCAAGATCAGTCTTGCTTTCGAAGGAAGACTTCTAGAAGAATACAAATGGATTGTGTCATGTGTGGCAGTACTTCTCATCTATTTAAGGATTGCATTTACAATCCTAAAAGCACTGTCCACATGATCAAGAAGAAAGCTTCTGGGAAGATCAAGAAGAAGCCAGCTTCTGAAGGAAAATCTTTTCCTCTCGAAAGCTCCAAGGTGAAGAAGAAGACAAGTGAAAACTTGCCTTCGGAAGAAAAATTGGTCTCGAAAGAAAGGAATGCTTCCGAAGTACAGAAGCCTGCTGTAGTGAAAGCATATCTTTCGAAGGTCCAGTCTCCAAAACTTCCGAAGTTGTCAAAACTTCTAAAATATTGAAGGTCAAGTCTAAGCTTTCAAAGGTGGTGTGGAAGACAAAGAAAGACCATGTGACTGAAAATTCTTCATCAACAACAGCTGCTGATCCTCAAAGCTTGAATATAGGATCAATTACTGTTGCATTGTCTTCTGTTGATATTAATGAGCCCAAGACTAGCAAGGCTTGGGTTTCCAAATGTAACTAATCATCTCTTTTTATGCAGGAACAACTAAAGACCAACAAGAATGTGTGGATCATTGACAGTGACTGTTCTAGGCACATGACAGGCAATGGCTCTCTACTCCAAAATTTTGAGAAAATTGATGGAGGGCCTGTTGCTTTTGCAGGGGATGAGGAGGTTACATTACTGGAAGGGGCATGGTCAAAGTAAGCTCCCTAAGAAAGGGAACATGTACATGATGGATTGCTTGCAAGAATTTGCAAGAAACTTCTCCTTCAAGAGAAGTGTCTTGCTTTCTGTCTAAAGCAAATAGTGATGAGTCTTTTCTCTAGCATAAAAGAATGTGCCATGTAAACTTTAAAAACATGAATAAATTAATTAAGAATGATTTGGTAACTGGAATGCCAAAGAAAGAGTTTACAAGTGATGATCATTGTGTTGCATGCCTTAAAGGGAAGCAGCATAAGATATCTCATAAGCCAAAGGAAAGAAACTCCCTCATTACTCCCCTACACTTGTTACATATGGATCTTTTTGGCCCCACCAGTGTAATGAGTCTAGGAAGGACCTCATACTGTTTAGTGATCATAGATAATTTTACTAGATTTACTTGGGTCTTTTTCCTTAGAACTAAGGATGAGACTCCTGAAATCTTAAAGAATTTCATTCTGAAGATTAAGAATCAATCTAATCACAAGGTCAAGACCATAAGATGTGATCAAGGAACTAAATTTAAGAACCAAATCCTTGATACATTCTGTGGTGAAAAGGGTATTTCAAGAAAATATAGTGTTGCCAGGACTCCTCAGCAAAATGGTGTTGCTTAGAGGAGAAACAGGACACTAATTGAAGCTGCAAGAACATGTTGTCTGACTCTAAACTACCTATCACCTTCTGGGCAGAAGCAGTGAACACTGCTTTCTATGTGCCGAACAAAGTTTTAGTAGTTAAGACTCATGATAAGACTCATTATGAACTGTGGCACAAAAAGAGACCTTTCATTGGTTTCCTCAGATCATTTGGATGTCCTTGCACAATCTTGAATACCAAAGATCAGATAGCCAAATTTGATGAGAAATCAGATGATGGATACTTTATTGGATACTCTTCTCAAGCCAAGGCTTATAGAGTATACAATCTCAGAACTAAGATAGTTGATGAGTCAGCCAATGTAACTTTCAATGAACACACTCCTTGTGTAAAAGGTTCTGGTCCAGATTGGTTGTTTGATCTTGATTTAGTTACCAATTATTTTAACAAGTCTTGTGAGAATGTTTCAGGAACTACAGGTAACCTATCAACAGAAGATCCGGACACAAGATTTGAGCTGAGAAGACCTTCAAATCAATCTACTTCAGCTCCAGTGGTAACAAATTCCGCAGATGGAGCTCCTATCAGCACAACTATGACAAATCCAGCTGATACATCTAAAGTGCCATCAAATTCCAGCTCAGAGGCACAAAACCTAAGGGAAGGAGCTTCAAATGTAGAAGGAAGTAGTAATGGTGACATTGATCAAGAATTCCTTGATGCTAACAATCATTTCATGGAAGACAACCTTAATGATGTCACACACTCATTGGATCAAGTCTCTCTTGATAAGTGTGCTGATGTGGTGGGAGAATCTACTCTGCCTGATCAAAATTTTTCAAATTTAGATCTCTCCAACCAACTTGCTATGATTCCTCAACTCAGGATCCACAAGTCTCATCCCACCACAAACATCATTGGTGAAGTTGACAAGGGGGTAAGAACAAGAGGACAAACCCATGACAAAAATATTTGTCTCTACTCTTGTTTCCTATCCCAAGTAGAGCCAAAGAAAGTTGAGGAGGCTCTACATTGCTGCTGCTAGCTGTGCTCAAGTGCTGTGTATCTACATCAACTACTAACGCTGAATACATTGTTGCTGCTAGCTACTGTGTTCAAGTGATTTAGATTCAGAATCAGATGCTAGACTATGGATTCAACTTCAAGGAGACTCCCATCAACATAGACAACAATAGTACTATCTCTATTACAGAGAATCCTATGCAGCACTCAAGGACCAGGCATATCAACATCAGGTATCATTTAATTAGAGATAATTTTAAAAAGGGGTTAATCAAACTAGTCAAAGTTCACACAAATGAACAATATGCTGATCTTTTCACCAAAGCTTTTGATGAACAGAGATTTAAGTATCTCATATCAGCTATTGGGATGATTAACTTTAAGTAGCTTTTTCTTAAACTTAAATTCAATATTATTTCTAAAATCTGTGTGTCCTTAGTTGTCTATTTTATCACCTTTATAAGCCCCTAACTATCTTGGAAGAAGAGACTTTTAGAATATATTCCTTAGATTTTTGAAATTTTGAACATAATTCTTTTCGGAAGAAGCTAAGTTACCTTCGGAAGCAAATTATGTCTTTAATATCAAATAACTGCTTATGACAAGTTGCCTTCGGAAAAAATTCTCTTAATATCTTCCGAAGCCAAAATTTTTCGTAAGTACTCACATGCTATTTAAGAACAATTTTCTTCCGAAAGTACTTATCTCTATGAAATAAGAAATACTCTAAGGGGCTGTTTGATTACACTAACTCAGTAAGATCTAACTGAGTCAGAAGCTGACCCAGTTAGAAGTTCTGACTGAGTCTGCATCTGACTGAAACTTGGTTGTTTGATTTAGTATCTGACTAGAACCAAATCGATTCAGTAATATCTCCCCCAACACTCACCACTATCATCATCTTCATCATCACCACCATCAATGGAGCTCTGGTTCATCACCGTCGTCTCCGTTTGCATCGCCGCCGTCCTCCACCAACTCCTCCGCCATCGCCACTGCAACACGCCGCCGCTGCCACCAGGCCCCTCCCTCCTCTCCTCCACCCTCCTCCTCCTCACCACCTCCCTTCCTCATCTCGAACACACCCTCAAAACCCTCAAATCCACCTGCGGCCCCCTCATCACCCTCACCATCACCAACCGCCGTCCGATCTTCGTCACCCCCTCACTTCACCACCACCATGGCCTCCATCACCCTCAAATCATTCACCAGACTTCGCCAATCACCACCGCAAAACCACCACTCCACCGCCACCACCACCAAACCCCTCCCACCCACCCACCTCCACCGCCGCCCTCTCACCGTTACGGCCGCCAAAATCACCGGTCGAAACCTCGAGTGCGGGAGTGGAGGAGAAGCCAGTCAGCTCGAGTGCAGGGGTGTTGGGTGGGTTAGCAGCTAGAAATTTCAGGTTCGGGTCAGATGTTTGACCCGGTCAGCTCGGGTTTTACGCACATCAAACAGGCTGACCGGCTGACCGGGTCAGCCAGTCAGCCGAGTCAGCCGGGTCAGCCGGGTCAACCGAAGTCAAACACCCCCTAAGTATTTTTTCTTCCGAAGCAAAATTTTCAAAACTCTTAGAAATATCTTCCGAAGCCAAATTACCTTTGGAAGATTTTCGACTTCCAAGAAAACTACTTTTGGGCACTTTTTCTGAGGTGGGACCAACATCCAGATTTCAAAGTTTATCCTTTCGCATTAATTTTGTCTCAAATCCATTTCATATATATATTCAACGGTTTCCCCCCCCTTTCACTTTTCTCTCTTCATCTACAACATCTTGATAAGCTAAATTCACCCGAAAACCGCCTTTCTTCTTATCTTCCTTCACGACGAAGCTTACTAAAATGGCCAACCAAAATTGTAGAAACCAACCCGATTTCTCCATGCAACTTAACAGACAACACAATCAGGTTGCTCTGTTGAACTCTGAGAAAGATCCTGGTTTCTCAGAGGTTTGCCCTTTTCTTTCTTTGACAAACTACTTCACCTCCCTCACCATTGATCCTCCTCTCTATGAGGATCATCTTCTGGACTTCTTGCCAACCTGCCAAGAGGTCACCATGGATGGGGAGAAGGCACTATCTGCCACAGTGCACGGGAGGACAATCTTCATCACTCCGGCCATCATCAACACCCATCTTCAGCTGGATGAGGCAGAAGGTGATTTGTCCTTCCCCAAATCTGCTATTAACCAGTCTCTCGAGCAGATGGGTTATGAGGGAGACTTCTCAGTCAGAACGTTCAGGAAAGGGAAGGTCTCTTCCCAGTGGAAGTACCTCCTCTATGTCATCATACACAGCCTATCAAACAAGCATGAAGGATGGGACGAGATTCCTGAGGATCTGTCCTCATAGTCCATGGACTAGTTCAGGGGGTCAAGTTTAGGTATTCACACTTTGTCTACCTTAATCTGCTTTCTAACTTGGACTCCCTAGAATACTACATGTTCCCTAAATATGTCCAGCACATTCTTAACTGTAAACTAGGCTCACAGTTGATGGGAACAGGTAGAATTCTAAAATTGGGATAGATGAAGCCCGGCATCTTTAAAATTATGAGAAAACCAACTGTGGGATTCTCTTTGGTAGAAACAGCCCTTGTCCCCAAAATGTTAGAGCTCATTATTCAAGGTGACAACCTAGCAGCACCAGCTAGTGTTGAACCCACACCTGTTGTCTCTCAACCATCATCACAACCAACAATAACCATCACCTACTCAAGAAAACACAAATGAACCCCTGCTCAAGCTATTCAGTCTGAGCAGGCCCCTATACTATCACCCATGCAAGAGGAAGTGGACACTGGAGCTCCCACTTCCCTTGAGGAGCAAACCACTCCCATATCTCATATTATCAGTGCTGAGGTTCCTCATGCTTAGCCTGATGAGTTCATAACCCTAACTACCTTAAGCCTTCACTAGAGTCTCAAAACTCTAGTGAACAACTTTCAGGGGACAGTTACCATCCCTAGCCTCTTGATCTCAACCAACCAATCCCTAACCTTGAATTCTATGATGATGAAGACATGGGATTCAGTGAGTACCATGAGTCTCTCTTCTCCACCCTTGCTCAAGGAGAGATGAGTGCTCCTGCCACTCCCATGTCTGGCCCACATCATCCACGCCAAACTAAGGTGGATCTCCCTAAACAAGTTCAGGAGGTCCATATGGAAGAGGCTCTCACTATTGCTAGTGATTACATCATTCAGACCTCAACCATGGCAACTCAGCCCATTGACACTTCACCTGAAGCTGTTAGTGAGCAGAGGAAATCCAGCAGCCAAGAATACTATGCTGGTGATGAGGAAGAGGTCATCAGTCCAATTCTCTCATCCCCCCATGATTCTTCATCTGAAGATGAGGGGAGTCTGAAACTAAAGGTGCACAAACTGGAAAACCTATGCACCTACTTAGTCTCCAAGGTCAGTCACTTGGAATCTCAAGTGACTACCTTACAGAAGAGGGTCAATGACCAGCAACTTGAGATCACCGATCTCAAGGGCAAGCTAGCTGAGAGACCATTAAGACAAACTCAACCAGGTCCACAAGAACCCGTGGAAGTAGTGGACTTGACCTCCAGCTCACCTATGCAAGTGGGTGATGCTACCAAAAAGGGGGAGAAAGTCTCTACAACCACAGAACCTGGGAGTTCTGTCATGAGTATGGACAATGAGGACTCACCACCCTCACTTGCAGTTGTCCATACTCAACAACTTCCTCAGGCTCACACTGATGTGGAGGCCATAATTCAACAGCTATTTGAGGAAGGAATTCTAATGACCATGCCTGCCCCATCCCACCTAGCTGAAAATCCAATAATAGGATGGTGGTATGACAACTCAAGAATGGCATTGGTGCTATCAAGAGCTCAGGCGCAACAGGAACTCTTCAATTTTCAGACCCTGAGTTTCTATGATGGTATGAACTTGGTTAACCTGCCCTTCATCAATCCAAGCCAAAATAGACAGGCTGGCAGGTTAGCTAAGGTGATTCAAGAATGGGTGCTGAAGGAATTCAGACAAAGAGCTCAACTATATAGACAGAGGCTAGCAAGGAAAAGTGTTGGTCAACTGGATACTAAGGCAGACCCTAAGATTAGCTTCGAAGGGGAAACCTAGTTGAAGGCCCAGTAGTAGAACCTGTGAACCTTGAGACAGGCTCACCTTCAGCACCTAGTACCCTCAGTGACACACCTGCAGGTGAAGGTGTATCACAACCTCTTTCTGGCCAGAGCTCAAGTTCATCACAACCATCAGAAGGCCAAAGCTCTCTCCACCCTAAGTCATATAGGCCAACAATTGACAAAGGGAAAAGAAAAATGACTCCTGAGGAGATTGAGGAGGAGAAGAGAGAGAGGAAGAGGAAGGCCAGGGGAGAGAAATCTGGAGAAGTCCCAAGCTTCTGCAAGCTGCAATCAGGGTTGCTCACAGGCTTGATACTCAGAATGATGAGTTAAGAGCAGCCAGATTGAACTATCTTGGACTGAGAAATTACAACATAGAAGAAATTAACTCTCTCCCCTTGGCAGAATTAGATTAACTGGTAGACAAATACTTTATAAAGAGAGGAAGGAGGCTGAGGCAGCAGAACTGCTCCTCAAAATCAAAGAAGAGAGAAGAAGAAAGAAACAACAGAAAGTTCCTGTCCTCTCTCCAGATCATGAAAGTACTGAGAAGATGTCTGTGGCTGTTAAAGAGGAAGAAACTCAGATAGGCAGGGAACAAGAAAGACAAAAAATGATAGCCTATCTGAGCGCCACAGGTCTCTACCAGGCAGCAGCTCTCAACCCTCTCTCATATGAATATATTAAGTTTGAGTACCTCAAACAGCTTGATGAAGAGGCTCAAACTCAAAGAAAAGCTGTCAAGAGAAAAATGAGAGAAGAGGCTGCTAAAACAAGAGCCACCATCAGAGCACAAAAAAGAAGTCTACTCATAGACTAAAGATGGTGAGCTTCTTGAAACTGTATGGGTTCTCTGGAAGGAGACTTGGTCCTATGTCTCTATCCACAATGGATGAGCACATCAGGAGGATCAAGCAGAAGATCAAGGAAGGTCAGCTTGTTGACTTGCATGCTCCACCAAGTCCAGCTACACCTGAAGTTGAGGTGAAGGTTGAAGAGACAACATAACCTGAACCTGAGGCTACACCCAAGCCAACTTCATCTTCTGACCCACAGCAGGGTTCTAAATCCCCTCCTTCTGAACCAATGGGAGATAAGGACCCAACTGAGGAGAATACAGAAAGCCAAACTGGTGCTGCAGGCCACTCTCCTCAGTTGAAGTATAGAGTGAGGAAAAGGATGACTATCAGAAGGGAAAAAAGGAAGAAAAAGAAGTCCAAGGCATCCTCCTCAACATCTCAGGATGAGTAATAGCATCTTGAGAAAATGCACTAAGAGGCTGCTCAATTAACTCCATTCAAAGTAGAGACTCTTGCAACTGGAAGACCAACTATGTCCTAAATCTACACTGCTGATCAAGACAAGAGGACTGCAAACTGCTAAGCATCCTTTCTGTTTTGGTAGCATCAGCCTAGGGGGAGTTTGTAAGGTATTTGAAAGAGGCTGATAAACATAAAACAGTCAAGGTTTGTAAGGTATTTGAAAGAGGCTGATAAACATAAAACAGTCAAGGTGCTTCCTACACGCATGCACTTTGTGCATGGTAGAAGTTACTTCGGAAGTTTTACACACTACAAAAAATTTCTCTAAGTGTAAAATCTTCCGAAGCCAAAGATGAAGTCTTCCGAAGCTTAGAAGACAAAGTCTTCCGAAGCCTCAAAGATAGAAGACTGATTTCTTTCGAAGACAGAGAAGACATGCTTTCTCTGATCAACAACTTTTCAGAAAAAAGTTGACCAACTTTCCGCTGCCACTCTGCAGACTCACCAACTTATACAAGTTGGTGAAAATGTCCACGCTTTAAGAAGCTGTAGATAATGGTCTTGAGTCTGTAACTTTCTACTTTATGTACTTTTATCCTTTTTGTATTACAATAGGATGTGAGCTATGACATGTCATAGTCACTAGTCAAAAGGCAATCGGCCTTTTGACTTTACATTGATCTTGTTGTCTAGATTAGTGTTTCCAGCTGGCCTTCAAAGTATGGCCGGCTGTAGGATGTAGTATAAAGTATCTAAGGTCCTTGTATTTTATTTCTATGCTTTGTAACACTTGTAAAAGAACTTGAGAGCAATATACTTTATCCTTGAAAACCAATCTTCTCTCTTGTTCTTAAGTTTTTGTCTCTCTTTGTTTACTTGTGTTTCTTAGTATTAGTATAAAAGTTCCAGTTCCCTATTTAATCTATTAAGTGTTCTAAGTCTATCCTCATTGTGAAACTGATTTGCATTGAACACCTTCACCGGTCCTGCAATTCCTATTACACGAGAAGAAAAAATTCCAATGTCATTAGCAAAAATTTCCTGAATTGAGGATGTCAAAGGCAAAGTAGCTGTAGAAACAACAGTTGACCTATTAAATGTTTCAAACAACGAAGCATAATCATATACCCATGAAGCTGCAGAACCTGCATCTGTTTTGTTAGATTCATGCCAATCAATATCAAACGATTCAATTATTTGTTTCGACCTTTTATTATAAATCCTATATGCATCCTTATTGGCTGAATATCCAACAAAATAACAATCATCAGCTTTTTCATCAAATTTTTACTTTAAATCAGATGTATTTAACAAAGTACAACAATAGCCAAAAGTTTTTAAATATTTGACTTTGGGTCTATGTTTGAAAAAGATTTCATAAGGAGTCATGTTTTGTTGTTTATTGATTAACACACAATTCTGAACATAACAGGCGGTGTTAACAGCTTCAGCCCAAAAGAAAGATGGTAATTTGGTTGCTGATAACATTGTTCTGGCAGCTTCAATTAACGTTCTGTTTTTTCGTTCAGCAACTCCATTTTGTTGTGGAGTTCCTGCAGAACTGAATTGTCTAGCTATTCCCTTTGAATCACAAAACTCATTTAATGTATGATTGTAGAATTCTGTTCCATTATCACTTCGAATGCACTGGATTGTTTTGTCAGTTTGATTATCCACGAGTTTCATGAATTTTATCAATAGATGAGCTGTCTCATCGTTAGTGCCTAAAAAGAAAACCCATGTAAATCTGGAGAAATCATCAGTAACGACTAAACAATATGCATGACGTCCTAAACTCAAAACACTAACTGGACCAAATAAATCCATGTGTAACAGCTAAAGTATAGAGCCAAGTTTTGTATGAGCAACTGGTTTAAGAGGAAGTTTATGTTGTTTTCCTTTTGAACATGACAGACAATGTTCAGTTAATTGAAATTCTTTCAAAGGTAGGCCTACAACATGATTTCCTCTAACTAATTTTTCATATTCTTAATATTCACATTACCAAGACGCCGATGCCATAACAATGAATCACTTTCTGAGGATTTTGACAATAGACAAGACGCAGTTACAAAAGAATGTGATCCATTCATATCAAGTAAGTATGTGTCTTTGTCTCTCAAAGTTCTTAATAATATCCATTCATCAGGTATTACAAATCCAGATTTTAGAATAAGACATTCTTTATCAGTGAAATATGTTGAATATTGTTTGTCACAAATTTGAGAGACACTTAATAGGTTATGTTTTAGTTCCTCTACAAAATTAACATCTTCAAAACTTAACACACCATTGGACACTGTACCTTTCTTTATAATTTTACCTCCTTTGTCTCCGGCAAATATAACATATCCTCTATTGTATGGTTTTATATTTTGTAACAGAGATATATTACCAGTCATATGCCTTGAACATCCACTGTCAACATGCCAGACACTGTTGATACTGGATCTTGGATGTTCCTTCACAAATGAATGAGTTATTCAAATTTAGGAACCCAAGCCATGGTTGACTTGTGTACTCCATTTACATCTAAATATGATACATATTTCAAAATCATATCTCTTTTATCATTGAAAACATAATCTTCAACAATATCAGAAGCTGATTGAGTTGTTTTAATTTTCCATTTTGAATTGGTTTGATCAGACTTGTACCAATCTTTTGAAAGTTAGTATTGAAGATGAATTGTATTGAAGATGAATTGTCATTGACATTGAAATGTTTGATTTTTTGTTGTATTTTTTCTGTTTTAAATTTGTATTTGTACAAAACTTTTGTTATCAACAAACAAATTTGACTGATTTAAATTTCTTTTAACTCTGGCATTTATGAAAAATTGTTTTCTATTATTTTCAATGGAATTGTGAAACCTTTGTTTACTAGTCAATTGATATTGATGATGACAATTTCTAGCTTTGTGATTTGGCTTTCCACAAACATAACAACATTTATTATGATACGCATTATGCTCTCGAGTTGGTTTCTCAAACTATTGATGATAACATCCATAGTTATCATAGAATCTAGCTTCAGTATTTCTTTTAGTAATAGATTCTTTAATAGTCTCTTGTTTTCCTTTTACACTATGATTTGTCCTAACAGAATGATTTTCTCCTGAGACTAGCAAGGCTTTAAATTTAGCTCTATCTTTATGAAATGGATGAACTAGAGTAGGACCAGTTTTTTTTGTACCTAATCTACACACATCTAGTTTCACAAAATTAGCAATAATAGGAGACTTATTTTTAAAGAAACTTGTATTTGTTTCCTTAAAAATATAATCTTCTTTATCAATGTTGCCTTTTGAAACAAATCTGTTCTTGAAATCAGTTTTCAAGTCAGATAAAGATGTTGTAACATGTGTTCTTTCTTTGCTCTTAAATTCTATTGTTGGTTTTACTTTCTTTTCCTTATTAGACAAATTTGAACAATCATTTGTAACACGTAAAACTTCAGAACTTTCATTAATCACTGATGATGATTTACATGAAGATTTTTTATTACAATTTTTATTTTCTTCAAAAACTAATTCATCATCACTTTCCCATTCTTCAACCAACCCGTCCTTCTTCACATTTTCTGCAAAAGAATTGTCATGATTAAATTTAATTTCAGTTTTTATGACAGGATCAACAGTCAATGGAACGTTGACTGTAGGTTTTAAGTCAGACTTTGGTTGAAAACCTAATCTATAGGTCTCTTCATCATAAATGGTAATTAATGAAGGTAATGAAGTATAATCATGATTAATAGGTGGTGCAATGTTAGACTAACCAACTCCACCTTTACCACCATTAAGTTTTTGTGTCATTTGAGACTTGATTATACCTTCAACCATGTTTGAGGATAACTCAAATTTCTGAACAACCAGTTTGTAGATAAGAGTTCACTGTTAAGTTTGTTAACTTCCAAAGATAATTCATTATTGCGAATTGTCAAGTCATTTATATTACATTCTTTATCATAAAGATCCAATTTTGATTAATAAACCGATTCATTTAAACCATCTATTTCTTCTTTAAAAATTTTCTCATAAGTTTTATATTTTCTTGCTTGATATTGAAGCTTCTCAACTTCTAAAATCAAACATTCGTTGTGAACTCTATATCTGTTTACCTTTTCAATACAATCATTAGAACAAAGATTAATGTATACCTCGTTAGGTTTTAGTTGTTTCTTTGTCTCTTCATGAACTACATTCACCATGAAGACTTTCTCCACAAACTTTTCTGCTTCTGATGCCGGAGTGATCTCAACAGCATTGACTTAATTATCATAAGCAGATGCTGGAGTTTTCTCAACAGCTTCGATTTTTTTTTCTTCATCTGCTGGAGTTATCTCAACAGCTTTTTAATCAGACTCTTTCATCTTGACCGGAGTGAACTCAACAGTCATTTCTTCCTTTTCATTATTAACTTGAAACTGAGCTAGAGTAATCTCAACATCTATTTCATCACGGACCTGCACTTCTTCTACTTTCACCTCCTCAACTTGTTTACCCTTATTAGTTTCAGCTTCAACCTTTGCTTCTTCATCAAACACACCATCCAACAGATCATCTGATATGAACTCAGCAAGTAGATTATTTTTAGAATGCTCTTCATTAGGTTGAATTTCAGCTAACAGAGCAGTAGACAGCTTAATATCAAGAATTTCCATTTGATCAGACCAATCATATTCCTCATTGGTCTGAGATACCTGTGCTTTATTTTTGGATAAACTAGCTTGATCATTTTTAGTTTCAACTTCTATTGTCCCCATCTTCTTTCCATGATCATTTTGATATGATCTGGGTTCAGTGCATTCTCTGGCAAAATGACCAGGCTTGTCATAGTTATAACATCTCAAGCTAGACTTATCAAACCCTATTTTGCTTGAGTTGTTCACACTAAAGACTTTTCTACCAGTTCTTCTTGCAAAATTCTTTGCTCTATACACCACCATAGCCATTTGATACTTGATATCATTTTCTTCTACATCATTGGGATTAACTTGTTGCAAGTCATCAACCAAGATGTTGGGTGCACTTAATCTTCTTGTAGAAAAGGCTTCATAATGGTTCATGAATGATGTAAACATAATAGTTTTGATGAGGAGTTTGATAATAAGGCAAGGATTGGGCAAGGATTGATCTTTGATAGTTGGATGAGTAGATGTTGCTGGCTGTTGTTGTTGACACAACTGAGAGTAGCCGACATAATAATTTGGATTACCAGCCATTTTGACATATAGGGCCGATGCCTCAGCTCCAGTCGTGTTGATATAATTTGCAGCCCTTTGCTTATCATCCATATCATAAGATTTGATGGTTGAGATTAGATCACTAAGAGACAAGGTAAACAGATCCTTGGTTCTCTTTATGGTAGTGCAGTTGTTGTTCCAGCTATATGGGAGAGAATTTAGCAGCTTTTTTTTACTGTAATATTCTCCGGTGTAATTCCTGCACTCTTTATTTTTGTGATCAATTTCACAAACCTTGGCATTTGAGCTTCTAGAGTTTCACCAAGAGTATGATTGAACATGTTGAACTCTTGATTAAGCATATCCTTCCTTCTCTCTCTCATGTCTTTGTTTCCCATAATTTGTTCTTCCATTACATCCCATAAATCCTTAGCTTTGGTATAATCTTTAAATTTCTGAGCTATTTCAGTGGTAAGTGCCATAGTGATGGCAGCATACGCTTTATCATCAAGCTCCATTCTTTTCAAATCATCTTCATCCCATAAATGTTCAGGTTTTGGCACCAAGTCTCCTATTTCATTTTTATATACGGGATATATGGACCCTGTTTGATGGATCTCATCATCCTAGATTCAGTGTAAATGACATGGTTTTCAAACCTATAAGCCTAATCAGGGTAATCTTCTTCGTTGAGCAGACGAGGTGGTTTTGTGCTTGTACCAATCTCATTGTCAAGATTAATAGTAGCAGTGATGAGCTTCAGATTTGCCATTTTCTAACTTAAAAATAAGCAATTCTTCAAACTCAAAAATACTAGCGCGAATAATCAACTTCCCGCGCGAAATCCAGAGTTCTAGCGCAAACAGTACAAAGTTTTCGCACGACAAGTTCTGTAACTGAATTTTGCAAAATCTTCAAGTTTTCTCGCGAATGGAATATTTTTGTAACAAAATTTTAACCAACTCTTGTGAAACTTAAACCTTTCGAGCGAAAAATAACTTTTCGCACAGAATCACCAACTTTTCGCTTGTTTGATCTCTTCAATTTCGAAGGTTTCCAGCTTCAATCTTTCACCAAATTGATTAAAATTTGATTAATTAAGTGTTCAATTAGAGATTTAGATTCAATTAAGATCCTAATTGTCTCTAATTGATTCAATTAATCTCGTTTAAGTTCAAAAACATCTCCAAAACATCGAACACTAAGTTAATCAGCTCCACCATCTTCAAATATGATCAAATTCAGTAGAAATCAAGTAGAACTTCGAATATCAAGCAATTCAATGTTCACGAACACTACAAATCACTTCTTCAATCTTCTGTTGGGTTTCGACCAACAAGAATAAATTGAAGATTTCCAAGTCAACAGAAAAGTCAACATAGAAGATGAAGAATTGAAGCTTGAAGTCAACAAGAGTCAACATTATTAGTCTAGTGTTTATTTTGTAATTATTATAAATGCTAGATTAGTATAAATAGCAATACTTATCATCATTTGTAGGTGGATGGTTCACCACCAAGTGTGGGAATCACATTCCATCACCAACATCATATCATCATCCATCATGGATGATGAATTCATCATCAAATCAATAAACAACAACCATTAAACACTTTTGTGTTCATCATTATTGAATTTTAGCATCTAATCATCAAATTTTGTTCATATCAATTTGAATCCTAAGATCCAAGCTTAACGATCATGTTCAAATCGGGAACATACATCTTCAAATCAATCGATCTAGAGCATACCAAGCTCTGATACCAATTGTAAGGATCTGCATAATAACAAGATCGATCTCGTGATGAAAATGCGGAATGTTAACATCACGGAATAAGATTGTATAGTAGATGATGAATACAAACACAAATGTAAATAAACTTTGAAGTATATTGCTCTTTGATTTGAATGAATTACAATGAGTGTGAAATCAGGAAATGACAAAATCTTATTCAATTACATTAAGAACTAACTATTTATACTAATCTAAGAAGTTCTCGCATAATTCTCGCGCGACTTCAAAGAGATCGCGTGAGACGAAGGTTCTCGCGCGGCAACTCCAGGTTCTCGCGCGACTTGATCTTGATCATCTTGACTTGATTTCCCGAACCTCTAGGTTCAACCCCTACACGTATACCACCGTCGGTGAACTTAATGATATGTTTGTTCGTAAGGTGGGGTTATACATGGAGGCTAATTTTCTATTTAATATACTCTCTTATGAAAATCTTTCTGATGCTCAGAAGAATACCTTGGAAGAGCATATGGCGGTAACTTTTTATAAGTTACATGTCTGTTATTCGTTTTCACATAACTAACTTTTTTTGTGCTTGTACCAATCTCATTGTCAAGATTAAGAGTAGCAGTGATGTGCTTCAGATTTGCCATTTTCTAACTTAAAAATCAGCAATTCTTCAAACTCAAAAATACTAGCGTGAATAATCAACTTCTCGCGCGAAATTAAGAGTTCTCACGCAAACAGTACAAAGTTTTCGCTCGACAAGTTCTGTAACTGAACTTTGCGAAATCTTCAAGTTTTCTCGCGAATGGAATCTTTTTGTAACAAACTTTTAACCAACTCTTGCGAAACTTCAACCTTTCGTGCGAAAAATAACTTTTCGCACAGAATCACCAACTTTTCGCTTGTTTGATCTCTTCAATTTGAGGGTTTCCAGCTTCAATCTTTCACCAAATTGATTAAAATTTGATTAATTAAGTGTTCAATTAGTGATTTAGATTCAATTAAGATCCTAATTGTCTCTAATTGATTCAATTAAGCTCGTTTAAGTTAAAAAACATCTCCAAAACATCGAACACTAAGTTAATCAGCTCCACCATCTTCAAATATGATCAAATTCAGTACAAATCAAGTAGAACTTCGAATATCAAGCAATTCAATGTTCACGAACACTACAAATCACTTCTTCAATCTTCAAATCAATCGATCTAGAGCATACCAAGCTCTGATACCAATTGTAAGGATCTGCATAATAACAAGATCGATCTCGTGATGAAAATGCGGAATGTTAACATCACGGAATAAGATTGTATAGTAGATGATGAATACAAACAAAAATGTAAATAAACTTTGAAGTATATTGCTCTCTGATTTGAATGAATTACAATGAGTGTGAAATCAGAAAATGACAAAAGCTTATTCAATTATATTAAGAACTAACTATTTATACTAATCTAAGAAGTTCTCGCTTAGCTTTCGCGCGACTTCAAAGAGATCACGCGAGACGAAGGTTCTCGCGCGGCAACTCTAGGTTCTCGCGCGACTTGATCTTGATCATCTTGACTTGATTTCACGAACCTCTAGGTTCAACCCCTACACGTATACCACCGTCTTTGAACTTAATGATATGTTTGTTCGCGAGGTGGGGATATACATAGAGGCTAATTTTCTATTTAATATATGCTCTTATGAAAATCTTTCTGATGCTCAGAAGAATGCCTTGGAAGAGCATATGGCGGTAACTTTTTATAAGTTACATGTCTGTTATTCGTTTTCACTTAACTAACTTTTTTTGTTTAACTTAAATGTAGAGACGCTTTAACTTTAATGATATTGAACGAGATCATGAACGCGCATCAATAGAGGGTGGCATTCGTTCGATCTTTCACTAGGTTAAGTTTGATTTTGAGTAGTTTAAGGTTAACCTACTTATGTTTAGTTTTATGACTAGATTAGTTAATATTGTTTATTTACGTGTGAAAATTGTATGTCTTCTATTAAAATTATTGCATTTTGTGTTATTGGGAAATCTAGATTTATTTCTATAGGCATACAAATTGGTTGAAAAATTGGTAATTAAAAAATATTAAAAAAAGATACCATTAGCGGCGACATGTCTCCCGGTAATTTTTAAATTTAAACAACTAGCGGCGATAATTTCACTGCTATTAATATTAATAGCAGCGACATCATTAGCGGCGACTTATTAGGGGCAAAAATTTAGTCATTAGCGACAAATTAATAGCGTCGACTTATTACCAGCGCCAAAAAATAACGGCGATTCTGACCGTTATGAGCGGCGATTTTTGTCGCCACTATTGGTCGAAAATTTTGTAGTGACCTACTGGTAAACCATAAAAATAAAAAGCTTTGAATATCATCAAAAAAATCAAACATTAATCTTTTATTTGGTTGCAGGCAATTCAAAATAATATTTATTTCCAGTGTTGTTTAAAGTAAACTAGTTTTTGTTCATCGCGCGCGTGATGGATATATTAAAACAACTTGAAGCACAATAATTTTTTCATGTTCGGGCTCAGAACCGGTGTTCAGTTGCGACTTCAGATCGCAATAGGTAGTCACGCCAAAACAACCAACATTGCTCCGGTTTTATGATCACCACCCTCGGATTTAAGCTGATCTATACAGGGAAACAACAACATACTCAACCGAACCATTTGGCCACAATGCAGCCAATATCGATATAATCGTCTGTCTTAGATGAGACATAGCTCGTCGTCATTGACTTTCTTAGCATCAAAGAAACAATACCCAACGGACACGGGAAAAAGAACCACGAAAATAGTGACGAAGATATATTGAACCAACAACAAGTCTGGGATGAAGAGGTCCTCATCATCATCGACTAAAGTAGTGATGTGCATGGAACCAATAGCAAGCCTCAAATGTGTTCTTCATCATCATAACCAACGATAGGGACAACAATGTTGTCATCCCTTGGATTCAAACACGTATCGAAGAGACACATCAGCAAAGGGGTAACAGTGGTGGTCACACAACTACCATCGCCACCCTTCCGACTCTACCTCAACTCCAAGGAGGAGGCTAAGTAAGCCTTTAGTCCCTTCGTAACCGACACAGGAAATCAGACTATTAATCACAGATGGAAAGCAAACCGAGGCATGTACTAACTGTCCAAGGGCCGGAGTTAGGTGATGGTGGCCAAGACACGCACAACCATAGCCACTAAGACCAAAAGACCCAAATAGACCACCGGAGCATGGTGGCGTTGAAGGAAAACAAAAGACAAAACACAGGCCATACTTGGGGGCACACATGCATCGACAAGCACGTAAAATAGCCAGAGATCAACGGCGACAGCCAACGCAGGTGAGGAGCGGTGACTACGGCCGGGAAACCTTCATGCCCCACCTCTACCACCACCGCCCCCATCAACCTAAAGTAGGACTCGGAGAACATCGACGATGACACCCACCGCCGGAGTCGAGTAGATCGACACACGTCGCTTTCTCTGTCTAAAAAATTGTACCCAACGCCGTCGACACAAAGATGTACTCTGATATCACCACACGAACCCTGAGGTACATAAACGATAGCATCGGCAACCATGGTGACAACTGGCGGCCAAAAACATTCACGGCTGCGATAGAAAATGGTGAGGAAAGTGAGGGCAAGTCAAAGCAACAGGTTAGATAAAGGGGGAGGTTAAAGCAATGAAGGTAGTACACTAAGCATAAGCAGCAGTAGACAATTATAACTGTTCATTCATACACACATTAATAATAAGGTAAATTAATAACTTAAATTTAGATTGGCATTAGCTATATATGACACTTATATAATATAAAATGTTTTCCAAATGAAACGCGGATGAATCATTTGATACTAATATTAGTCATGATGTTGGGAAGATTCATTAAACTTGACACTAATGTATTTTGTAAGAAGTCTTGTTTTCTTGTCGAACATCGTATATATCTTAAATTATTAAACTTGACATTAATGTATTCTTCTACAGGTCTTGTTTTCTTGTCAAACATCATATATGGCTTGATTCATTATACTTGACGTTAATATATTCTTCAACAAGTCTTGTTTTTTTCAATTAAGTTTTATTTTGTAGTATATACCTTGGATTGTGTCGAGTACTTATTTAGTAGTCTATTATGAGTTTAGAGAGATGATTCATCTAATAAGGATAAGCTAAGGACTCAAAAGGTTTTAAAAAGCAAATAAATGATTTCCTGCCATAGTGAACCATATAGGATGTTACAACATGCCGCTTGACAATAATAGCATTATTCTGAACAAAGCAAGTTCTTTTGACAACTTCTGCCATAATAATCATTGGGAGCTCAACATTGGCAAGGAATGGTTATTCCAACCTTAGTGGATTTTATTGCTCCTCTCAACATCACCACTTTGTTGAGGGTACCAAAAGGACTATTGAAATACAATTGCTTTTATAAAATGTGCCCAATATCTGGTTTTGAACTTAGTTCCTTTATCACTACTGATTTCCTACACCATTTCATCTTTTCTCTTCTTAATGTTGGTAAAAAAGATCAAAATGCTTTTAGCAATGCGTTCTTTTAAAATAAATAAAGAAAATCCAAGTAAACTGTGACATCCATCACCTAATCAGGTTAGTTGACTTTTAGTAAACTCGATTTTTTTATTGACTTTGACTTTATAAGGTTGACCGTGAGACTTTGATCTATTGAATTGTTTATATGTTACACCAGTACTAAAAATTTATATATTCATAAAATAATGATCATTAGATCATATATATACTAATTAGACAACGTTGCAACACATAAAAAGTGATTATGTTTTTACAACGACACACAATCATTGTATTTAAACTCGTAGCACATTTTATTATATGAAAGTTATACTTTTGAAAGTCGTGGGCAGATTAAATAAACCCTAGTACCCCTTCCTCCCCTGACCACAACTTGCGAACACCCCCCCCCCCCCTCTGTTGCCATCAACAGCCCTTCCTTCTCCATCCATGACTGATCGAGCACATGCAACCGGTTTCGTACGAAGCTTGTTGTTACAAAATTGGTGGGTCTCAGTTTCATTATTCCTTCCCCATTCTTCAACGGGTTAGAACATGTTTATTTAGTTTGTTTCGTATGTAACTCGGTTCGATTAGGGTTATCATGGCAGGTGCAAATGAGGCAAAACAAATGCGTGTGCTCGCGGGCTCTGTGTGTGTGTGTCTGTCTGTCTGCATGTGTGGTAGATGTATGCAAGTGTTGTATGTATGTGATGTATGCATGTGCGTATGTACGTATGTATGTATGTGTAGGAATGTATGTCTGGACACATATGTATGTATGTGCATGGTTGTGTGTATGTGTGTTGGTGTGTGGCTACTGATGAGGACAGACATAACTGTTAGACCTAATATATCATTAATCATAAGTTAGTGTAATTACTGTATTATTGTTTTATAACCTAAGTATTGGTGGTTAAGGTAGTTATGGTGGTAAAATGAACCACTGGTTTTATGTTGGGTACCCGCCAAGTTCAACACATATAAATACCCCATTTTCCTTTATTTGTAAAATGATGATTGAATGTACAAGAATGTTTCTATAAATTTCTCTCAATCATCCCTCAACATGGTATTAGAGCATGTTCGCTCTTGGGAATATTTATGCGAGGAAGAAGAACGGCTTTGAAGAAATCATCTTCATCGTTTCGTTCCCTGTTTTCTACCAATAAACCAAAATTCAACCAGAAAGTGAAATTTGATCAAACTTGTGATCAGATCCTCTTCTAGACAACCATAAGCAAGAAAATGTGAGAACATCAAATAAGATAATTTATAGAAAATGAAACCGGAAGTCATGGACCCTGTTCCACGTTCACAAGTATTAATCACACTGAAATCGAAATCTCAATTAACAGCAAAAAAGAATTGAATTTACTACAATCAAAATTCTCGAAAGCATAGACGAAGAAAAGAGTATCATGAAATCTTACAGTGACGACAAAAAGAAAAAGCAAGAACTGAAAACATAATCAAATCATTTTCATTTATCGAAATCAAATCAAATAAAATCCAGAATTGATTTGAACAATTCATATTATTATTGGAATCAAAATCCTAAATCGAGAGAAGAAGACGAAGTCGACAGGCATCATCAAGACGTGGAAAAGTCAAAATTGAAAGTTTAACCATAGTAAGAAAATGTATTAAGAAAGTTTTCTTCTATTGAATTGAACCCATTTTTCAAGAAACAAAATAAACAACAAAAAAAAACATTTAAAAATCAATTTTTCTTATTGATATTTCTTAAAAAAAGAAAAGAACAAAGTTTAGAGAATTTAGTTAAAGGGTTATTCAAATCGATTTATATTTTGTTAAAACTCAAAATTAAATGATTCCAATATTACAAAGAAACCAAATTCATCACAAAATTATTAAAATTTTTCAATAATTAGCAAGTTAAACTTAAATCTACAAAATTCACCTAGCAAGCAAGAACCAAACCTTTGTGGTTCAAATAGCAAGGAAGATCGAACCAATCTTGGTTCCAGTATCAAGTAACTCCAATACTTCGTGACTCGTTGAGTATAGCAAGTAACTCCAAAACTTTTGTACGTTGAGTATAGCAAGTTAGTGCATAAAAACCTGATTAGCAAATAGGTTAGGAGGACATATAGCCCCGATTAGGAAGTTGGTTGGGAGCAAAGAAAATTTGCTTAGTAAGTTGCCCAAAAGCAAATAGCAAGCAAGCAAGTTAGTCCTATGTGGCAAGTTCGACCTATGTGGCTAAATGAAAAATACAACCTGTGTGTCGTTTATAAAAGACCTGTGTGGCAAAGAAAGAAGAAGACAAGTGTGCAAAGTAAAAAAACAAGACCTGTGTGACAAATCAAAGCAAGAAGTACAAGAACAAGACAATTCATCATTTGATCAATTAAATAGCAAGCAAAACCAAGCAAGAATCAAACAACTAAATGTGATCATGGATATCAAAAGTTGTAGCAAGGAAAAGAAAAAGATGTTAAACTTCAAGAAAAGTTCAATAACAAGAATGAAGAAAATGAAAGCAACAACAATACAATGTGAAGAAAGAAGATATAAATGCATGAAACGATAAATCAAAATTAGGGAGAGAATGTTGGACCTAATATTTGATTAACCCTAAGTTAGTGTAATTAATGTATTGTTGTTGTATAACCTAAGTATTGGCGGTTAAGGCAGTTAATGTCGGTTAAATGACCCACCGTTTTATGTTGAGCCGAATGTGTCAAGTCACAACCGGTGTAAATATGTGCGCATCGTGACCTTAATGTTGTAAAACCGATGTATGAATGTTAAGTGTAAGATCGAATTAGAATGTATCTGTTTGATACATGTGGGGATGTCCAGTGTGTGGGTCAAAGTGTATGTGTATGAAGTTAGTGAATATATGAGTGTGGTGTTAAGTGTGTTAATGTGTGTGTGGACTAAATGTGCATGTATATGAGCTCAAGTATAAAAATAAAAATATATTGTGCATATAATGTATATATATAGGTTGGGACATGGACATATGTGTATGCATTATGAGAGATACGTGTGTGTTATGGGTACACAATTAAGAGTGAAACATATGACTAAAATAAGCCAGCCCTAAATTTAATGAGAACCTAATAGTAGAAAGTTAAAGATTATTTCTGATTGTAAATAATTATTGATAAGTGTTTAACACTCATGTTGGACCACACTCTAGTAAGGACTCTTTGCTTTGAACCAATTGTTTTACGATAAGATGAGTTTCGCGAGCCCATTTTTATATTTTTTCCTTCAAGGGAAAGAATGTTTAAAAGGCTTTATTCTTTTATGATTTGAAATACTATTTTAATGCTTTTGGACATGATATGTGTTAGTGTTGCAAATGTGAATTAATGTGAAACTCTATTGTATTCTATCATAATTTTTAGCCTCAGGATTAGAGCCATTGGAGAGGTATTAGTAATATTGTTGGGTTGACACCCCCACCCTTGTAGTTGGTATACTAGTTATTTAGACCAACTTTATTTTAAGATGGCGTTGGGTGAATATAATCCGACATACTCATGATATACTTATCGTTAGGTTCAATTGTGACATTATGCAACATATTAACTACTTTTGCATATACTTTACACACTTATATGTCCTACTTATACTACACATCACTTCTTATATTATTCTAAAATTACGAATTCATCAACCCTATGTTGACATTTTCAAACATTCATTTCAAGTAATAATAATGCATAAGGAGCTAGAGATTTCAAGGACTTTAGTAAGACTAATAAGAAAGCTCTTCATGGGCTGTTGGATGCATTGCATTGTGACTAGACATAACTTGATGCTTAGTTGTTTGATTTACTTGATGTGTGTGTTTTGTCATAGATTTGTCATGGGGTGTGGGATTTATATTTTATACTTATTTATAACTATGTTGTTGTGGAAGTTACTAACCATAACACAAGTCCCCATTTGTGTCGGGTGATATCATAACACGTTATTTGATCTTCATTTAGTGATTCTTTAATACACATCAATGCGTTTTGACGATCTTATTTGTTGCATCCTTGTGTTTCCGCTGTCAGTGGGGGTATGATAGATTGGTATTAGATCATTCGTTATAGAGAATTAGGTGAATTACTCGATCTATACTATAACCTGAGAACCTATATGCATGATAGGATTACGTGTGCAATGATATACACATGTATGTTCTGTGTACTTAGTAGAATATGACATGTTCTATTTGACTATTTTCTCCTGATGAAAAATATTTATACTTTTTCCTTCTAAGTCATGTTGTCTGTTGCGCTACCAATTCTCCCACCCACATGCGTGATCACATTTGATTTAGAGTCCAAGTATAAGGTAGTGCCATCTGACAACAAGATGCATTCACATACTAATTCAGAGTCAGAGCCTGATGAGGTGTTGTCCAACTCATCAAATTCATTAGTTCCAGCGGTTCCAATGGTTCAGGCACTTCTAGTAGTTCTAGCAGCTCTGTTGCTTCTTGTAGTTAGATATTCCCCACAAAAGGACCGTTCGGAGTGAATGAAGTAGGAGCACTCCAGATGATGACTGCTAATAAGAGGACTTTTCCTACCGACACGATTATCGTTCAGCCGCTAGTACCAGTTAGGGAGGCGGATCCTAATCTCACATAAGATGAAGAGAGCGAGTACTACATTTGAAAATGCTCATCTTGATATGTCATCCTGTTCTTTAGTACTAGGGAGAGTCACGATGGACCTATATGAGAAGAATATTGAGCTAGGAAGACTTTTGGAATTTGTTGTTTTATTTGATATTTAACACTTGAGTACTTATGACTTGTTATTATTGGATATAGTATTTTGAGATATTGGTTTTTTGAAGAGGTATTTCTTTGTTTGGATTGTAACCATACATTATTTGGAATTTATTTATGTTATGGAAATTTTGGAATATTATCGTTGGTTATATACATGAGTGATTAGGTAAATACCAAGCTTTGGTTGATCTAAAACTTACGCGCTATCCTTCCATGTATAGAAAATGCCTTCTAGAAGAGTGGCGAGTACTAGCCGAGCCAACTGTGCATCAAGAGGTGAAAGAACCGGTGGGTGTGGAGGCGATCACAATAACATGAATAAGAATGGATGCACCTATGACTACAATATACCTCCATACGCTTTGCTTACACATTGTGCTTTTAATTTTGAATATCCATGCTTTGTATGTAGTAATGTTGTTCAAGCTATTATAAGTAAATTGTGATGGTCAAAAAATTGTTAGGTCAAGTGGTTAGGAGACTATCACACGGATGTTGATTGGCTTGCGCCAATATTACCCCCACTAGCTATAATGAGCAACTGTGTTTCTACTTATTAATTAAAAGACATTTTTATTAATTATTTAAGTGTGTTAATTAATTATTTAATTATTAATCTAACCAATATTATAAAATAACCTAATATCACCCGATGATGTGACAAATATTACACAATAAGCTGAATAATGTGAAAACAATTCGTTTTTTATATATAAACTTTATACCTGTTTTAAAGATTAAAAAAATACTTATTTTTATCGTGTTATTTTTTTAATAAAAAAATAGTATTCTATGTAAAAGTTATGAGTGTTTTAAAAAAAGTTTGAAACTTAACAAATGTGACTAAGATTAAAATACCCTTGGTATATCATTTAGAGTTTTAATTATTTATTATGCCACTAATTTTTTTAACCCTTGGATCTAGGGGTGTGTATGGGTCGGTTTGGTTTGGTTTTGACAGACCTCAATCAAACGACATTAATTAGGGTTGATCGAAACTATTAAATCTAAGTGCCCGATTTCACTAGTCGCTTCATATGTTTTTTTAGTTTTAATTGAATATTACCTAATTAATTTATTTTGATTGGATAATCTGGGTGTTGGAAAATACTAAAATACCCTCAATTTTAACGGAGATCTTAACGGTATTAGTGGAGTAGATGGAAATAAGAATATTTGGTAAAATACAGTGATTGAAATTAAAAAAAAAATTTTAGATTGAAATGATAAATTCAAAAAAACGTCAAGAGTGAAATTAACATTTTACTCTAAAATAAATAAAAATTTAAATTCTTAAAAAACAATAAAATCCAAGAAAGTTGTTGCCCGTGTTAGAGTGAATTTGGTATGATAGTTGTCATTGAGCAATGCCTACGCATATAATAATTGTACATTGCTGGGAAACTTGTACGTCACTATTGATCACCGATAAGAATTAACATTGAATAATATTAAACCGTGAACGGTGCGACGAGAATCTATAAAACTTGTGATAGCTGACACGATCCAGTTTCTAATAGAATTTGTAACAAAGCGTAGAAAAATTCAGAATATCGCAACGATATATTCAGAATCTTATAAAATCTTATATACCAAATGTTATTAAAGTCAATCAAATTTTGACACGGCTTGTTTTTAAATAAAACTCATGTCGCAACGTAAGAAATATAGAAGTGTTGTAATATTATATTTAAAATTATATAAACCATTATATATTCAAAGTTATAGAAAATTCAAATTTTAACCCCTTGATATTGATAAAAAAAATATTTAATACATCGATAGATTTAAAGAAATCACAAAGGTATTTGAAAGTTTTAAACATTGAATATTAATAATTATTATGAAAAGAAAAATACATATAAAAGTATCATAAATATTAAAAAATAACCAAATTAGAATATAAAAAAACAAAGATACTATTCATCTACCTCGTGATTAATATGTATGTATATAACTAGTGAAATCCCCTCGCGCGTTGCGGTGAGAATTCGATCAATATCAGTTTGGTTTATTACGGTATTTTGTAAGGTACCAGCACTAGAAATAACTATCAAAAAAGAAAACCAAAAAACTAAATTGTAATATGCCCAAACGGATATCGACACATGTTTTACATCAATCGAAACCTCAAAAACCAATTAATACCAATTTTGATTATACTGATATCGATACCAATGTTGTGATCAAAACCGGTGCGTTTCATCATGGCGTCGGTACGTTATCAGAACTTGCTATAGCATATGATACAAATAATCTCTATTATAAATACAACTTCATTTTCAACATTGTTCATACGAAATCAGTTGGTTGGTTCTAGTTCTGTTACTATCGACATTGATTTGACTCATTAAGTATTTGTATGATATCGGCACTTGGTATAACAACCGAAAATGTAAAAACGAATACCAATATATATACCTAAATTCTGAAGATAATACCGTATGATCAGAATTATAAAGCATTACATTATATTAATAGAATAACGAAAAGGGTAAACATCGACATATATAAAAATAGATATGTCACAACGCTATACTCGAAGTTTTTCAAACATCTTATCCTAAATGTTATTATAGAAAAAACAATTCATTTATAACAATAAAATATAAGAAATAGTTTTATATTAACACAAAAATTGCCCTCACAAAATGCACACTCGCTTGCTTCATTTATTACTAAGCTTTTAAGGGTGACACGTAGTATTATGTTAAGTATTATATATCAAAATAAGCGGACCAATCAAATGAACTTACTGTTCATCTACTTGTTAATTGTAAAGATATATAATGGAAAGTAATTTATATGTATGTATATAATGGAAAGTAATTTTGTAAAACAAATCGATACTTAGATCTTACAATAGGGCCCACTTTCACCCGTGAGACGTGCTGGACCCACAAAGAGAAGCGTGGAGCCGTGAAGCCGTCTAAGGTTTATGGCTTATTGGTTATTGCTTTTTCTTCGGATATATGCTTGTGCTCTCTCGAAGGGGTTCCAGTGGACCCATTTATTATATCTTCCCTCCAATTTTTATGTATTAAAATAAAAAAAATTTCCACCGTACTTTATTTGCACACCAGAATCAGCTTCATTTATAAAATGTACTAGTATTGTTAGTTTTGTTTTAGGTCGCAATATTATACTTCAAAACCTATTTTTAATCAAAATACAAATAAGAAATACTAATATACTTTGTAAGTTTGAATTTGATATAAAATATATTACGTAGGTGTAAAAAGATTAGATTTTCTGTGGATCATATTTTTGTTTGTTGCATGCTTGTCAAGCTTACAGGATGGTAATATAAAGTGTAACATAAGATTAAATGTGAACTGGATTCGGTGGTGTAGTGGTGTTACAATAATAACCGCTGATACCTTAGTTTAACAATAATTAGGGTCAGCTCAATGTTTTTTGAGGCATAATCAAACTAAAAAATATAAGGTCTTTTTCAAAAAAAATTCTTTAAAACCCTTATCCTTTATCTGGGCTTGGGACTGATAATAATAAACCAAATCGTTTATAGTTGATAGAGTTAAAATTTTTATTATTATATATTGTCTATAGATGTTGAGATTAAATTTATTTTTTAGCCTTATATGATGCAAATTCGTCAATAAAATATTCATAATTAAATCCTTCTAGAAATACTTTTTAATGGTCAAAGCAGCTAAGCTGTTTAATTTTTCTTGTGACATTGTAGATTTTAAGTCATTGTTTATAAACTTTAATATGGAATAGCTTCGTTCTACGGAAGCAACGGTTAGAAAAATACTTAACAAAATTCTGTAGTCAATATATGCATTTGGAAAAGAATTAAAACCTTACTTATAATTCAAGATATTAATAAACGTGTTTCATTCTAAATTAATAATATCTCTTAACCTTTTTAATATGTGATATAAATCCAAACAACTAATCTCTATAGTATCATCATGTTTTAAAATATGTTCAGGTTAATACAATTATTCTTTAAACTTTCTTCATTCACGAAATTTAACTTTTTAGTACCAAACAAAAGACCAAAAATACATTCGAGCTCTTTAAATTGCTCAAATCTACTTTTATGTGAAAAAATAGCTTGTAATACAATGTATAAAAGGTTATCAGTTTTAAAACTTTCAGTTGTTTTTTCAAAGTTTTATTATCAATATTTTTATCAAAATTTTTATTTTTACAAAAAATACGTTTATCATGAAAAGTAGGCTTTATGTTCATCTTTATAGCAATGTGTTTAGCTGCAATCATAACATTTTCAAATCACTCATCTCTGTACTTTAACAAACTAGGGCTTGATCCCCGACGCGGGTTGCGCATTATAATTTATAGGGACACAGTAAGCTGAGCCTTAAACAGTTGTTAACACAATGTTTGTGTCATCAAAGTCACAACATAATTGTATAGCGTAACTCAAAAAAATGTACAGTTGCGGCTACACACCCTAAATGGTTGCCAAGCCAGGACAACCAACATTGGTCATGGTGTATCATTATAGCCACGAAACAAACAAAACGAAGGGCCTCAGATGGACAAACGTCCATCATCTTCGACACCATCAAACAACAATCTAACCCAATAGGAACAGATCATCAACAAACAAACAAAGTCTCACCTGTCTCTAACTTGTAAACCAACAAGGCCAGAACAGATAAAATCCAACGTTAGAAAAGTCTCAGATGAACACACGTTCATCATCATCGACATAAGCAACAAACAATAACAAAGTCTTAGCAGGTGAAATCGTTACAAAGAAGGTGGATGTGGATTCTAAGGCATTATGGCCAGTTAGAATAGGCATTCCCAATAGCATTATCCATAGCTTCAAGAAATGGATAATTGCTAAGAAAATTGGGGAAACTTTAAGGGAAGATATTAAGGTACAAAGGATATGAAGGAGTACAAGAGGGATGTCTTGAAACAAAAGTTTGAGAACTTTGATTTTATTAGAGGAGAATAAATGACAACAACAAATCTGATATATATTGAACTCCTAGACTCTCTCAATGAAGCTAGTGTGAAGATGAAGAATAGTGACATTCTCAAGAAGTTATTAAGGTCACTGCGCAAGTTATGAACAATTTACACAGTGACCATAAAAAGAGCTGAGAATTTGAAGACTATGACACTTGAAAAACTATATGGTATTCTTAGTGCCTATCATATATAGATGGATGCAGATGAAGGTCTTTAACGTTTATGGATTTTATTCGTAAACCTTATCAATCTCACCAATCCCATCAGATACTAATGGTGAGTCATCAAGTATCGATGATCACCTATCATGAATCACCATCTACTAAAACAACCCCTTCTATACCATTCGATAGTTGGAATCAAAACTCATCAACTACCATGAATCACCAACTACTAAAAAAGCCCCTTTTGTACCAAGCAAATTTCTTCCAACTCTCTTAACAAGTTCTAGAATGCATACATCCAAATGATCTTGAGGAACTTGACATCAACTACCAGATAGATAAGATCTTTTTTAGTGCTAAAAGTTCAAACAAAAAACTAATGAGAAGTTTCAAAGATACAAAAGATCTGGATTTGATAAAAAAAAAAACAAGTGCAAAATTAAATGATATAACTGTAACCTGGGTCACTTTGCCAAAAAATGCAAAGCACTAAAGTCTAATCCATCATCCTCTGGAACTTCTAGTTTCACGTCAAAATCAAACTACACCTCACCATTACCATCACCTCATGCTCCATCAAAACACATAATTATTATGGCAATTGAATAAGATAAAATTGATTAGAGCTTTTAGATTAAAGAAGTCTCACCAATCAACAATGCTTTGTTGGTAGGAAGCTCAACTTTTTCATCTTAGGTAGTGCTTGAACCTTGTTGTACACCTAATGTATTGCTAAGGTAAATGTGTAATGAAATCATAAACTGCATCTCATGAAATCAATTAACATTCTTAAAATTAAGAAAACAAATAATGCTAAAAAGAAAAGACAAAAAAGCTAGAGAAAATTGTTTCATCATTAAAACATGAACAAACCAATTTAGAGAACCAAATTGATGATCTTACAGTAAGAATGAAATTTATACTAGGTAACCTAGCAATAACAAATACTTATGTAAATAAATACAAAAATCTATAAAGATTGAGAAAATACTTGTCTTTACTAAGAAGTCCCAAAAGTTGTATCAAAGCGAGACAAGTTTGGAGTGCAATGTTGTGGAACCCCCAGATGTAGCTTGGAAGTAAAAGAAAACGTGTCTGTCAATCCTATTATTGCCGAATATAATAAATCCTATAAGAAGCAAGTGGAAGAAGAAGAAATGATTAATCTGAATACGATAAAGGTGTCACCCGAATCAATAAAGAAAGATTGCAAGAAGCATTCAACTGAGAACAAGAAAATTTAGCAGGTAAAGTTTGTCAAAGAAGCAAAGCAAACCAAGAAGATCCAATCATCATCTTTATATGAATATCATATTTGTTCATCTAGATTAGTTTCACCTAATTAACCTAAACTCTAAGGAAAGAGTTGCTATAATAGGAAAGTGCATGACAGAAGTTGTTGTGCTAGCACTTCAATGAATTCTCAAGAGAGACTGTACATTAAAAAATCTCTTAATAAAGCTATCAAAATCCATAATACACGGTTTTGTCAGAAGAAGATTGATCTAAATTCTCATGTTAATCAGAAACTGAAAAAAAGGCTGAAAAAGGTTATAGAAAAGGAGAAAAGTAAAGGAATAAGGCATTGGTAGAGGAAGACTTCAAGAAGAAGGTGGTTCTTGAAAACTTCATTGATCACGAACTGATAGCCGAAGGAAGGTACATCTGAGGATAGAGCTAAATGATCTTGAAAAAAAAATCAAGGTGGCTAGGAAGCACAAGGAACAACTTCTTATCTGTATGGTATATGGAGAGGATGACCACCTATAAAGCATTGTTACAATAATCCAATGTCAATAAGGAAAAGATTTGTGAGTACCTACCATGTTGTTGATAAATCCTCTAGAAGATGGGAAGTTACATCCTAGACTTTTTGACAACAGACCAAACTTCAGGCTACTAACAAGATAAAATCATCATCTAAGAATAACTGCCGAATCAGTCAGCAGTTAACAAATCAATTACTAGTTAATTGCTAAGAAAATCCTCAAGCTCTACCAGATCATAGCCACTCAGCTTTACATTATCAAAGAAAACAACTACCAAGGGATCAATAGTGCTCTAAGAATAAATAATAGGTCCCCATTTAACACTCATTTATTTCTTTATGTGTTGGTACATTCATAGACAAAGATAACTTATGGATTTTGGATAGTGGATGCTCTCGGCACACATGACAACTGACATATCATGTCTACTGAATCTTGAACCATATGATGGCGAATCTATTGCTTTTAGAAGTGATAAAAGAGGAAGCTATATTACTAGAAGAGGCAACTTAGTAATGGGTAGGCTAAGCTTTGATACGGTGAACTATGTGAAAAGAGTTAAACTATAACTTGTTGAGTGTATTTCAACTATCTGATCAAAAGCACAACACTTTTGTCATAAAGCATGAATGCATTGTTCTCTCACCTAGGTTTGTCAATTCCAATGATAAAATTCTCTTATGAGCACCCAAAAAAGACAATATGAACATAGTGAATATGTAGAATGCATCACCTTTACAAAATTTTTATTCTTTTGTATCTAAATCCTCTGTGGATGAATTATCTCTTTGACATAGAGGACTAGCACTTGTAAATCTTAAACGCATAAAAAAACTTGTCATAAATGCTTTAGTCAAACAACTACCAAATAAGAAGTTTTCATGTGCTTATCATTGTGTTGCAAGCCTAAAAGAAAAGGAACAAATGTCTTCTTATAAGTCCAAATAAATGAATTCAGTCACCACCCTTTTACACTTGCCTCACATGAATCTTTTTTATCCTATAGGTGTAAAGAGTTTGGGTAGATAATTCTAATGTTTGGTAATAATTGATGATTTTACAATGTTTACTTGGTTTTCTTTTTAGAAACCAAAGATGAAACTATTAAAATAATAAAATGATTTATTATAAAATTAAGAACCAAACTAATCAAATGACCAAAATCATTAGATATGATTAGGGAACTGAGTTCAAAACCACACTCTTGATTCCTTTTATAATTTCTTTTGCGTATATGTATTACATTAAACTACATATGTGCAACTACATACGTACTGTACATCATATTATGTTTATATTGAATCGTAATACTACATATATGTAGTATTGACGTGTAATTTGTTTTTTCTTGTGATATAGCAATACTATATTCAATTTAAAAATAAAAAAATTATGATTTAATGGTGTAATCTTTAAAATAAAATTCGTTTAAAAAGATATAGTTTTTAAAATTTGAAAAAGGAGTAATTCTCAAGTTTTTAAATTAGAATTGGTTCTCAAATGAACCCAATCATATATATATATATATATATATATATATATATATATATATATATATTCCAAAGAGTTAAAAAAATTTATTTTCTTTGATTTAAATATAATATCATCATCTTTGTTTTCCCTAAAAACATCATGTTTAAAAGTAGTAATGTGGTGTGTGTTTACAAAGTCTTGTTATACCATTTTACACTATGTGATTATATCATTTCGTATTATTTTAGTATCTTTTATAATATGCTAGTGTATAGCATAAACATGTATATAAAAATTGAATACAAATTTTTCTGAGTATTAAAACCATTCATTTATATGCGTCACCTTTCTCGTTGGTTGCTACGCTTCACACACATGAAATCGATGTATAAATATTCATAAAAAAGAGTGTGTGTGTGTGTGGATGTGTTTTTTTATACATATATATGCAGTGTGTTTTCTTTAGGGATCTTAATAAAGATTTTTCAACGGCATAAAAAAAGCATTATGGGTGAACTTTCTATTATACCCACTTTTGGCTTTTGTTTTCCCATGGACCATTGTACCTCACAACCTCATGTCCGCATTAAGGTGAAGAAAACCCCACCCCAAAAGCAAAAGCAAAAGTCTCAAAAAGAAGCCCCAACTTCTACTTAAAACCCTTACTTCACTCCTCTACCAAAACACATACAGATACACTCTTTCTTTCCTTCTTCTCTTATAAACATGGATGATGAATGTAGTCCTTTCAAATGGGATTCCTACTACCAAGAAGAGGTATTTACTCCTTCTCAAAATAAATCAACATATTTGCATTCTTGTTCATATGGTTTTGATTCTTTTTGTCATGATTTTTAATCAGGGTCAAGGAATTGAAGAGTTGAAACACACTTTATTGTACACATTGGAGTTGGAATCAGCACTTGCTTGTGCCCAAGAAGAGATTGCTAGAAAAGGAGATGAAGTTTTGCATTTCAAATGCCTTTTGACAAAGACAATTAAGGAGAGAGATGAAGCACAATTGAAATGTCAAAGTTTAGTCATGGAGAACATAATCCTCCAACAAAAGATTCAAGAACTTGAAGTGGGTTCTCCTTCTTTTGTTCGAACAACTCCCACTGGTTGCATAGAAGATGACCATCTCATAGGTGTGGACTCATCTTCTGGCTCTAGTGAAAACTTTGCTGCAACTGGAACTCAAGAAAGTCAACAACTAAAACCAGAACTAACTGATAAAGTTGTACTGACAAAAGGGTTGCCAGAGAATGGTAAGTTTCTACAAGCAGTGGTGGAAGCGGGCCCGTTACTCCAAACTCTTCTTCTAGCTGGCCCGCTTCCACAATGGCAGCATCCGCCACCGCAACTCAACTCAATTGAGGTCCCACCAGTGACCATTCCATCAACTCCCACCACCACCACCACCACCACACCTAGGATGCTCCTCCACCAAGACTCTTGTGTTAGCAAAGTCACTGGTGGTGGAGGGTTGAACACTAGAAAAAGGAGTTTAGAGCAAAGTTGTGAAGGAGTTGACAATGATTATAAACCCCACCACCTTCATCAAGAACCAAAAGGTTGTTCACCAATCATCATGGACCAACATCTAGTGTTTTGATCCATAATTTAGCCTCAAATTAAATATGTCAATTCCCATCCTTTTCTCCAGGCTTTGAAAAGTTTATCAGGATGAAAGGGATAGCTATGATGGTCTTGTTTTCTTTTTCCCTTTAGATTGGGTGTACATTAATTCCCTTTTCTCCCTTAGACCTCAAGTATCCTAACTATTATTAGCAAAAAGAAAGAGAAAGGGCATAATCAAACCGGGAGCCTCTATGTTTGATTGAGGCCTTTCCTAATTCCATTAGGCTATTTATTTCCAACTGTAGGTCAGATTGGAATTGATTTTCTTGACTGTATTTGAACTTTGAAGTATGCAATCAGAACTTAAGTTATCAGAGACATCTTATCCAAATGTATGTTGTTCTAAATATATGTTGGTTATGTGTTTCATCAAATTGTTATTTATGTTATTATATTGTATTTTTGGATTATTTATGGTATATATTATATATTAGATTTATTATTATGATAATGATAATGTGAAAGTGTGGATGGGTGGTGGGAAGTTTTTTGGTGGTTTGTGAGCACTTAACCTGACATAATTGCATGTGGCAGTTGCATATGATGACTTCTGCTTTTCCATTTTTGTTCTGTTATGAAAGTTTATATTATGATTGTTAGAATATAATTAATTTATATTAAAGCATTTTTCTAATCATTATATTTGTAGCAATAAGCGAATCTAAAGTTCTTACAATTGTTCAATATGATCGATGAATTTTCTTCAAATTTTGGCAACAACAAAATTAGCTGAAACGAATTTACAAGTATAACAGTTAAAAAATACTCATTCTATTATAAGTTATTAATTGGAGGTAATTAAAAAAAATATAAAATAGTGACGAAGTACTCATCATAATCTTTAAAGTCATGTCCTAATTAGAAAATCAAATAAAAATTTATTCTTTAAAGTTTAGAATGATATGTCAGCTAGCATCTTCATAGATTAACACAAATATCGTGTCTCTCGATACTAACACTACTAAATAAATTACGACTAATGGACAGATCCTTGAAAAAAAGTCTTAAAAATAATAAAACACCGTCCATAGAATAAAGTTTATAGTTACCACACGCTTTATATTAAAATGTATTAAAGCATTTTAAAATTTTTATGTTTGTACTTTTGTAACAATAAGTTAACTAAACTGCTTAAATTGTTCAATAATGTCGTTGTTCTTTTAATTTGCTTGATAGTTTGGCAACAACAAAATTAGCTGAATACGAATTTACAAGTATGGTAATTAAAAGAATATTCATTCTATTATAAATTATTAAGTGGAAATGAAAATAAAAATAGCGACAAAGTACTCATAAGCTTTAACAAGTCATAACGAGTAAAATCAAATTAAAAACTATACTTTAAAGTAGAATGATATGTGAGCTAGCATTGTTAAAGTAACACAAATATTTTCTCTCTCCCCACGTTAACACCACTAAACAAACAAATATTTTGATAGATATTTACTAATAGATAGATCCAAACTAATGTTCACATCCGAACGTAGTGTTCAATTATTTTTTGGATTCCTTTTCATAGAATATAGTTTTATAGTTATCATATTCAGACTTTTCATAAACATTTCTTGTTTTACTGTCGAAAAGTGTTTACGACAGAGTATCCATACGTGCGTTTGAGCGTTAGACTTCTCGTCAGATTTATTGCCACGCATTTTTCAGGTGTATTGCCAGTGTTGTCGTTCACCAATGGATAATCCGTCGGATATCCCTGGTGAATATATCTATAAATGGAAAGAAAGACAGATGTATAGTTAGAAAAGCACACTGTCTTCAAAGCTAAACACACAAATCAGGTCTAATATATAATTGTGGGAGCACAATAGTGGACGCAGAAAATGGGGCAAGAACAAACACCAATGCCTATGATATTATAGATGAGCGGAAGAGTTTTAACATCTAAAGATGGTACACCATTCCTGTGGATCCACATTTATGTAATAGTTTTATATAATGTTTTGTTTTAATCATAAGCAACAAACTAACTATTTGTTTAGTATAGAGTGAGCAGGACCTTGATTGGGATAAGAAGAACTGCCTCAAAGCGACAATAGCTCAGTTGTTAGTTGAAAGAGAGGGAGACCCGAGATGAGCCAAAGACCCGACCCCATCTCAACCCACCCCAAGACCAAACACCTCCTCTAGACTTTTCGTCGTCTTAACTAGTTTTATTTTTTTGGCTACGGTTATGTGAATACTCATATGTGTTATTGGGACATTCTCTCCCATCTTTCTCTATATATAATGTGTATATAAAAAGATATAGAAAATGAGAGAATATCTCAATAATATAAGAGATATACCTATGACAAAATCTTATTCTTTATATGTTTGAAAAACAATTTTTATTTTAATTGAAAATAATTATAGTTTAATGTATTGTTGTATATTTTGTTGTCTTGAATATAAAACGAATCGAAACGTACCCGGATTAGATTCAATCTTGAAACATCAAAGCAACTTGGATTATCCTCTGAATCATGAACCCACTATCACATAAACCTATTTTAGGTGTTACACGCGAATGGTTTATCGGATTAGACAAAAAATTTGTGATGGAGTAAAAGTTGATTGAAACTGAGAGGAATTTAACCATTGTACGTCACCGTACTGATCGAGTTTTGTACTGATCGAGAGACCCTTGAAACCCTTGGCCATACAAGATATCTTATGAACAAGACTAATTCCCTATTAAAAGAACCTAATTGAGACCAACAACCAATAAAATGTCTCAAGGCCATTAAAGAACCCAACACCCAAAAGAGTGATTCAAGGGAGACCAACTGTATTATTATAAGCCCAGTTAATATAATTAAAAACTAATAATATAATTAAATTCAAATAATGTTTAGAACTAAATCAAGACCGCGCGCACTCCGTGACTCCTAACTCGTTCATTTTCTAACGTTATCAACAATTCAACCCTATACACTAAAATATGTGTTGATAGCACTAAAATTTCTAACATTCCTCTCCTATTTTGGTGATATCCATAATTAACTTAACCATGCTCACAAAAACACAAACGTATGCATAAATGAAAATGTCCCGCGGATTGAATTTTCACCTTAGTATATTACACAATACAAATATTAGAATAATCGAGTATCTCAACGGATTAAACCCAAATTATCCATTTAATTATTTGTAGGTAATATACATATACATTTACAAATCCAAACTCCATTTGAAACAATTTTTTACTAGCCTGTTTCCCATTCCTATAAATAATATATTAAAGCCCAAGTCCAAAGCTTCTTGAAGCTGCTAAACTTCATATTCTTATAAGAAGTTCATTATTATTATGGTAAATAATTAAATTTGTCCCAAATGAATCAATTACAAAACTCATAGGTTTTATGCTTTTGTAATTTTAATAAGAACATATTTGTTTTCAAGCTTGTAAGTTAAAGATGGATATATCTTCCGGGTGGCAAGAAACCAATGACAAAGTTATTGTTTATGCTTTTGTAATTTTAATAAGAACAGTAAAATAATTTCTTATTGTTACCATGTATATAATAAAATAAAAATGTTTATTTTACAATAGTATTCTCACATATGGATCAATGTTATAAAACTAATTGCATAGAATATTTTATGTACCAAAGTATAACTGATATATGATAAGAATGCAAAGCATTCTATCAAATGCTTTAGTCATAATGTTAAAACTAAAGTTATGACTAAAGATTATAGTCTGAAATATGGGGATAAAGTGCAGCTAAAAATCCAATCAAAGCCTCACTATTTGAGCTTAATAATAACACATTCAGTAATACGAATGAAAGAGCCTTCATATATGAGTACCTTCAAAAGTCTAAATATTCAAGATTTAGGCTGGCAAATGCGATACAAGGCAAGATAGTAGAATCTATCACTACAATCACCATACAAATGAATTGCTCAACCCACCGACTCCCTTCTTCCTATCTAGTCTAAATGCTTGCAGCACCGGTTCATCCTCATGTACATGAAAATTTTGTATTAATTCAACAATTATCTAAATTTAACATTGTGTTAGCTCAATGTATGCCAAAGTATGGTAACTATGATTATATTAAAAATTTACATACATTACATTATAGTCTTCCATTTTATCTTCACTATTACACAATTAAATAAGTAGCCAAGATCGAAATAACAGAACATAATAAAATAAAAAACCCAAAGCAAAACCTCAGACTTTCTAAATACATCACTTAGATCCTACTCTTAATAATAAAAACTCGATAGAAAGACAAAAACATGATTAGAATAACGCTTTAAATACATGTCATTTTTCCTAGATGAGTTCACCATTAACATGATAACACCCAATTAACTACAATTCTTTATTCAAACATCATGTAGAGCACTTTACGTGAAGAACTTACGCTCAAAAACATCTCCATTGTTGTATACCTTCACCAAATATCCAAAATTGTTTTTCCTTGAATCTGATCTTTAGCCCAATTGACCATACCACCGTTGGTTTGTTTTTGATGCATTATCAAATCTATAAGGCTTCATTTCCTTGCAAAAGATTTTGCTAGAAGGAAGTAAGATTAGTAGATTGAAGGTTATTGATGTTAAATGTAGATAAACAATTGCTATAAAAACAAGAATAGCGAATATGTAGAGACAAAAAGATTGATAGCTCAAACTGAAATAACCAAGTAAGGAACTATCAGAATTTAGAGCTCGATTGTACTTAAAATTGCGACAGCTCTTAACCCCAACATCCACCTTTGATATCTAGCTTTGAAGATCCTTCATGCGAAAAAGTGCAAGACAATAATCAATAATGAATATGCAATTTCATAATCAAAATCACTTGAAATTAGGGCTTTGCTTTTCATTTAAAGCAATTAAACCATATGATAAAGAAATTAGAGTCGAACAAACTACAATTTTCGAAGCAATCGGTGTCAAGTTCACTTTCTACTACAAAAGAAACAAAGGTGTAAAAAGATAGATTAAATATCAATCAAAACCCAAGATAAAATCCTAACAAAAACATAGTAAAGATTCCATACTGAGGAGAGAGGAGCAGCTACAGCTAGCGATGGGCCAGAGCTTTATCGTCATCTTTCTTCTAATAAGTACTTCACGAAGGAATACGTAAATTGTATAAACCATTAAATTCTCTTTAATTGAATCACCAAAGACCGTGCATACCTTTAAGGAAAAGTCCATTCGGTGTTAATTTTCATACAATTTGTGATTAAACTCTATAACTAGTTACTATTCACCAACCATAAGAATTAATAATAATAATAATACTAATACATGTGTGTCGATTAGTAATTTTTAGTCAGTTAGTGTCTACGAATGTCATTCATACCTAAATGATATTGCAACAACTATTTGGTCTCGGACAACAACAAAAAACAAAAATGAAGCGATAACTGTAAGAATCTAAACAACAAGTGCTCCTGATCACTATGTTTTCAATTTCCTTTAATTTCATAAACAAGCCTATCTATCCATGCAACTAAAAAAATACATCGTTCATCACTAAAAAACTATGAAATCTATATACCTTTGCCATAACTGTTATTGGCATAGTTATGCTTCTATGTGAAAGGATCAGAACAATGGTATACAAACAAATTAATTCAATTGAAATCAGTCTAACTGAACAAACATCCAAACAAAGTTCACTCAAAGATGCTTTGGTCTTTTTGAAGATGGAATTTGTTGATGTGCCAACAAAGATGATCAGAAAAAGAGGTTTCAAATGACAATTAACGAGTAGAGAGGAAGGAGGAAAAAAAAAGAGTTTGTTGGGAAATTTGATTATATGATGTCAATAGTGTGAATCTTTAAATTTAAAAACTTACTTAGCTTCCTAATAATTTTAAAGATAAGGAATAAATATAGGAACTGGTGTGGAGAAGGAGAAATAGAAAAGATTAGTTCTCTCTTTTAAAATTCAGGATAAGAATGAGTTAAAAAAATAGGTTAGGAATGCTCTAAAACAAATGATCTTTAGCCCAACTAGTTAAGTTGAGGTGCCCATGACATGTAAATATTAGGAAGTCATGGGTTCAAGTCTCACTCTGGGCAAAAATACTCAGAGTTGAGCCAGTGGGTTTTCTCAGCAATGAGTTTCCTCCTGAGTGGGTTGGGGGTGCGGTCTCGGCTGGAAAACAAATAGGTGGGCTCGATTAAGATAATAACTATTCTCTGAAGCAGAAAAGTAATGCTCTAAAATATTTATGGGATTTTTTATATAGCCTTTTAATGATCATTAAGAGACTATTTTTTATATAACCTTTTAATGATCATTAAGAGACTATCTTTTAATGATTCATAGCTTTTTAATGGTTAAAAGTTAACCATAATGCTAAATGGTTAATATGTTGTTTAATGTAATCTCTTAACCAATCAGCATTAGAATTACCTCTTAACAATTAAAAGGCTATAAATCATTAAAAGATAATCTCTTAATGATCATTAAAAAACTAATAAACAATCCCTTGAAAAAAAAATATATAACTTTACTAAAAAGAAAAAAAAAAACAGTAACTTTGGAGTTGAAAAGTATTCATATGCAATATAAGCAAAATTTTTGTTAAGTAATACAAATATTGGTGTTGATGCATTGGGTGAGTTTGACGAATTTGTGTCGTTTTAAGGTCAATTTAGAGGTGTTGAGAGAGAGAAGTAGCATTTAACAATAAACAATAACAATGTATTTAGAGGAACTTTGACAGTTTTTCAAGAGTTAAAAGTAACTTAAAACTTACCTTTTTACTCATGTCATGTTTAGAAAAACTATATTCAACAAGTTTAGTCTTATGCAAGGACGCAAAACAGCAACAAAAGAAAAACCATACTAAGAGAACAAAACATAAATCCAAGATATGCTAGAGTTATGATACAGCAATTGGTCTAATGTTTTTTTCTAAAGACAATCCAACAAACTATGCCATTCTTATCAAAGTGCCCAAAACAAACTAGTCAGGTAAAAATGTCAATAAGGCCCAAATTAACACGACGTCTGACACAAAAATCTCAAGCCTTGTCGAGCGCATCGCTGTGCTTGTACAAAGAGATGTGTAATATATAAAATTTATAACAGACACTGCAGTATTTAACCCGTTTTCTGACATATTAGCCATAAGAATGATGCCTGTGACGGTCCTTCTCCCTTGAAGAATATGAGGAGCCATGGTAGTCTCGATCTGAAACAACATAATATAACTGTAAATGTTGTCGCTGTTTACAGAATGCAGTTAATGGAAAAATAATAGAGCGACTCAGATTGCGAGGCCTAAAAATCAACCCCGCAAGAAAATGACGCTAAATTTTAATGGAATAGGTTGATTTTTAGGCATTCAATATAAGTCTCCCAACCATTTTCTAAATATACATGCGCAATAAAGAAAACAGTAACAAAACTTAACCTCGAGAAGAATGGTGTTTCGCCTTTTCTGCATGTCCTGTATATTAACATGAGTATCAGACTTCAAAAACAGATAGCAAACTAGACAAATATTGAGATTTGACTTCAGAATAAAACTTCCTGGATTCTATATTAAAAATTTGATATCAATGATGTAACATATGTTTATTATTATATTTAAGACCCTAATTCTTTATTAGAGAACAAAAAGTGAACAATATGAGTTTCCAGCCAACCCAACTGAGCCGAGCATCACTTGACCTGACCATGACCCGCCTGATTCCCATCCCTACCAGATCAGTTCAAATTAACTTTTCAGGATGACCCGAAGGACGGTTGGGATATTTCTTTTTGCTATGCTTTAATCAAAATTTCTTACTGCCCCACTATGAGTAACTATATCTGTTGATGTTAAGTTAGCTCCACAAGATCACCGTATATTGTAGTTATCATTATCAAACAATACAAAGTGTAGGGTAACAGCCTCCTACACAAAGCCGTGGGAAACAACTTCCTACAAAAGTGTAATTAAGGTTGTGAACATCAGATCACGAAGCAATCCGGCTCCTATGCAAAGTGGGAGTGGAGCTATGTCAAGCACCGCGTATGCTCTTTAATATTAAAGGATACGATATCCAAAAACCTCTCACAAAGTAGTCACCAGGTCAAGCTTTGCAATTTCCAAATTTAAAAAGATCACTGAATGCTAGTAATTACAGGTCACAAGTTCACAACAACTAACCTGAATCTCGTCCTCTGTCCTTTGACCGGTGTCTCCTAACTTTGACTTTTTCTCTATCTCTATCGGCTTCATAATCTCTCCCTCTTTCACGGTCACGGGCCTTGTGTCTATCCCTTTCTTTTTCCCTTTCCCTTTCCCTATCCTTTGACCGGTCAATGCTTGAATCTGTTACATATTCTTTACTTTTTGAAACGGTTTCATCTTTAACCTCCCCCTCAACTGGAACCTTCTGAATATCATCATCACTCTTTGTCGAATCTTTCAGCTTACCAATTGATGCTTTAATTAGGGCATCTTGTGAATCAGGATTAACAGCTGCAGGAGACCCTTTGGTTGCATCTCTATCATCAAGAACTGGGGGACCACTTGATGGAACTTCCTACAATACACATGTTGCTCCTAAAATAAGAGAAGAAAAACAGAAACAACTACTGGTTTCATCTTGACATGTACATGCAAAATGTTTGGTATGGGTTATATTTCATATATAATGGGTAAATTTTAAAACAGGTTAACAATGAAACTGGCTGAAAATGACCAAAGGTCTATTAAAATTCTTTTGAAAATCTCTTTAGTCATATTAGATTACCTACTTAATAAATAGTTATTTATAAAACACACAAGGAGATAAAAATGAAAAAACTGGTGGGTTAACCCCACCCGACCAAGTTACCATATTAAAAAATAGCTGTTGTGAGCCGAACCTGCTTCGGCCAATAACCCAGCATGTCCATTTTGCCGAAATTACAGAAAATGTAACAAATAGACAATACACAGAAGTGGACCTTGGCAATGGGTTGCGAAGGTGAATCACATGGCCGATTAGACATTGTAAAAGAACCGCCTTGTTTGCAAACGGGTATATATTGTGCCTTAGGTAGAGTGTATAAGTGAGCTAGAACTCTACAGACTTCATCAATACCCGTTTTATCAGCATCGAATGCTTTCCACCATGGAGGATTTTCAGGCAGGGGTACATGGAATCTGCGGGCAGCAGCATATACAACTCCACATGCCACAACAGCACTCTTGAACCGCACACATAAAGTTGTGCGCAAGCTGTCCAAAACATAATATGATGGTCTGTGAAAATCAAGGGGAGAAAAGACAAAGAGAACATTTTAACTTTTCAAGTCAAAATGTCAAATAGATGAAACTCATACCTATCATTTGCAAGATTCCAAGCTTCTTGTCTCAACTCTGTGGGTGTTTCAAGGGTGGCAAGATAATTTGATATGAATTTATGAGGATGTTCAACATGGCAGATGAAACCAAGCTCCCTCAATAAATGTCGTTCAGATCTAATCAAATCCATCTTTAATTCAGCATATTTCTCTGAAAATGCTTCTAAATGCTCTATAGGCAGATTCTCCCTTCTGCATTCCATTCTGTTAAAAACATTTAAGATATGCCTTGCTCTCCTAGGGTTTTCCTCAAGCTTTGAGGCAAGCAACACACAACCAGCTGCAATTCTCTGAAAAAATTATAAATACTAAAACATGTCAGGTTTACTTAAGATAAAATAGAATAATTTGTATCTATATTGGAAAAAAAAACCAAACCTTCACGTTGAAACGAACAAAAGATTTCTTGCAGTAGAAGCGATGAAATAGAACCTGACCCGTGGCCATTACTTGTTGTGGTCTGTGCAGTATGTAGTTAAGGCCTTTTACGATCCGATTATCTAACACTATATGGTCTTTTAATATAATTTCTATAGGGTTGCATGAAACTCAAAGAAAATACGTAAAGAATGCGAAAAGGATACAACTTAAGCAAAATGCCACTCTCTTGGATAAGATCACAGCCATATATCCTAAGTGTTGTTTCAGTGGCTTCATCAATTCCATCTTTTCTAGAAGGTGTATTCTCAAGTTGCTCATCAGTCAGATAAAATGTATCAATAGCTGTGTAAATCATAGTTTACAGAGGCTACACCTGCCAAATGGAGCATACAAGTGCACAAAATCAGTAGCATTAACATGTAGCAAACATATTAAGTTTCTTACAATGGCCGGTGACATTATCAGAGTAGTCAAGTGTACACAATCAAACCACATTTTAACGATCTTTCCAACTACAACCTTCCAAACAATTCAACAAATTAAGCAATCAAAACAGCAATTCAATGTGTACTAAATTCTTTTCAACAAACAACAGTCACAGCTGATAATAGATTCCATTCCTAACCAGATTTAGGGTTAGTAATAGAGCATCGAAATTCAAAACGCAACAGATAAACAACCAGATTTAGGGTTACAAAATCACCAACCGAGCCCTAAATAAAAGAGGAACTAGATGAATTTCACTCAAATTCAAGATTCTCAAGCGAAGTAAGAAACTTAGGGCAAAAGGGTTTACCAGTAGACTGGGCAGAATTGGGTCGAGAGTGGAGACCCTATATGGTTCGTCGTCGATAGCAGCGCCCGGAGGAGTCGCCTTCTGATTGACGATGGCCGGAGAGTATGTCGGAGAGGGTGAAGATTGGCCGATGAATGAGCGATTCAGTATAAAACTATAAAGCTTTGATCCAAAGACCGCCTGTGAAATCGGATTCGGGTTAGACCCGTTTCGACGTTCATATTTCATACTCCTCATATTTCATTTTTACATTTCTCGTTTCTCTAACATACTATTTTAAGTTATTTTGAGTTTTCTAGTGATTTACAAAATCAGTGTCGGACCTAAAGCTTTTTTTCAACGGGATCACAATTTTGCGACGTATGTTTGTCCATATAGAGATTATTTTTACTGGGTTAGTTCACCGATATGTTTCTTGAAGACATCAGTTATGTTTGTCGTCTATTTTAAAGACATCAGTTATGAATCACCAATTAACAACGTATTTGTTAGCATGTTTTATCATATGATATAGCACTACAGAAGCCGGAGGCGATAGAGCTTGTAGGAACCGTTCATATAAAAATTAAACTCAAACAATTTTTATTAATATACTCAATACAAATGAACATAAATAAACGATTACAAGTCTCTTTTACAATTGCAAATTAACAGAAATAGATGAACAGAAATGCAAAAGCTGAGGGTCGTGTTTAAAACGGGGATCTTAAAACAAATTCCGAGCCTCCCAAGAGAAGTCGTTTTGTTTCTCAGGGTACAACAGCCGAAGCAGTTTGTACTGCCGGGATTGATCTAGAACCAGAACTTGTTTGTAGAAGAGAAACCAGAGAGATGGAAGATGATTAGAAGAACCTGTTTTGCTGCAGGTTTCGAGTTGTGTTGGTGTGTATTCCTTCTGAGGCACCCTCAGTATTTATAGTGGAATTCGAATCGTAACAGCCACCCAGCCATTAATCCGAAATCGTAACCGCTCATTTAATTCGTCATTAACAGTCGTCGGTTTCGGTCAACTTGTAACGGAAACTGTTACGAGTCACAGTTCTGACCACGCACCAAGGTCAGTCGCACCTGACCAGACCCTCGAACCAACCTTCAAAAATACTAAGGCAGCTCTCGGCGATGCGAGTGTGCGAAGTGCAAAGTGTGCCATCAAAGCGCCACATTGCGCCCACATGCCCACGCCGCGCGCGTGTGTGAGTGCGAGTTAAGGGTGCTTCGCACCCTTCGTGAATCCACTTAGTGTGAAACCTTTGGAAACAATATAGACAAGAGGTTATAGAATATAAACTATTTTGTATTCTTTCTTTCCTCGAATGTGGGACAACTTCCCACACTATTAATGCCTAATGTCATTAAACACATTAATTTTCATTCAACACATTAATTTATTGACTAAATATTAATAACCATATTAATATTATCAATAAATTTCCAACAATCCCCCACATGAATGGAAATCAATTCTCCAAAAAGTTCAGCAGTCAAGTGTTGCAGGATAGGTGGGTCTTCCCTTTAAACCTTCCTTTGTGATGTATACTTAGTCTCCTAGCGGTGTGTAGACACGATGTCTTTGAACAAACCCTGTTTTATGTAGACGACAATATACATTCACACAACACTCTTCCTAGTTTGATCAACCCCTCATTGTCGTGTCCGTTAATGGTCATGGAACACTTTCCTGGTTATGCGAGAGCTCTAGGATTTGCGCCTCCCCACAAATCCATTCAAAGCGACCCCACTGCTCTCTAACATAGGTGATTCGATGAATCATTAAAAGCATCATAGTTATGTTGATTCCCACGAATCATCTAACCTTAATATGCTTAACCTCACTTTGGTCACTTGTTCGGGGTACTCCCCCAGAGTGAATGGACAAGGAAGTTCGTGGCTCCCTTTTAGTTTTAGGGTATTCCCCTAAAGTGACACTGTTGGTCATATGATTAAGTTGTCCTATTGAACCTAGATCTTGGGATCTCCAGTCAACTAGGTTAGGTTTCCCTCATATTCCCCTTTTCCGTGGGCTTTAGTCCCATTATCTTGATAACTTATAAACTAATTTTGTGCTTAAGCCTTTTGTTAACGGGTCTGCAATGTTATCTTTTGACTTTTGGCTCTACCAATTGCCGACTTAATATCACAATGTATGCAAATAGCCGATAACGGCTTTGGCCATCTTGGAATATCTTCCACAAATTGACGTAGCCATTCAGCCTCTTTTCCGGCCTTATCCAAAGCGATAAATTCCGATTCCATTGTGGATCTAGCTATAACCGTTTGCTTGGATGATCTCCACGATATTGCTGCTCCACCAAGTAAGAACACATACCCACTTGTTGATTTGGAATCTTTTATATCCGATATCCAGTTTGCATCAATGTACCTTTCAATCACGGCCGGATGACGGGTATTAGTGCAATCCATAGTCTCTTGTGTATCTTATGTATCTAAGCACCCTCGTTATACTCTTCCAATGTTCTGAGCTTGGATTACTAGTATATCTGCGTAGCCTACTCACCGCGTATGTGAAGTCGGGTCTAGTACATGTCATTAGATACATTAGACTACCAATAATTCTTGAATACTCTAACTGAGCAACACCCTCGCCTCTATTTTTTTAGATGTCGGGTGGTATCAACCGGAGAACGTACTACACGCGTGTCTCCCGAGTTGAATTTTTCAAGAATCTTGTCCACATAATGAGCTTGACTTAACACAAGACCATCTTGGGTTCGAATAATTTTCACTCCTAAAATTACATCCGCTAAACCCATGTCTTTAATGTCAAATCTTCCTTTCAACATGTCTTTAGTAGATCTTATTATTTTATCATTACTCCTAATGATAAGCATATCATCTACATAAAGACATAAAATTACATAACCTTCTAGTGTATCTTTCACATATACACATTTGTCACACTCATTTATTTTGAAACCGTTGTCAATCATGACATGATCAAACTTTTGGTGCCACTATTTTGGAGCTTGCTTTAAGCCATACAATGACTTGACAAGTTTACATACTTTACCCTCTTGACCGTGGGTAGAGAAACCCTCAGGTTGCTCCATGTAAATCTCTTCTTCTAAATCGCCATTTAGAAATGCGGTATTGACATCCATTTGATGTACTTCCAGATTTGTTAATGCCCGCAATAGCAAGAACCATTCTTATGGAGGTTATGCGAGTCACAGGGGAGTAAGTATCAAAATAGTCTAGACCTTTCTTTTGTCTAAAACCTTTGACTACTAACCTTGCTTTGTATTTATCAATACTCCATCGGCTTTCATCTTCTTTTTGAATATCCAACGATATCCAAGTGGTTTGCAACCAGGAGGAAGATCTACTAGCTCCCAAGTATGGTTGTGAAGAATTGAATCAATTTCATTCTTGATTGCCTCTTTTCATTAAGGTCCTTCCGAAGAAGATACCGCTTCACGGTAGGTATTAGGCTCACCCTCAACCACATAACTTACGAAGTCTGGACCATAGGATCTCTCAACCCTTGTCCTTTCACTTCGTCTAAGTTCTCCCTCATCAACCTCGGGTCGTTCATGTTGACTGTCATGAACTATGTCATCAATTTGTGTTGATGAACTTGCACCTCCATCATCAAACCGAGTTGATGAAGATGCATGTGTTTGTCCTCGCATTGGAAACACAATTTCAAAATATGAAGCATTCCCCGGCCTTATCTCCATGATAGTGTTCTTTTGTACATAGGGATTCTTGGATTCATGTACAAGAAATCAATGTGCATTACTGTTTTGAGCATATCCAATGAATATACAATCAATAGTTTTGGGTCCTAGTTTTTGAGTTTTAGGCGGTGGTACAATCACCTTAGCTAGGCAGCCCCACACTTTGAGATAATTATATGATGGTTTTCTACCCATCCATAACTCATAAGGGGTTACACCCCTTTTCTTTGGTGGTATTTTATTTAAAATATAATTTGCCGAGAGGATAGCTTCCCCCCACATGTCATGGCTCATCCCAGAGCTTATCAACATGGCATTCTTCATCTCTTTTAAAGTACGGTTTTTCCGTTCCGCAATGCCATCTGATTGTGGTGAGTAAGGTGCCGTACATTCATGGATTATACCAATTTTTGCACATAAATCAGCGAACGGTGCAACATATTCACCACCTTTATCGCTTCGCACAGCTTTAATTTTCTTGTTTAGTTGATTCTCAACTTCGGTTTTATACAAGATAAATTTGTCGATTGTCTCATCCTTACTTTTAAGTAAGTATACATAACAATATCTAGTGCAACCATCAATAAACTTAATGAAATATTTGTTGCCACCTCTTGTTGGGTGTGCTTTTAAGTCACATATGTCGGTGTGAATTAAACCAAGGGTTTCGGTTATTCTTTCAACCGGTTTAAATGATGATCTGGTAAGTTTTGCTTCAACACATGTTTCACATTTAGAGTTTGTGTCAATATGGAATGTAGGTATGCATTTTAAATTTATTAAACGACGAATAGAATTATAATTTACATGTCCTAGTCTACCATACCAAACATTTGAAGACTCAAGCATATAAATAGAAGTAGTAGTCTTATTCATTTCACTTTTAACAATGGTTACATTCATCTTAAACATACCATTTAGGGCATAACCCTTCCCCACATTCCACGTTTAGTAAGGACAAACTTGTCCGACTCAAACACTAAACGAAAACCAAACTTATTAAGCAACCATCCCGAAACAAGATTCTTGCAAATCTTCGGGACATACAAAGTGTTGCTCAAGGTGAGTTCCTTCCCGGAAGTCATCTTCAAGATCACATTTCCTTCACCTTTGATGTCGGCCGTAGCTTTGTTACCCATATAAAGCTTTTTATCACCCTTAACCTCTTTAAAAGTGCTAAAGAGGCTCTTGTCACCACACACATGACGGGTAGCTCCCGTATCAATGAACTATCCATGTGGGTTGTCTCCCACGAGGTTGACTTCTTCCACCATTGCTGATAGCTCGGTGATCATTGCCACTAACGGTTCACCGTCTTCATCCACCATATGCGCACGCTCATGCTTTGGTTGCTTGCATTGATTAGCACGGTGCCCCGTCTCATTGCAATTGTAGCAAATCCCTTGGAAAAGAGGAGGTGGAGGTTTCTTTTTCACAAGCCCTTTCTTTGGTCCAAGGTTCACCTTTGGTTTTCCAATTGGCTTTTTCCCTTTACCTTTATAGCCCCTTGATGAATACCCATGTTCAACCACATTTGCCTTTGCCGTCGATTCCACACGGGTGCCTTTTTGAGCCATTTTGTTGTCTTCTTCAATTCGAAGACGAACAATAAGTTCATCCACAGTCATCTCCTTTTCTTTGAGCTTAAGATAATTCTTAAACTCTATCCAACTTGGAGGCAACTTTTCAATCATGGCTGCAACTTGGAACGTGTCATTGAGAGGCATCCCCTCAGCATGAATTTCATGAAGTATAACTTGTAACTCTTGAATTTGGCTAATCACAGTCTTGTCATCAATCATTTTAAAATTCAAGAACCGAGCCAGAATGAATTTCTTGCTACCTGCATATTCGGTTTTATACTTCTTGTCTAAAGACTCCCATAGTTCTTTGGCAGTCTTTATGTTGCAATAAACATTATACAATGAATCACAAAGACCATTCAAAACGTAGTTGCGACAAAGAAATTCCGAATGCTTCAAGCATCAATGGCACTCAAGGCTTGAGCATCATCCCCTTCTTTAGGTAGGGGAGCAGTTTTCTCCAAGAACTGCGCTAAGTTTAAGGTGACCTAAGTAGAAGAACATCTTCTGTTGCCATCTTTTAAAATGGACACCTATGAACTTTTCGGGTTTTTCGACGTGGTTTGCCATAGTGGTCGCTCCCATAGTGGTTGCAGCTAAAGGGGCTGATAAAGAGGAACTCATAGCACTAGAAGACATGTTGTTTGCTATTTGACAGAAACAGTTTAAGTTAGAACAATTTTCAACAAATTGAAATAACTACCAAAATTGAATAAAATGTTAGAAACAATTTTCACAATTCTATAAAATTCAACGAGAGATGTTCTAAGTCCAACTTTGAAGATCACTCGTGAATAAGAAAGCAAAAACAGTTAAAAAATTAACCTTTTTTAAAAACACAGATTAATTTATAATATATATATATATGAACGGTGTTTTAAAATTTATTTTAAGTTTGTAGGAACTGTTCATATAAAAATTAAACTCAAACAATTTGTATTAATATACTCAATACAAATGAACATAAATAAATGATTACAAGTCTCTTTTACAATTTTAAATTAACAGAAACAGATGAATAGAAATGCCAAAGCTGAGGGTCGTGTTTAACACAGGGCCCTTAAAACAAATTTCGAGCCTCCCAAAAGAACTCGTTTGTTTCCCAGGGTACAACAGTCGAACCAGTTTGTAATACCGGGATTGATCTAGAACCCGAACTTGTTTGTAGAAGAGAAACCAGAGAGATGGAAGATGAATAGAAGAACCTGTTTTGCTACAGGTTTCGAGTTGTGTTGGTGTGTATTCCTTCTGAGGCACCCTCAATATTTATAGTGGAATTCGAATCGTAACAGCCACCCAGCCATTAATCCGAAATCGTAACCGCTCATTTAATTCGTCATTAACAGTCATCGGTTTCGGTCAACTTGTAACGGAAACTGTTACGGCTCACAGTTCTGACCACGCACCAAGGTCAATCGCACCTGACTAGAGCCTCGAACCAACCTTCAAAAATACTAAGGCGGCTCTCGGCGATGCGAGTGTGCAAAGTGCAAAGTGCGCCATCAAAGCGCCACATTGCGCCCACATGCCCACGTCGCGCGCGCGTGTGAGAGTGCGAGTGCGTGTGCGAGTTAAGGGTGCTCGCACCCTTCGCGAATCCACTTAGTGTGAAACCTTTGGAAACAATATAGACAAGAGGTTATAGAATATAAGCCATTTTATATTCTTTCTTTCCTCCAATATGGGACAACTTCCCACACTATTAATTCCCAATGTCATTAAACACATTAATTTTCATTCAACACATTAATTTATTGACTAAATATTAATAACCATATTAATATTATCAATAAATTTCCAACAGAGCTTAGGTCAAGGGACTTGATGCAGTTTTTGGGAGTGTATGTTTACTCCATACTGGGTTTTGTTTGGATTGGAACTACCCGGGAGTAGTGGGGTTTTTGTGATTCTATTGTGGATGTATTGGCAAAATGGTATGTACTTTTTAAGACACTGCATAAAATTTCAATTAAATGCTAGTTTGTAGTTTTGATAATTTCACTGTATTGCATAGTGTGTTGTGATACATCAGGTCATGCCTAGTGCAGAGGTGTGATAGGGTTTCTCGAGTTTTTAGGCGTAGGAAATCATCCTGAAGAACGAACCAAATAAGTAATGTTTGATTGGTATTCGAGATTTGCTTTTCAGGTTTTTTCAGGTCTAATTGATTGGTAATCATGTTTAGGTTAAACCATTAAATTTTTAATTATTTGTTATCTCAATTGTTTGTGTGAAAATATGTAATTTTTTTTCAAAATACATGTATGTGAATTAACATTTGTTATCAATGTAGAACTTCATCAACCAACACACACACATAAATCTACACATATATATGAACTTCATTAGCAAACTCATAGACACACACACATATATATATCATACAAATATATACATATATTTAGGTTAATTGGGATGACTCAATTCTAATACATGAAACTTAAATACCAAACCATTTATAAGCATCGGGTTTAGTTTAATGTAATAATCGGGTTGGGTTGCTCTAGTTAGTTCCTAATGGGCTTTGGGGAGATTTGGTTTGGGTTTGATCTTCAGATTGAGGTATAAAAACACACCCCTAGATTTCTTATGTACATAAGATGTAGGGATGATATGTGACATCTACTAATTTTTTGTTAACAAAACTTCGTTTGATCTGTCAAGTCTTGCATACACGTCATGTAAGCACACACAAGATGTCCTTCAATATTGGTGACTTAACAAATGATTAATATTGATTTAATTAATATTAACCTAATTAAAAAGTGATATAATTATGTGATTATGCAAAATCAACGTGTTGCATGTTATCTTTATGATTTATGGTGAATTTTGTTAAATGATTAATAATTCTATTTAATAGTTTATGAAATCAAATGTTTAATAAGCATTTAAAAGTAGGTTTCATTATTTATAAAAACTAAAAACCCTAATCCCCATAATCCCCAACTTACGGCTGAGCCCCTCCCCCCCCCCCCTCCTTTGTGATCGGCCACTAGCACACACACATATTCATTTGATTTTGTTTGATTTGATTATTACAATATGTTAGCAACCTTCTTCATTGAACAACAATGTGTATAAGGTAAGAATTATCAACCATTTTTCATTTTTTTTTCATGAATCATGAATATGAACAAACCCTAATTCATCTAATCTATCTAAACTCAAACTGATGGAAATTGAATGTTGAAGTTGTGTTAGTTTAATGTTCTTATTGATGTTTTTATGTGAATTGTGCAAGAAAATTGTCGTTCTAACGTCTAGTTCATAATTTACCAAAAGTGAAAACTTTAATTTCCAAGAACTTTGGATTTTGATTATTGATGTTTGTTGTATTTTAGTGATGAATATAGACTAGATTGATCATATGATTGGTGATTTATTGATTGGTATGATGAAACATGAGTTATTAGATGTCATCCTCTTAATGAGGGAACTTTGCAAATGTGGTCTTGAAGTATAGTATTTTTGATCATGCATGAAATGTTAGGATCACGCTAGAATGGTTTTTGGGAACATTGATGTGCGTTGTTATGATTAATGGATGGGAATGCATTAGTTAGAACATGTTTGTGGAATATTATCGTGTTGTTTTGGGAAATCAAATGTTCATGTAAACAGGTAAACTAGATATTAATGTGATGTGGTAATGAATTGGAATCAAGTTAGTAACTAGGTTTACATGATAGAAAATTGCGATGGTTATGCTTATGTTTGAGCAATATGGCCATACTGAACAATTTTGTTAGTTTAAGTTATGCTTGGAATACTTTGAATGTAGTGGTTAATAACATGCATGCATGCGAAATTAAGATCCCTACTTAATAGGATTGAAATGGTTTAGGATGTGAAGTAGTATGTTACTTCACATGGTATGTAGTGGGTGGTCGGAACCCCATGTGTGCTTAGGTTGTATGATAGTAACATAGGTTGACACTTTAGTATGTCTTTCTCAGGTCGTGAAGCTTCCAGGTGCATATATGAGCACATCATAGGTCACACAACATGCAAACATTTTTCACATTGTTACTTATGTTTTTACATTTAAACTTTGATATTTGGGCACGTGTTTTGCGCATTTACTTTTCATCCTAAATGGTTTTGCATGTTTAAACTTTCGCTTTCGTAATGTTTGAATTCTTAAACATTGAGGTTTGTTTTGAAAACTCATATAGAGATCGTTTTGGAGTAACTAATGACTACGATCCTAGTTTGTCACATGCCTCGCGATAAAGCTCCGCATGTGAATTTTAAGGATGTGGCATGATAACTATAATGGTAAATAGTAAAAGAAAAAGATAAGCACAAGGAATTAGTTAGGTCTAGAATGTAGGTACGGGGTTAAAATGATCAATAATAGTAATAATCAACACTAAACTACTCATACTAGTATGAAAAAGATGGTAAGTTAGTGTGATCCTGGACCAATCTCTTTTCCGGGACCGTAAAGAATTAAGTTGGGGAGTTTCAAGGAACAATGAATTGATGCATGATTAGACCTAAGTTTAGATGTGTTTTTAGTAGGAACTATGCACGAAACAAGCGTGCTTTGTGTGTAATTTATATTTGCATGAAAACATGGTGGAAGATATACAAATTACGAGTATTAATAGATTACATAAAGATCAAGATATGAGGAAAATAGGTTGACTATACTCATACGATCATAGCCATACTCATACGGTGTCTGGAAAATCCATTTTTCCCATACTCCAGCTGTAATCAAGTCGAGAATTGGAGTTTAGAAATTATGTTAAACAATAGCCGTACTCGTACAATCTCGACCGTACTTGTATTGTCCTCCACGAATTGCTACGGTTTGGAATGGGTTTTTGATAGGATTTAATGCAAAATTCGACGTTTCTTGTTCAAAGGATAAAAGGAGAACAATAGGAACAAAGGAGAACGAAGAAATACAAGTTGACAAGTGTATCTTTGATCACCAAGTCCAAGGTTTCTCCTCGAATTCATCAAGTGTTATCATTAAACATGACATTTGGGGCTAGTTCACCTATGATCACTTCTGGTGTTGGGTTTGTGTTAGTGAATGTATTCAATATGAGTTTTTATCTTTGCAAGTTATGGATTATGCTTTGCATATTTGAATTAGTATGAGTCTAAGAACATTCATGTGTTTAATGTTGGTGTTTGAAGGCCAATTTAGGGTTCAATATAATAATATGCCATTTTTTGGTCATAAATCATTAAAAAGCATGATATTATGTGGTATTCATGACTTTGCTTTGGTAATTATTTGCTAACATCCTTGTACGTGCCCTTCTTTGATCTAGAATCATTGAGTAGCAACATATTGAATTCCTTAGTCTCTAATTACCCTTTTATCATCTTATTGAACGAAATTATGCCTATGTAATTTACTAACATTGATAATTAACTCAAGTTATACAATATGCTTCTAGATCCAAACCGAGCTGATAATCTTTTGTGTAATTACAACCAAGTTGTTACTTTAAAGTGTTTACTTTCCAATCAACAAAACATAAGTCATCTTTTTCATTATCTTTATTTGAAGCAAACAATTCAAGTTATACATCATCCACTACTTCTTGTGGAATAGACGCCCTACTTACCATAGTTAGATTAAGGTACTATGACAAATAATTTCTATCCCTAATTAGTATTTCAACATCTGTCAATTATCTTTACCATATTAATAATATTTAATTTGACTATAAGGACATGAAACTATATATCTTATGGTACTGTTTCAACTTTTATTTAAATGGAATTTTGTTTTATGTTTTGATTACCGTAGAATAATAGCATCTCACCCGTACATCGAGGGTGGGGGTGTTATAGATGATTTAAAAAAAAATAGCAATGTCCAATGGCACAATAAAAGCAGGAAAATTAGCTACAACCATCAATTATGGAACAACAACATCAACACACAAGTCCTACCTCCAAAAAGATTAAGCGAGTCTAACATCAGTCAAACTTAACACGTAGATCATTGATAATTTAAGAGTGAGTACTATGGAAAATCAATGCAAGAAGAAGAAGGACGATATGTGTCAAAATCATTTAGTGCATATTTTATAAGATAAGAGGTAATTAAATGATATTATAATTTCAAGAAATAAGTATGAGATTAAAATGGCTTATGGTATTACATTTTCACACAAAGGTGAGTGTGATGTTTACAACTCTCTAATTAATTACTAGAACGTCTAAGCAAACTTACCATGTCAAATGCTCATGAATGTTAAGAAGGTTTTGAGTTTGTAATGTATTTGTGAGGCAAGTTTGAAGGAGTTGAAGTAGACCCCTTTCCAATATAAGTGCTTATCTCGCTTATTGCCAAGTTACATCTATTTGATCGCATAGGATTATTATAAAGCAAACTAAGTACTCTTAGTGACTACCGTGGAGCCGGATAACTTGTATGCATTACAATTGATAAATCTGAGCAACAACACGAAGGGTGGTGTTAGACAATAGGATTACTTATGTTGATATGTCTTTATTCTTTAGGTAGTTAAGTGTAAATTTTATGCCTATATATTGTACCTCTTAGTTTAGTGTAAAGCATTCACTTTTCAATCTTTTCATGGTATCAGCCATTCAATTGGAGTGGTTGAGTTTCTCCCCCTTTTCCTCTTCTTCTACCTTCCCAACTCTTCCTCTTTCCAGCCGTCACCCTCATCTCACCTTCCTTCCTTCTCTCTAATTGTTTCTTCTTCAACGATTACTTTTCACATGGCTAGTATTTCACCTATGCTTGCTTAGAAACTTTCATCCTTTAACTACCTATATTGGAAGACCCAAATGTTACCAATCCTCTCTTTCAACAACTCTTCCCACATGTCGATGGCACCAAAGTTGCACCCCTTCGAACTATCACTGCCAATGATAAACCAGGTGATAATCCCAAATACATTGCCTAGTTACAAGCTGATTAATGAACCATCATTCTTTTAAATGCTTCCCTTACGAAGAATCCCTCTCGGTTAATGTTGGTTTACCTACGGCTCGTGTTATTTGGCTTGCTTTAGAAGTCTCCTATTGCAACTCATCCATTAAGCATGTTCATAACTTATGTGATAAACTCCGACTTCTTCAAAAAGGAGACAAATCTATCTCTGAATTCGGCCGATCTTCCAAATCCATGTGTGATCAACTAAACACTGTCGATCACCCCTTAACCTTATGGAACAACTTCATTGGTTTCTATGCGAGCTTGGTCCTAGTTTTGAAAATTTTTCCACATCTGTTCAATCTGTTCGTCCAATTCCTAATTTTGCAGACTTATTGGCTCGTGCTGAGAGACATGAGTTATTTGTCAAAACCCTTCATGGCTCCTTACCCCACCTTTGGGCTTCTCTGCCTACACCCCAACCACACGAATTCACCGACCATATCGTACGAAGAATAACCCTTCAGCCCTTCTAGGCCCAACCACAACCAATATCAATCTTCAAACTACTGCGGACCAAACCATCCCACAACCTACTCTTCCATTCGCAACAAACAACCCCCCACCTGTCAACTTTGTTGCATCCAAGGTCATTATGCATCTCAATGTCCAAAGCTTGCCACCTTTGCTACCTTTACTACTCCAACCAAGGAACAATTGGCTAATGCTTTCCATACTCAATGTCACTTGAATTCCACCATACCCAATTTGACAAGTGATAACGGTGCATCCAACCCTATGGTTCCTAACATTAATGACATGCCAAACTCCTCCACCACTCTAGGTAACAAACAAGTATTTATTGGTAATGGACAATCTTTACCTATTTCTCATATTGGTAACATAAAATTAAATGGTTTTCTTGATCTTAAAAAGGTTTAGTGTTGCCAAATCTTACCTAGAATCTTCTTTCTGTAAGTAAATTAACCGAAGACAATTTCATTGACGTTGTGAAGACGTCAAACCAAGCAAGTTTTAGCCCAAGGGAGTCGTGAAGACAGCCTTTATGTTCTCCATAACACACATGAAGCTTTGTTCACCACCTTATCATGCCTGAAAGCGTCATTTGAATTATGGTATTCTCGCCTTGGACATGTTAATTTTGATATTATTTCTATGCTAAAAAATAATGGTTACTTGACTCTTACTTCCATGTTACCCAAACTGAGACTTTGCTCCCCATGTGAATTAGCTAAAGCTAAACGGCTACCTTCTTCTAATAACACTACGTGGGCCTCTACAGCTCTCGAATTAGTTCACTGTGACTTATGGTGTCCTTTCCCGGTTAAGTCGGGTGGTAATTTTTTGCATTATGTGGCATTCATTGATGATTTATCATGGTTCACTTGGATGTATCCGTTATGAGCCAAGTCCTATTTTTTTGAAGCATTATTTATTTTTATCCATTCGTTCAAACCCAATTTTCAACAAAAATAAGAACTTTTCAAAGTGATTGGGGAACGAAATTTACTAATCATAAGGTTCATGCCTTACTTGAAACCAATGACACCTTTCATCGTATTTCGTGCCCATACACATCGCAACAAAATGGGCGGGGTTGAACGAAAACATCAACAAATTGTTGAAACCGAGTTTGCCTTGTTATTTGACCCTAAACTTCCTTCTATTTATTGGGTTGAGGCATTTCCATTGGTGGTTAATATCAGCATTCGATTACCCACCCCACTTCTTGGCGAAAAGTCTCCATTTGAAATCTTATACAAACAATTGCCCAACTATGGCTCTTTTCATACGTTGGGTTGTCGGTTTTACCCTTTTCTACGTAACCAATGGCGGAGGTTAATAGGGGCCAGAGGGGGCTGTCGCCCCCCTCTTTTTTTCATCGGTAGCGTAAATTTTTGGGTTGGTAGTGTAAATCTTTTGTTTGGTAGTGTAAATTTATATATATATATATATATATATATATATATATATATATATCAAGTTCGCCCTCCTTAAAAGATATTAATTTCACCCCCGCCCCCTATGGGAGTGTTAAAGCTCTTCCATTATATGCTAATATGCTCCAAACAAACTTGCATCGTGGGGCATACCATGTATTTTTATTGGATATTATTTCAAATATAAAGAGCACTAATGTTTGGATCCATGCACTTCCTCCATCTATGTAACCTGTCATGCTCGCTTTGATGAAACACACTTTCCTCTAGATTGCACTACGATCACCCAACCTATTAACAACTTTGAGCTATCTATCTTCTTGGATACTTCCACTATTATACCACCTCATGGGTTTTTGTAATGTATTAATAAGCTATACCCATGTTGCGGGTTATTTCATGCCATAAATAAACTCGAACACTCAAGAAATCTGTTGGGCAGGCGGATTAATAAAAAATCTCACCTAAAACCCACTATTGACCCAAAATCACCAATCACACCATGTAATAAGTCCATGCATTCCATATTTTTCTTTCCACCTCAACCCCCGCACGTCAACCCCTCAACCAACCCCTTATCCCACACTCAACAAACCGATACCGCATTGACACCCTTCTCCGCATCTCCATCTACTACCACATCCCCTTCAACGTCTGCTTCAACTACTCCCAAAAATACTCCACCAAACTCACCCACTACCTCTCACTCACCCTTCCCTATGTTTGATCACCAAATATCCACCCCTCCCCGTCACCCCCTCCTCCTCCACCATCGCACCCAATGACCACCTGTGCTATAGCGGGAATTTTTAAGTCCTATCATCGTATAGACTTGGCACAAACTCAGAATCTTCCCCTTCATCATGATTTGTTTGCATCTACTGATTCCAAAACTCACTGTAGCGCATCCAAAGACCCTAAATTGGTTAATGCTATGAAAGTTGAAATCGATGCTCTAAAATGAAAACGAAATCAAACATGGATTTTGGTGTCATGTCCACCTACCACTAATATTGTTGGCTCCAAATGGCTTTTTTGGATCAAATTTCATTTGGATGGGTCCATTGATCGCTACAAAACTAGGCTTGTGGCTCAAGGCTTAAGTCAAGTTCCTCACATTGACTAGTCACATACCTTTAGTCTTGCTGTTAAAGTTGATGCCCTTCGTACGGTCCTTACTTGAGCTATTATAAATCAATGGAAACTACACCAGTTAATAGTCAACAGTGCCTTTTTACATGGCCATCTTACGGAAAATGTGTTTATGGAACAACCTTTGGGATTCATCGATCCTAGATTTCTCACTCGTGTATGAAAATTTAACAAAGCTCTTTACGGTATCAAACAAGCCCCCAGGACATGGTTCCATCATCTAAGCATGTTCCTCACAAAAAATTATTTCTTACGTAGTTGTGCTGATCCATCCTTGTTTATTCTAAAGAAGGACTCATGTGTCATGTATCTCCTTGTGTATGTTGATGACCTTATCCTAACCGGAAACCAACCTAGTGCACTTAAATCCTTTATCTCATGCCTTAACAAAGAATTTGCCATCAAAGATCAGGGGGAACTCAATTACTTCCTTGGTTTGGAAGTTACCTACACTCCAAATGGACTTTATTTTAAATCAGTGTAAATATACATTGGACGTACTAACTCTCGCAAAGATGTTGGATGCAAAACTGCTCCAACACCTTTAAGCATAAATGTTTCTTTTGTTTCTACACGTGATTCCTTTTAAGATTACAAACATTATCAATCGCTTATAGGAGCTCTCCGGTGCTTGATGATCACACGATCTAATATCTTCTATGCGGTAAACCACGTCAGTCAATTTTTACACGCTCTGACTATTGCTCGTTATCAAGAGGTTGAAAGAATTCTCTGGTATTTTAAAGGCACTTTAGCTTATGGACTTCACTACGTTGTCCCAAAAGTACCTCTCTACTTGCTTACTTTAACGCGGATTGGGCTCGATTCTTAGAAACACGCTGGTCTACCTATGGTTACTCTATTTTCTTTGGCTGGAAACCTCATCTCATGGAGTGCTAAAAAACAAACAACTATTGCCTGCTAAAGTTGTGAATCAAAATACCAAGCCATGGCCAATACTTCAACTAAGATTGTTTGGATCACACATTTTCCTCAAGAATTCCATGCGCTACCATCGGATAGACCCACTTCAAGAATTAAGACATATAGCGACGACATCTATAGCGATGACATGGGGTCGTCACTATAACTCGGGAAATAGCGAGTTAGCGACGACGCGTGTCGTTTGGTGTAGTGGAGGGAAATCTTCCCGGGGCTTGAAAAAGTTTTAGCAACGACAAGTCGTCGCTAATACTATAGGTATTTAATTTTTCTTTTTATATACCGTGATATTAAAAATTATAAATAACAAACCATATAGCGATGACATTAGCGACGACATGTCGTCTCTATAGGTTTTATTAATTTTATTTTTTCCCTCTACGCTTTTAATGAAACGACTACATTTTGCTAGTCTATAGCAACGGCATTAGGGGCGAGGACATGTCACCCCAAAAATCTCGACCATATTTCGACTCCAACGATTTTTAACTCCGACGGCCTAGAGCTCCAGCGACCTCTCTCCGAAGACCCTTCTATGGTCCGGCAACCTCATATCTTCGTAGTTAATCATTTTTGAACTATTTTGACCCATTTTGACCCTATTTTGATTAATATTGAAATTATACTACAAAAGTTTCAATTTATTATAAACTTGTCTAGATTTTAGTTTGTATGCATATACCTATGCGTGTGTGTATGTGTACGTGTCTTCATTTTGAAACTTTTGTTTATGTATAAGTGTATCTATGTTTGTGTATGTGTAAGTGTATATGTGCATGATTTATATAAAATTGATGAAATGAAAATATATGATTGTTTATTCTTGAATTAGAATTTGTAATTGAGTATGTATGTTTTTGTAAGTGTATATGTATGCTTTTGTTTGAATATTTATTTTTAATGATTTTATTTTGGATGACCTTTTTGTATTTATCATCTTCTTTTCTTGAAAGTTATGATAGATGTTCTATAATCAGATGGTGGAAACAACAGAAATGAACCTCCACATATAGTCCTCCATATAGGATTCAGACTGGTTGCTAGTCTAGTAAGTTGTTTATAACTTTTAGTTGGATGTATTATAACTAATAAAATAGGTTCGTGCCATTTTAACCCATTTAAACTTTTAGTTGGATACAATATGTTTATTAATGATGTTAAGTATGATTGTTTCTATAGTATAGGTTGGTGAAAGTTGAGAATTATTATAGTTTATTATATAGTTTAATATGTTGGTTATACACTACAAATAGAATTATTGTAGTTTATTAGTGATGTTTAGTAAAATATATATAACGTATGTTTATCTTATTGTTCAATGTAGGATAAATTCAAGATTAGATAAATAGATCATTGTCGAGCTTGCATGGGGATGAGATGTCGTTTGATGAGGCTGAGGTTTCAGGACCTAGGCGTGGTCAAATACAGGGCATTGGTCGCATAGTAAGAAGTGTTACCTCTGATACTACTCCTATTATGTATGCACCCCCACCACACTATAATGAAATGCAAAAACAGTTCCGACAAGCAAATGAACAATAACATGGACAAGAACAACAACAAATAAATGAACGAATGCAACAACAAATAAATAAACTTCTTTATATGTCACAAGACAAAAATTAGTTTAACATATCGTCACATCAACCGAATGAAGAAAAGGATGGAGATGATAATGCAAGTGATTAGGTTGTTTGTTTTGGCGTGTATGTATTCGACTTTTATATTAGAATCCTACCAAAATTGAATAACTTGAACATTTGAAACTGTGTTAAATTGATTTTATAAAGCTAGAAAAATTTGAAGTTATGAAAAAATTTAAAAAAAACTAACTCTATGGCGGCGACTTTTAAGGGTGACATGTCGTCGTTATAGATCTCAATTTAATTTTTAATTTTTATTATTTTTTTTTAAATTTCATTTTCTAAGTTTTTTCCGACAAACTTGTAGAGGTGGCTTGTCGTCGCTATAAGTGTACAATTTAGCGACGACTTCATTTGCAACAACATTTTTACCTTTAGCGACGAATCTATAGCAATGACGTATTAGCGACTACATGTCGTCGATATAGGCTATATGAACGACTTTTGTGAGCTATAGCGACAACTTTTGTCGCTTATATAGTTTATGTTTCTTGTAGTGACCCACCATACTATGTGACGATCAAAGTGCTTTATTTCTCACTGAAAATACTATCTCACACAAACATGCTAAGCATATTGAATTTAACTATCATTTTCTATGAGAACTTATTTCATCTGGAAAATTGATTACTAAATTTGTACCAACCAAGTTTCAAGTGGTTGACATATTTACTAAATGTCTCCCGACTCCTCCGTTTATTAGTTTTCATCAAGTGTTTCGCCTTGTTCCGCCACCGTCTTGCTTGCGGGGGATGTTAGACAATAGGATTACTTATATTGTTATGTCTTCTTTAAGTAGTTAAGTGTAAATTTTGCGCCTATATATTGTACCTCTTGATTTAATGTAAAGCATTCACTTTTCAATTATATCAGGTGGCAAGCACAAGATTATATTAGAGCTGTGTGATCCATAAAGTTGTATTTTAAAGATTGATGAAAAACTTTTGAAAACATTAGTCTAGGGGAGATTGTTTGGGATTATAAATGACAAATGCTGATAAAAATCCCAAGTAATTTCTATTCATGAAGATTACTGTTGAATATTGAAGATGCTAAAGGTGAGGAGCTTGCTACTTAAGGAAAGTATTATTACTATGGTTGGAGTTAGTTTTAAGGCAAGTAATACTACTAATGTTACATTTCTACCAAGGAACAAGTTACCACCGAGTAACTTGTTATTATCAAAAAATCAATTTATGTAATATAATTAGTCAAACTACTACGTTCATGAGATTATAAACGTGTTATTATTATTACTTTTTATTCACATAATTAAGTATTTATTATTTAGTTCCTTATTGAGTCGTGGTTAAGTAGTTAGGAGAGGTTTCCTCATCACTATTTGTAGCCTTTATAGCATGATTGGTATAGTCATCAAGTACTTAGTGGTTGATTATTCTCTAATTTATATTCGGTGTTTAACAAAGAGGATGCTATTTAACAATCGAAGTAATACAATTTGAGTTCGAAATAAGTTTATTGTAACACTTACGATAATTTACTAACACACACATATATACGTGTGTGTGTGTGTGAAACTATTCATAAACGAACGAAACACTTCATGGAATGAAACACTAAGGGCCTGTTTGGTAATATCTGAATGATTAAGTGCTGAACCAATAAGATGTCTGAACCATTAAGTGCTGAACCATTAAAAGGTCTGAACCATGAAGTGCTAGTATATCACTTAACTATTCAAAGACAAATGTCTGAACAATTCAGATAAGAGTTCTTAATCATTTAGCATTAGACCTCTTAACTATTCAGCATTAGTATAATGCTTAACCATTCAGAGGCAACTGTCTGAACCGTTCAGACCTTTGCTCGCGAAACAAACAGTCTTAACCATTAAATGCTGGATCATTCAGACATATGAACCATTAAGAGGCTGATTAAGAGGCTACCAAACAACCCTTAAGATTCATGTAATTAATATCTCATTATTACTGATTGATAATGAACTGTGCAAACAGTGGTATGCATGCATATGTTTATATTAAACGAGAAGGTTGTCCGGCACGTTGCGACGGGAAACCCATATAAATATATAAGTAAAATTTATGTATAATAATATCATATATATTTTCTCTAGCATTAAACATATATATCACCGCACCATATACAATAACTATTGTATTAACTTAATTATACATACTATCATTCAATTAATATTTGAATTAAAGGTAAGCTAACACTTGTGAAACATGTTTGAAAGGAAATGCCATCATGCTTGAGTTTTTTTGCATCAATATACTGCGTTATAAATATCTCGGACTTTCTTCAGCTGATGATGAAAGATAAAAAAAAAAATTTAATCTCAAGTATAATTATTTATCAGTAAAACTATAAATTTTCACATCATTGAAAAGAAGTTGTGACTAACAATGAAACAATAGCTTAACATAATAGCAAGGAGCGGTAAAATAGTATCATATGTATCTTTCCTTTAATTCTTTGTTATATTTTTAACAGTCCATTTGGAAAATTAAAAAATCTTGAATATTTTAAACAATTAGTCAATTATTACATGCCTGGTTTCATGGCTTTCTTTAAAAGTAACCAACGCACATGTTCTATTGAATAACAATTTAAAGCTTCCACATACGAAGAAGAGCTTTAGATCGAGAAATGCAACAAAAAAAAACTTATGCATCAAAATGTATCTACTTCATTAGAAGCAAAACCATAAATGATAAATGGTATGTCTTTACCATTTGGATCGTTCTAGAAATCATCAACTCTTCGTATTCCTTATTTCTGGTTGATAAATCTAATCAAAAGAGAAATCACACAATTGTAAACCAAATTAACAAATACATAGTTGCGTGAGAGAATCAATTAACATTTAAAACACAACTAGTGTTTTTAACGTGCCGCGCGTTGCGGCGACGTCGTATACTGCGTGTAGACTAAAATCGGCCAACTCGTATAACTCAACGACGCAGACTACAATCGATCCCACTCGTATAATTCATAAGATTTAAATGTGTTGATTTTTATAATTTTTAGCAATATTGTAAATTATTATATAAGCGATATTTACATTTGTCGTTTAAATTAATCTAACAACAACAAATATTATTTTTATAAGATTCACTTATTGTAATATTTAAGCAAAATAATCAATGTTTTTTGATTTTATTTCCCAACTCAGTCTAACATAAAAGTAGATAACTCTTCACATGCATACATATTTTCAAAAAAAAATAATTATTGTGGCGTTGTTTTCAAAGCAGCCTCGAGAAGGATGCTGTCTTTCATGCAAAAACAGATAGAAACACCTGAAAAATTTTTTTGTGTAAAACATCTACCCTCCCTTTCTCAATATTCTGTCGCCACTATCGGATTTCAAGAGAAGGCCGGCTTACATCAAAACCCATAATCAAATTAATTGTTCAGCCACATAAAGTTACAAAAAATAATCTAGAAGATAATCAATTTAACAGAATAAAAATAGTAACCAAAGTCAAATTTAATACCTTTGAGTTGCTCATATTCATCAAAAAGAAACAACAAAATTTCAAATAATAACAATATGCAACATCACCACAATAGAAATCAATAAATTAAACAAAAAAACCATTCAAATGCATCGCAACAGAAGACCTTCACCGAAACATGCAACAACAGAAAGCAATCTAGCAATATTTTTCAACAAAACGCCCATTGTTCAATAAAAAAACATGTGTTCGACCTTTCATCATCAACAGCAAACCAAAAAGTATAAAAATAACAACAAAGACCAACGATCAACAGCAACAAAAAGGCCTCGGATGAATCGCATAGAAGATACAAATAATAATGATTGAGAAAATTTTAACCAACATATGAATACAAGACAGAAGATACAGCTTGTGTTAAACATAGCTAAAAAAACATAATCAGGATACAACACAAGCTACAAAAAAAACCTTTAATAATAACAATTCTCAACCAAATATGAATCATACTATTCAGAGCCATCATTAGAAGCATATCCAATGGAATAACAAGAGATACAAAATCGGATCAAATAAGCAGTCACTTGATTCAGCAAGAGATCAGAACCAAATCTGAACAATACAAAGAGTCACAAGACTCCATAAGACTCAGAACACGTCTGAAGAGAAAAAATGAAGACGATCGGCGACGAAAGAGATTACAGACAGTGGAGACGAAGATGACGATAACAAAAGATGGAAGCTGAGGGCAGGGCAGAATATGTAGAGTGAGAAAGATGAATAACAACGTGTAGCCTTCCTGGTTAAACCCTCGTCCACGTCTCCCTCTGCGAGTGCCAGGTGTGACCATCTATCCGCACACTAACCTGGGAGTCTTTCACCAGGTATCCAATTGAAGCATGGAAATAGATTCGCGTCGTTGGTTTAAGTCTTTATCTGTTTTCTACACTGCAAGATTTGTAAAAAGGAGTTGTTGAAAAAGGTGTCAGATGAACCGTAAATCATCATCATCAACCTAAAAAAGATCTGTGATAAAAGAGTCATCACAATCATCGAATAAGAACCAATCTAGCATCAGTAACTATCTAGTAGTATGCTTTCATAATCAAACCATCCATAGATCTCAAATAAGCAAACTATCATCATCAATACAAATCTTATAATGTGACAATGACTACACGGTTTCAGGTGTAACAATTATCACCATCATTAACCTAAACTATCCCAAAGTTATAGCCACAACACGAAATCTTGACTTAGAAATATCCGATTTGCAAACCATAAGCAGGTCTCGTGTGATGCAAGAATCATCATAACACTCATTGACCAAAACCAACGCAACACCAGTAGCTAGTTTAGAGTTTTGTGTCCATAAAGAAACCAACAGTAGATCTCAGGCGAACACAAAGCCACCATCATCGACCTAAACCATTTCTCAACATAAAGAACCATCGGGAAGATCTAAGAACCATTTCTCAACATAATACGAAAAGACCCAGACCATTTCTCAACATAAAGACCCGTCGGGAAACAAAGCAGGACCAGCGCCATCACCGCCAAACCAACCATGCCATTAGGCAGCCAACGGCGTCGGGCAACCCAAAGGTCGCCGTAAGCGCCGGCGGCGGTGACGACAAACAGGAAGGCAACAGGACAAGGAATGGGCGTCACTCTCTCTAGAAAGAAAGAGTAGAAGCAACAGGGGAAGCCCTATTTAAAAGGGGAGAAGACACACCGACATCGGTGTCACCATTCGTCGCCGGCGGCAACACAGGCGGCATAGACGGTGGCAACTCCGGCATCCCCCAACACAACCCCTCTTTCTCTCTCTGCAATGGCAACAATGTGTCTGTTTATATATATCAGTTGGAGGGACCAGAATGTAAAAAAAGATATATTGTGTGGTCAAAACATCAAAGCACCCAAATGACTATTCATTCCTTTTGCAAAATTAACATTATATAATTATATAATATTTATTTCTAAACTTTGTATAATCTTAAAACAATTATGGGGATAGCGTTTCTTTAATACTAATTAAAAACCCCAAGCAAAAGCACATTTTACCTAGGGCATGAGCTTAATTTTTATATTTGTAAGGTAACTGATTATGTAGCTCTTAGACCCTGACAAAGAACCTCAAAATATGCTAAATTTGATGCAAACGCTCTTATTAGTTCAAATTGATGCAACCCATGAGCTAAATTGTATCAAATGAACGTACGAACAAAAATATTTTATTGTAAATGCATTTAAATAAGCGAGTAGGAACAAACCTCATTGATATTAAAAAGACTCATAAACTGAGTTTGGCAATCTTATGCATTATTAGATTCATTCTCCTTGCTAACAATACACATCAGAGCAGCAGACATCATAGAAGGAAGAAACCATGTAACCTAGAATCAACATATTCAATGTAATAAAAATTTGTAACTTAATTCTACAAAAAAAGAGAACCGAAAATTATTCATGAATTTAATATTATATTGATAATTTATGAACCAGATCAAGCTTACCATTGATGAGTTGTGATAATAGAAATATAACATATAGAAAAAAGGAAGAGATTACCAATTAAAGTACATAATGTGTTGTCATCTTTACCTTTAAAATAAATACCAACCACATAATCACCAAATCAGTTTGTTGAGTTGAACATCGGTGGTCGTTTCAACGTCAGACACAAATAGAGCCCCATTTTGGTAATTGCATAATCTCAAACTTTATTTGTGGGATATCTGAAAAAGTAAATAAAATATATTAATTCTCTGTTCGTATTTAGAATAAAAAAAGCACAAACCACATAATATCCTCAAAAATCACAACCAAATATATAGCAAAAAATAAGGATTAATAAAAACTATAAAATGGCAAGAATTATAAAAGATGACAGTTGCAAAAGATCTTAACAACCTTAAGTGTAACCATACACAAACTTAATGTTAAACAATTTTACTTGACTACGACAACTTACCAATTATAAAACTGGCACATGGTATAATCAAAAGTAAATTTACGTTGCTACCTTTAATCCAAGAATCAAAGGAGATGCTCTAAGATAACCTACTTTATCCGGAACAAACACGTTTTTATATACATAAATTTTTGAAAAGGGCTAATATTCATATGTTGTTACACTATAGAAACCCCACAAAATTACAAACAACATCAACCCTATAAACCTGCATATCTTGTTTTACTTAAAATCAAAGTAAAAAAATGACTAAACAAAAGACCAAATGAGCCAAAGGACTATGAGAGCACATCAACTCCTTAAACAATGGCTAACTTACTTTTATTGACTTAATTTGAATTGAAGTCCTTGAACTGCAGTGAAGCCGTCATTAACATCATCAACCCAATTCATCTTCCTACTGTTGATCAACTTCTTATCCTTGTTCCATGCAATCCCACACTATCAAATCCAGAGCCGGCCCTGAGGAGGGGCGGGGTGGACTCCTGTCACGGGCCACTCGCTCAGGGGGCATAAAAATTTTTAAAATTTTTTTATATATATTATGTATATAATTAAAAAAAATAATTATAATGTATAATACAATTAAAAACTTAACCCAATTATAGTTTAAACCAAATATAATTTTTTGAGCCCATTTTATTAACCCAATTACTCAACTATTAGCCCACTAAAATATTTAAATATAATTGAAATTAAAGTCCATTAACTTATGTGTTAAGTAGCCCACAATTCAAGATTTTTGTTTTATTTAATCACCCTCCACGTGAGCCCATGTTGTACAGCCGCTAAAGGACGAAAAAGAAGATTAGAAGAAGTGAAGATTGAAGAACCACCGACTCTGCCGAAGTGCCGACTACTATTCACACTCCACCGAGGCACCTAATCTGCTTTCAATATATTATTTTAACTCAACTACTCAAGGTATTTGTTTATTGAATCATTGCGATTTTTTATTGGTTTTTTTTTTTTAATTTTTAGTTTGCTTTCTATGCTAGGGTATTTAGGGTTTGTATAATTATATAATAATGTTGTTTATGTATTTCGTTAGAATTTATATATTAGAGCTTAAAATTGGGTAATTGTTAGAAATTTAGAATTTAGCTGTTAGAACTTAAAATTGAGTAATAGCTTATTGAGTTATTGGTAATTATTATTTGTTAATATCTTAATGGTTTTGAATGAATTTGATTTTAGAATTGATAAAGTCTCAAACTCGTGCTATGCGTAAGTTTGTGCACCAGTTACATCCTTGTGTTGAAGAGCAAGAACATGTTGAAGATCAACAAGAGCATGTGAAAGTTGAACCAGGACATGTTGTTGAAGAGCAAGAACATCCTTGTGTTGAAGAACAAAAAAACATAGAAGAGAATGTTGAGCCTAATATGAATAAAGAGTACGTACATGTTAAACATAATCCTGTTGATATATTTGATTCAAGAAGGTGGGAAGGACTTAATTCTGATGAGATTAAACTTTTGGTCGAGAAAGGTCCTACAAGAGATCCTAACATTATGCATGGTCCCTATGATTCAAATGGTAGATGCTTTTATAAAACTTTATATACAAGAACCTTATCAAATATGGAGAAGTGTGATAGAGACCGGCTTGTATATTCGATAGAGATAGACAAGATGTTTTGTTTTTGTTGTAAAGTGTTTAGAAAAGGGGCTCTGAAAGGTAATTTGGATGGTGTAGGTCATGCAGAGTGGCACCATGCTTCCACTAGAGTCAAAGAACACGAAGTTTCTTTGGATCATCTCATAAATATGAATAAGTGGTTTGATATGCGCAGAAGATTGAAGTTGAACGAAACAATTGATAAATTTCAATACAAGCAATTTAAAAAGGAAAGAGATTACTGAAAGGAAGTCCTTTAAACAATCATTGCACTAGTGAAGTTTCTTGCTAAACATAATTTAGCATTTCGGATCAAAAGAAAAGTTGTATCAAAAAGGTAATGATAAATTTTTATTTTGCTCCACTTTCACCAAATACTTATATGTTAATTGTTATAACTAATTTCACTTCTTAATTGTTTATTGTATTTAAAAGGTAATGGAAATTTCTTGGGTCTCATTGAAATGTTGGAAGAGTTTGATCCGGTTATCAAAGAGCATGTGCGACGGATCACAAATGATGAGCTTCATATGCATTATCTTGGACACAAGATTCAAAACGAGTTGATACTTTTGCTAGCTCAAGAAATTAAAAAAGAAATCATCAAGAAGATAGTGGAGGCAAAGTACTACTCAATCACACTAGATTGTACTCCTGATTCAAGTCATCAAGAATAGATGACTATAATAGTGAGGTATATAAAGTTCTCATCTAGTTCTGTTAATGTCGAAGAGTCCTTTTTAGGGTTTTTGAATGTTAATGATACCACGGGAAAAGGTCTATTTGATATTACACTTGAGGAGCTAAAGTCTCTTGGCCTTGAAATTGATGATATGCGTGGTCAAGGCTATGATAATGGGGCAAACATGAAAGGAAAACACCAAGGAGTGCAAAAGAGATTTTTAGATTTAAATCCTAGAGCATTTTACACTCCTTGTGGTTTTCATTCTCTTAATCTTACATTATGTGATATGGCTAACAGTTGTGTTAAAGGTAAGAGTTTTTTTGGAGTCATCCAACGAATTTATACTATCTTTGCAAATTCTATTAATCGGTCGCAAATTTTGAAAGATAATGTTAAAGGTTGGAGTCTTAAATCATTATCTCAAACTCGTTGGGAAAGTCGCGTTGAGAGTGTCAAGGCTATTAAAATGCAACTTGTAGATATTAGAGAAGCTTTACTTGAAGTTGGAGAAAAAGATAATGATGCTACAGTTGCAAGCGAAGCAAATTCACTAGCAGAAAAAGAACTTGGTGAGTTTGATTTTTTAGTATCAATTGTCATCTGGTATCAAGTATTAAACCAGGTGAATATAGTAAGCAAAAAGTTACAATCTGAGGATATTCTTTTGGATACCGCTATTAAAGAAATAAACAGATGAATACTTCAAGGATTATAGAGAAACTGGTTTTTCAAAAGCAATTGATGAGGCTAAGGAGATTGCTAGTGAAATGGGTATTGATTCGATATTTACACAAAAGCATTTGATTCAAAGGAAAAAAAGATTTGATGAGAGTTCAAGTACCCAAGAAGCTTCTTTTACAGCAGAATAGAATTTTAGAGTCAATTATTTCTTTTATATTGTTGATCAGGCTTGTACTTCTCTTGAGACAAGATTTGAACAATTCAAAAAGTATGAAAAGCTATTTGGTTTTTTGTTTCCACATAAGTTGAGGGGAATTGAAGATAAAGATCTTAAGTTGTCTTGTTATCTTCTTGAAAATGCACTCAAGTTTGAAGATAGATCGGATATTGATGCTGATGAACTTTATATGGAGTTGAAGTTATTTAACACATCAGAAACCAGTGAATTTAGCAACCCTTCTGATGTTTTGAAGCATTTAAAAGAACTTGATTATTTCCCCAATGCAAGCATTGCATATAGAATATTGTTGACTATTCCAGTGACGGTGGCATCTGCAGAAAGGAGTTTTTCAAAGTTAAAGTTATTGAAATCTTACCTACGATCCACGATGTCCCAAGAAAGACTTAGCGGATTGGCGATGATAGCTATCGAAAATGAAATTAGAGACTATAAACTATGAAGATGTTATAAACCAATTTGCTATCAAGAATGCTAGGAGATCTTCACGAGTTATTGGTTAACTATTACGGTATGTAATTGTAATACTATGATGTTGCTATGTTTATTGCTAAAACATTTGTTTTCATTTAAAAAAAATTAGTTTATATAATTAAAGTCGTTAGGGCCTAGGGGCCTTTTTTTCTAGCTCGTCCAGGGCATTAAAATTCTCAGGACCGGCCCTGATCAAAACTGATATCATCATAAACATAAGGTTTACAAAATAAGAAAAAAAGATATTAAAAATTAGTTGAAGATACAATTAATTGGTTTGTTTTTAGGAATTCCAATCTCATTGATTAGAATCATAATTTAATAGAAGTGCTGGAGTTTGAATGGATTCAGATCAATTTACAAAATTCAACACTATTAAACATCAAAGTGAGGTTGTGGCTTATAATTTTAGTGTGTGAGTGTCAAGAATTGATTTAGTTACCAAAGATCTTTAAATCAAACAACCGGTCATGCTAACCCAAACATGAAAAGTGGTTCAATTCGTAGGCCAAATGTGGATTCGGTGTCGAGCAAACCATTAAACGAACAAAAGCGGCAACCAAGTAACACTTATGTTTGTAACCCTGGCATGCAAGCGGAGGAGAAAGTTAGAAAACTTACCTGAATACCGGTGAAAGGAGGACGAAATCCTTAATCTGGTTCAATCGAAGCGATGTTAACCTTTACCAACGAAGCTGATTACTTCGTCTTCATCGTCATCGTCATCGTCATCTTCATCTTCATCGTCATCTTCATCTTCATCTTAAAAAGATATGGTTGTCTATGGAGTAGAGAAAAAAAATAAAAGGTGAGTCGGATTGAATGTGGGAAGCAAAGAAAAAAAAATAGAAGGTGAGTCAGATTGAATGTGGGAAGCGACGGCAGAGAACACAACATGTAGCATCACATGAAATAACCAAAAATACCCATGGTCACTGTAGCAACCGACCAAGGGTTTTAATATATATTATTATGTACCTCTATTCATTTTCACTTGTAGCATTATCTACCTTTTCAAATCAGTTACGTTTTCTTATTTTTCACTAAAAAGACAAAATTGATTATCACTGTTTAAAGTTCAAAAAATGTACATTGTATATTCACCTTGAATAGGGTTATTTTGCATTTTTCCTATCCTTTTGTATATCCTAAAGTAATAGGTCCACGCACATTATAAGATACTCACAGAGAAAAAAAAATGTATTGTTCTGTCATGAATGTAACACATGTTCAATGAATAACTTACGTGTGATACTTTGGTCACACAATCTTAAGTTTCTATTTTATTTTATTAAAATGACAAAAAAAACTGAAATATCACCGGACAAGCTAGTTGAGAATGGTGTTGGTGACCTATAGGTGGTGTAAGATGGGAAAGGTTTTTGTGAATGTTTCCCTACAAGGCAGGCCTTACACACCTGTTGTTGTGGCTGATTGCTAGTACTCCCTCAACCAATTTCTTGTGTGACATTCCTCTAAGAGTTTCAAAGTTTACATGGCCCAACCGCCCATGCCAAAGCCACGGTGAGTCACTTACATTTGACAAGGAGCACATTGGTAGCCAAATGTTCAAATGTACCTTGTATAGCCTGTTTGGTGATCTTGCTACTTTGATCAGTAGTCTTCCATCTTTATCATAAAGCCAGAGATACCCTTCCTTCATTGTAACTTCACAACCGCCTTCGGTTGCTTGACCAAGGCTTAAAATGTTACTCTTCAATTGTGGGATGTAATACACATTTATCAACACCTTCTGTTCTTTGTTCTTGCATTCCAAAATCACTAACCCCTTTCCTTCTATTTCAACAGTTGATCCATCTCAGAATCGGATTCTGCCTCCTACGTTTCTGTCAAAGGCTCGAGAACATAGTTTCAATTCCTATCATAAGATTTGATGCTCCATTATCAAGATACCCCATGTGCCTCTCATTTGAATTCAGCTCATACCTTGCGGGTACTATTCTCTATTCATGTAGAAGCATTGACTCCTTATTGCCCCTTTCTTGAACTGTCATTGAGAGTGACTCAGGTGGGTTTCATATTCTTTATGCTTTGGAGTAGAGCATTTTTATGCGTGATGCTCATATTCATTACATTTAAAGCACTTGATGTTTGATTTATACTTCTCATGCCGATTGTACTTTCTTGAAGTCTTCTTCCGATCGCTTTCTCTTGCTTTCCCTTTTTGAGTGAAACGACCATTATTTTGATCTACTCGACCACTTCGATCATTCTTTAACCTTCCCTTTTTTCATCTCTCCGATTTCTTTTTTCTAGACTGACACTCTAAGTACGTAAGCAGAAGTTAATCATTCTTGGTTATGGCTACATTTAACTTTGACTTCAACCTTGTTCTTTCTTTGAAGGCTTTAAGTCTTCCTATTCCTTCTTGAAGCAGAAGAGTGTCAAGATCAACGAACTGCTCTATGGAGGCAACAATTTGAATGAATTTTTTTGGCAATGATCGAGGAACTTTCAGACTAAGATAGTTTTGGCATAGGAGGCACCCATGCTACTCGCTCTTGTTGCTAGAGCTATCAACTTCATAGCGAAAGCATCAATATCTTCTCCATCTTTCATTCTTAGGTTCTCGAACTCGTTTCAAGGCGTTTGAAGTCTTGCCTTTTTCACCCTATCGACACCGACATACCTGGTTTTTAGAGAGTTCTAGATATCTTAGGCTGATGTTAGGTTTGCGACTTGAAGAACCAAATCTTCAGGTATCGCTTTGACCAGATAAACGATTGCGGTGTTGTTTTTCTTCTGATTGACATCTCCCTCTCTAAGGGGCTCAATTGCCTCCCATAGTCCATGTACGTTGAAAATCGCCTTCAACTTCACAACCCAAATAGAGTAATTTGTTGCTATGAGTTTTGGACATTAAAGAGTGTAAGGATATATTTGAAAGGTTGATGCAACCAATGTAGCCAAAGATCTTCCTACTTGCATACATGTACTCAGCAGAAGTTATTTTGGAAGTTTTATACTCCTCACAAGAAAAATACTCTAAGTGTAAAATCATCCGAAGCCAATACCAAGATCTTCCGAAGCCAAAGATGAAGTCATTTGAAGCCAACAAGACTGAAGATGGATTTCTTCTAAAGACAGTGAAGACATGCTTTCTCTGATCAACTTTTTCAGAAAGCTGACCAACTTTCCGCTGCCACTCTGAAGACTCACCATTTTGTATAAGTTGGTGAAAAGGTTAATGCTTTAGTAAACTGTGCATTATGGTTAGGTGTCTGTAACTTTCTACTTTGTATATTTTATCCTTTTTGTAATACATTAGGATGTGAGCTATGGCATGTCATAGTCACATGTCAAAAAGGCAATCTACCTTTTTTACTTTACATTGATCTTGTTGTCTAGATTAGTGTATCCAGCTAGCCTTTAACGTATGGCCGGCTATAGGATGTAGTATAGAGTATCTAAGGTCTTTTATTTCTAAAAAACTCTTTATAACTTTGTAATAGAATATAAGAGCAATATACAGCATTCTTGAAAACCATATTTGTTGTTCTTGTTCTTTACTTTAAGTTCTTAGTTTCCAAAAAGCTAGTCCCTTATTTGATCTTGTAAGTATTTAGCCAAATTCACTCTCCAAACATACTATGAAACTGTTGCTTGACCTCCCCAATTGGTCCTACAGTTGGTATCAGAGCTTTCTAGGCTCTTGCTTGTAAGATCTTACCATCTTTATTCTGTTTAGTTTCACAAAGCACTTACTTGCTCAAATGGCAGCTCTCTCCAAAGCTGATATGGGAACTGGCATAATGACAAAGTATCCACTGATCACCCTGATGAATTTGATACTTGGTGCCAAATAATGGAAGGGTTCATCAAGTCTCGAGACAAAAGGATGTGGAGATCTGTTATCTCTAGACCTCATATTCCATGCACACCTTCAGCAACTGCTGCCGGTGAGATGATACCAAAGGACGTGGCTGATTATTTTAATGAAGATTGGAAGAGAATAGATGTAGATCAGAAGGCCATGACCGCTCTTCAAACTGCTTTTCCCAACTCTATCTACAGAGGCTTTAAAAAATGCAAGACTGCCAAGTAGCTCTGGGATGCACTGAAGCTGATGTATGAGGGGTCTGAGAAAGTCAAGGAGAACAAGAAAGACCTCATAAAGGAGCAGTTTGAGAACTTCACCTTCAAGACTGGTGAAACCATGACTCAGCAGTATTTCAGATATGTTGAGATTATGGACACTCTTGTGGAAACTTGTGTCAAACTGGAGAATAGGGACATTGTGAGAAAGTTCATGTTTTCTCTTCCCAGAGAATGGACTCACTACTGTGTGGCCATTAAGAGAACTAAAAACCTCTCAACTCTTACCCTTACTGAGCTGTATGGTATCCTGAGCGGTTATTAGATGGAGATGAACATGCAAAATCCATCTCACAGCTCATCCAGTACCCATAAGAGTTCTGCCCTTCATGTGGTTGAAAGGGATAGCAGAGACCTTCAACACCATCTGCTCAGCTACCCCGACAACTCACAAAAGGGCCCTTTCATCACCTTCCCGAAGACACCAAGGGAGAGCTACATCAAAGAAAGCCCATTCCAAGAGACAAGCTCTTCTCAAGCCTTTATGTCTTCTGATGAAAGTTTAACAACTTTCTCTTTACTTTGGAAGATTTGAATTGCATTCATCCAGATGATCTGGAATATTTGAAGATTGTGCAGCAGATGGCTCTTCTCACGCATAGAGCCAAGAAGTTCTACCAGAGGATAGGGAGGAAGTTTCCTAGCTGTGTATCTAACAACACGTTTGGGCTGGATAAAAGCAAAGTGAAGTGTTACAATTGTAACCACATGGGACACTTTGCTAGGGAGTGCAAGGCCCCAAGGACAAATGGTTTCCAAGCACAATCCAGACCAAACTACACTGAAGGAGCTCCAAAAGCTGAGAAGCCCAAGCAACAGGCTGTAGTAGCTGTTGAAGAAGGACGCTTTGATTAGAGTTTTCAGGTTGAAAATGCTTCTTCAAACCATGCATTGATGGCTGATCATGAAGAACCCAAGATAACAGAACATCTTTGTACCCCTGAGTGCATTGCTAAAGTTAGCATGTATAGGTCCTACTACTTGGAACTAAGATCTGATTTTGAGTCTTTGAATAATTTAAAAGCTTACTTTAAAAGAGCAGAAAATGACTATAACTTAAAATAGAAAATTTAGAGAAAACAATTTCAACTCTTAAACATGAGCACACAAATTACAGGACTCAAATCAAAGATCTCATTGCCAAGTTAACTGAATGCCAGACTGAGCTTGTGATCAGCAATCAACGAAAGAAAAGTGTGTTATTAAAGTGGAAACCTTCAAGAACAGCATATCCTCATCTTTGCATGCTAAAGTGTCTTATCAAAACAGGTAGGGACTAGGATATAGTGAAATAGCTCATCCACACACTCTATTATTTGTAAAACAGCCAAGTTGTGGAACTAGTGAAGATGAGCTACCTCCAGAAGATCTATTTCAAGAGAAAGATGAAGATGATAATGATGCAAAGGAGAAGGTAAAAGATGAACCTGAACTGAGTGAGAAGGTTCAATCTAATAAGGGACACCATTCTCCTGGAGAGATGAAAAATACAAAGATGGCCAAGTCTGCTAGAAGGAAATTGATCAGGAATACAAAGATAAAAGCCAAGAAAGTCCTGGAGATTCAAGCCCACCTTTGATTTGAAGTAGAAACAAGTGTTCATATCTATTGGGTTTGAAGTGGTGAAGACTGCAAACTTGACAATGGATTATAGTAACATGAGTCCTAATTCAACTTCAAACTATCCTTGTCAAGAAAGGAATGTTGATAAAAGGTGCACCACTACTACACTGCCTCAACCATCCAGTTCCAAGAGCAAGCCTATCCCTAACAAGCCTGCTGCATCATCTGCAAAGGTGAGAAAGGAATTGGAAAGTAATCTAGCTCAACCAGTGTGACATCCGGTAATTTTCCGTTACCAAACTCCGTTAGTTCCGTTAGGTCTTGCATACACGTGTCGTGAGCACACACTAGTTGTCGTTGAACGTTGGTGACTTAATAACAATTATCTATGGTAAACAAATGATAACCTAATGAATAATGTTGATTATTAGTTGTGGCTATGTGATTCATGCATTTTAAGTTATTGTTTGTGAATTTTACTTGATAACGTGACAACGTATAACTATGATCTCATATGTTTTGCTGTTAGTTGTAAATGTATATGATTATTATTGTTGATTAGTAATGTTTATATTTTGTAGTTAAAACCTTTTAAAAAGTGTTAAAAAGATTAGTTTTTATAAAATATAAACAATGGGGTTTATTTTGTAATTGGATTGAAATTAAAAGTTACCATATTTAAACAAATTTAACCCAACCCTAGCCCCCATTCCCCATTTGCGGCCGTAACCCCCTCCCAACACCTTCATCCATTCGATTTTGATCAAGAACAAGCAAGAACAATTCGATTTTGATTAGTTCCAAGTGTTAGCAAGTGTTAATCATCATCTCTACACGTTTAAAGGTGAGTTTTATCAAGTTTTTCATGATTTTTGATTCTTGAGGAACCCTAATTCGAAATTGATGATGAAAAAGTGAAATTGATGATTGTTAGATGTTAATTTGATGTTGGTTAGATTATATGAATGTCAGATTATGTTGATTATGCAAGAATTCCATGGTTTGATCACATTGTTCAAACATTGCCTTAAGAGGAAACTTTTTGTTCTTGGAATTCATGATTTGATGATTGTATGATGTTGGATACATTGCTTGGATGTTGGTTTATATGAATTGTGCAAGAAAAGTCATGAAATCTAGGATTTGTTCATACCTTACTATAAGTGGAAACTTTTATGCATAATGATTGGGAATTTTGATGAATTGGTGATGATTATCATGTTAGAATGAATGTTAAGAACATAATTAGGTATAAAATTGATGAAATTATGAAGGAATTGGATGTTAGATTGCTTTTGGGTGTTACCTTCTAAAAAGGGAAACTTTATTTTTGAAGATCATTGGATATGATGATGTGAGCATGTTTATGTTGTAAGGGTCGTGTTAGAATGCTTATGGATGATGTCTAATGTGGTGGAATGTGTTACTTGGGTTGTATGCATGCTTGATTGATCATTTAAAGAATGTAGGTTCTTGGTGATTATACATGATGATGAATTATGGTTAGTGATTAGGAAACCATAATTGGGATTGGAGATTGATCATTATTGTGTTTGTTAGATGGAATGAATCTTGTTGATTAATGTGATTATGATTGTCATACACGCTTGCGAATCTGAGGTCCTTACTTAGTAGGATTGGGAGGGTTTAGGGTGTGAAGTCGTGAGTGGCTTCACATGGCATGTTGTGCATGATTAGACTTCATGAATGAATTATCAGTTGTGATATATTTATAATTGTGTTGAGCATGTTGATTGTTTGAGATTCGCATAAGTTGTATGATGATCTAGGTTGAACTTGGGTTGATGATGTGATATACGTGAATAATTTGTTTAATAATCATGTATGATAAGTTGGTACGCTTGAATAAACGAGATTTCAATTAATATGTCACCAACGGGTCAAACGGGTCAACTAGGTTAAATGAGTCTTGTTTTCCAAAGCCTTGGGTCAATGTGTTTATTGAGCACCTAGGGTTGTTAAGTTTTCTGTGCACACGTACTTATGTACTTGCGTGTTCTAGGTAACCTTTGAAGGGTTGTCTTTCCATCCATCATCGGTCCTCTCTTGTCATTATCTTTGCACATCAGGTGAGTTCATGCCCTACTATTTTATAAACTCTCTTATGGGGGAGGTAGCATACTTGTTCACAAACACTATATTATTATTATAAGTTGTGTATGTTTTAACATGGTGTATAATACCTTGAAAGTCCTCACACTTTCGGATCGTTAATAATGGTAACTAGCGGGAAATCTTGGGTAGTACTACTGGGTTTGACAAGCCCCACCTGTGCGACTCGAGGTCAAACGGGTGCAATATTGTCCTAAACTCAAACATCGTTACGACCTGGTAAGTCGTGACGGGAGGCAACAAACGCAACGCAGTCAGCTTCGATCGCGAAATCATTATTGTTATTACTTATGAATATAGACTAGCTATCTATTTCAATGCACTTCTTATGTTATGCAAATTATTATTGTTTATGTTAAATGCAAACTCTTGAACTCACCGACCATTGTGTTGACATTTTTAGTATGCTATTCTCAGGTCGTTAATTCAGGTTGCCATTAGGAGCACAACACGGGTCCAGCATGCATTCTAAGACTTCATCTTAAGTCATGACATTTGAACATTATTTATGAGATTTAAATAATGGGTTGGCGCGTGTTTTGCCAAATTTTACATTTACATACTTTGGGTTTGTCTTATTTACAAAACGCTTCCGCATGGTTTTAAAGCTTGAACTTTGATTGGTTTATTTTTAAATGTGGCATATAGTGTCGTTCTGAGTAACTAGTGACTGTGATCATGGTTTGTTCACACGCCTCGCGGTAAAACTCCGCACGTGGATTTTGAGGGTGTGACAGATTGGTATCAGAGCCATTGGTTATAGGGAACTAGGTTGCTACATACTAGTCTATAACCGCACACAGTTAGTTAGTCACTCTTTGCTTATTCTCTTACTGTATACTCATTGGCTTACGCATCACGTGCACTGCAGCATGGCATCATCATCACGGGTTTTGGGTAAAAGACCTGCGCTATCTGATTCCCCTACTCATCATTTTGTACCTGAGTGGCCTCGACTTCCTTATCCTTCTGAGGAGATGGACTGGGATCAACCTTTTCCACTACCTGAACACGATGCTCTGCGGGATTGGAGTTATTATCCTACCTATGTTAACCGCATGCTTCATAGGAAACGTGTTCCTGAACTTCCGACTACTAGACCGAGGACTAGGTCTACTTCTAAGATCTCGACACCTACTCTTCCTACGATAAGATGCTCTAGTAAGCAGGTGATTGCTGCTTTAGTTGCCGCTCTAGACACAGAGAAACGACGCACTGATGAGCTGAATGAGACAGCTAGCGTCTTACAATGTGAGTTGCGTGAGACTAAGATGATGGTGGCGGAGTTGAAGGAGTTGCAATCCAAGTGTTATAACCATCAGTGTTCCTTAGCTGATAGAGTGATTCAGGCTATTCATCGTTCGGATGCTAGGGATAACACAATCCACAACTATGGGGTAAGACTCGGTGATCTGGAATGCCAGGGTACAAATGTTGGGCCAAGCCATGGCAAATGCATTGTCGTGGGAGGAATTCAAAGCTATGATGATGGAGGAGTATTGTCCTCGTAATGAAGTTCAGAAACTAGAAGCCGAGTTCTGGCAATTAAAGATGGAAAGATCTGACATTGAAGCTTACACTACTAGGTCTCATGAGCTAGCTAAACTTTGTCCTGGCATGGTTGACCCGCCGAGCCGACGAATTGAGCTCTACTTACGTGGGTTGGTGCCGGAAATTCAAAGTATGGTGACCGCTGCAAATCTCCCTACTATTCAACAGGTCATTCGATTAGCTCATAAACTCGCTGATCAAGCAGTGGAGCAAGGGAAGTTACCTAAGCCGGGCGCTGTGACAAGCATGCCCGATAATAAACGCAAGTGGGAAAGTAATGCCAGCAAGGGATCGACGTCTGGTAGTCAACCTCAGCAACAACAGCCTCAACAACAACAGCAACAAAGGAGGTTTGATAAAATCGCAACTTCAACCAATCGTCTGCCTCAACTCAAGGACCCGGTGGTTATGCGGGGAAAAACCCCAAATGCAACCGATGCAACTATCACCACACTGGCAGGTGTGATAGCTTTCTATGCCAGCGTTGTGGGAAGGTTGGACACGCGGCAAAGGATTGCCGTGGGGAGTTGATGAAGAAGCCCCAGCAGCCTCAGCAGTCCCAGCGGCCCCATGAAACGCCAAAGGGTTGCTTTGAATGTGGAAAAGAGGGGCATTACAAGAGAAATTGCCCTCAATTAAAAAGAAATGGTAATGGCAATGGAAATGGTGGTAATAACAATAATGGGGGCAATGGTGACAATAATGGTGGCAGCAATGGTGGAGCAAAAGGGAGAGCCTTTGTCATGGGATCAGGTGAGGCTCTAAACGATCCTACTACGGTTACTGGTAAATTTCCTGTTAATGGTCGTTTTGCTTCTGTACTGTTTGATACTGGAGCCGATAGGAGTTTTATTTCTACTAAATTCTATAGTCTCCTAAGTGAAATGCCTTCTGCGTTGGACTCTAAGTATACCGTAGAATTAGCTGATGGTAAGCAAATCTCCGTTACGCACATCCTTAAGGGTTGTAAGATAAAACTCGCTGGTCATACCTTTGATATCGATCTCATGCCCATTACACTTGGGAGTTTTGACATGGTCGTGGGTATGGATTGGCTGTCTGAGAAGCAGGCAGAAGTCATATGCCATGAAAAGGTCATTCGCATTCCTCTAAAGGAGGGAGAGATTCTCTTAGTTAAGGGCGAGAAGAGTGGTGTAGTGATAGGCATCATATCTTTTATGAAAGCGCAGAAGTGGCTACGCAAGGGTCACTTAGCCATATTAGCCCTTGTGACCGATAAACAACAAGAAGAGAAGAAGATAGAGAATATCCCGGTAGTTCGCGACTTTCCAGAGGTGTTTCCAGAGGATCTGCCTGGACTACCACCTCATCGTCAGGTTGAATTTCAGATCGATTTGACTCCCGGAGCAGCTCCAATTGCGAGAGTACCTTATCGGTTAGCACCAAACGAAGTGCATGAACTATCTATACAACTTCAGGAGCTATTGGATAAAGGATTTATTTGACCGAGCTCATCACCGTGGGGAGCACCTGTACTCTTTGTTAAGAAGAAAGATGGTACCTTTCGAATGTGCATTGACTACAGAGAGTTGAACAAGGTCACAGTCAAGAACCGATACCCTTTGCCTCGTATTGATGACTTATTTGATCAACTTCAAGGATCAAGCTATTACTCAAAAATTGATTTGAGGTCCGGTTATCATCAACTAAGAGTTCGAGAGGAAGACATCTCTAAAACTGCATTCTGTACTCGTTATGGTCATTATGAATTCTTGGTCATGCGCTTTGGGTTGACTAATGCACCAGCGGTATTCATGGATCTCATGAATCATGTGTGCAAACCCTACCTCGATCAGTTTGTTATCGTGTTTATCGATGACATATTGATCTATTCTAAAACCAAGGAGGAGCATGAGGAGCACCTACGTCTAATCTTGGAATTGCTTAAGAAGGAACAGTTGTATGCTAAGTTTTCTAAGTGTGATTTCTGGATTCGTGAGGTGCAATTCTTGGGTCACATTGTTAACGAGAAGGGAATACATGTGAATCCTACGAAGATTGAGGCTATAAAAAACTGGTCGGTACCCAAGATGCCTAGTGAGATAAGGCAATTTCTTGGACTGGCAGGGTACTATAGACGTTTCATCGAGGGATTTTCAAAAATCGCTCAACCTCTCACAGCCTTGACCCATAAAGGAACAACGTATAAATGGGGTGAGAGTCAAGAAGCCGCTTTTTAGTTGTTGAAACAAAAACTCTGTAGCACGCCGATACTAGCATTACTAGAAAGAAGTGATGATTTTGTGGTTTACTGTGATGCTTCTATCCAAGGACTTGGTTGTGTCCTGATGCAACGTGGCAAGGTAATAGCCTATGCCTCGAGACAACTGAAGGTGCATGAAAAGAACTATACTACTCATGATTTGGAGTTAGGTGCAGTGATTTTTGCCTTGAAGATCTGGAGACATTACTTGTACGGTACCAAATGCACCATTTACACCCATCACAAGAGCCTTCAGCATATCTTTGAGCAGAAAGAGCTAAACATGAGGCAGCGACTCTGGGTGGAATTGTTAAACGATTACGATTTGATATGAAATATCACCCAGGTAAGGCAAATGTAGTCGCTGATGCTTTGAGTACGAAGGAGACTGCTAAGCCCCGGCGAGTGCGTGCTTTGCAGCTTACGATTAGCACTCATTTGCCTGAACAAATCAAGGAAGCTCAGACAGAAGCTTTGAAAACGAAAAACATTAGATCTGAATTCTTACGTGGGATGGACAAACAGTTGGAAGTCAAATCCGATGGAATCCGGTATTTCATGGATAGACTTTGGGTACCCATGTATGGAGATTTGAGAGACTTAGTCATGAGTGAAGCACATAAGTCTAAATATTCCATACACCCTGGTTCTGACAAAATGTATCATGACTTGAAAGCGCACTATTGGTGGCCTAATATGAAGGCGGACGTAGCAACGTATGTGAGCAAGTGTCTGACCTGTTCTAAGGTTAAAGTGGAATATCAGAAGCCATCTGGGTTACTGCAACAACCTGAGATTCCTTTGTGGAAGTGGGAACAGATCTCTATGGACTTTATTACTAAATTACCCAGAACTTCTAATGGTTGTGACACGATATGGGTGATCGTGGATCGACTAACTAAGTCAGCTCACTTCTTGCCGATCAAGGAGACTGACAAAATGGACAAATTAACCAGAATTTACCTGAAGGAGGTAGTCTCAAGACATGGCGTGACGATCTCGATTATATCTGATCGTGATGCTCGTTTTACATCTCATTTCTGGCAGTCGTTACAGAAATATCTGGGAACGCGGTTGGATATGAGTACTGCATATCATCCGCAGACCGATGGACAAAGCGAACGTACTATTCAAACTTTGGAGGACATATTAAGTGCTTGCGTAATTGATTTTGGAAATAATTGGGAAGTTCATCTACCGTTGGTCGAATTCTCGTACAACAATAGTTACCATACTAGTATTCAGGCAGCACCATTTGAGGCATTGTATGGGCGAAAGTGTAGATCACCAGTTTGTTGGGCTGAAGTTGGTGATAGTCAGCTGACTGGCCTAAATTGGTGCACGAGACTACCGAAAAGATTGTGCAGATACGGAACCGTACGGCTGCAGCACGAGACAGACAAAAGAGCTATGCAGACAAGCGACGAAAACCTTTGGAGTTTTAGGTCGGTGAGAAAGTGTTGTTGAAGGTCTCACCATGGAAAGGCATCATTCGATTTGGCAAAAGAGGCAAGCTTAACCCGAGATACGTTGGACCATTTGAAATTCTTGAAATAGTAGGTCCAGTGGCGTATCGGTTAGACCTGCCTGAGTCACTAAGTGGCGTTCACAACGTATTTAACGTCTCAAATCTGAAAAAGTGCTTATCTGATGAGACTTTGGTTGTACCACTCGAGGAAGTACAAGTGGATGAGCAATTACGCTTTGTTGAGGAGCCTGTTGAAGTAATGGACCGTGAGGTCAAAACTCTTAAGCAAAGCAAAATACCTATAGTCAAGGTTCGTTGGAACTCAAGACGTGGACCGAAATTCACGTGGGAACGCGAGGATCAGATGAAGCTCAAGTATCCTCATCTGTTCGAAACGACGGTCACAGCCGGGGAAGGTACCGATCAAATTTCGGGACGAAATTTCTTTAAACATGGGGATGATGTGACAACTCACTCGATTTCGTGATGCCAATGCAGTAAACCAGTGATGTAACACAACCATGTAACTCAATTTTCGGGACGAAAATTCTTTCAACATGGGGATAATGTGACATCCGGTAATTTTCCGTTACCAAACTCCGTTAGTTCCGTTAGGTCTTGCATACACGTGTCGTGAGCACACACTAGTTGTCGTTGAACGTTGGTGACTTAATAACAATTATCTATGGTAAACAAATGATAACCTAATGAATAATGTTGATTATTAGTTGTGGCTATGTGATTCATGCATTTTAAGTTATTGTTTGTGAATTTTACTTGATAACGTGACAACGTGTAACTATGATCTCATATGTTTTGCTGTTAGGTGTAAATGTATATGATTATTATTGTTGATTAGTAATGTTTATATTTTGTAGTTAAAACCTTTTAAAAAGTGTTAAAAAGATTAGTTTTTATAAAATATAAACAATGGGGTTTATTTTGTAATTGGATTGAAATTAAAAGTTACCATATTTAAACAAATTTAACCCAACCCTAGCCCCCATTCCACATTTGCGGCCGTAACCCCCTCCCAACACATTCATCCATTCGATTTTGAACAAGAACAACCAATAACAATTCGATTTTGATTAGTTCCAAGTGTTAGCAAGTGTTAATCATCATCTCTACACGTTTAAAGGTGAGTTTTATCAAGTTTTTCATGATTTTTGATTCTTGAAGAACCCTAATTCGAAATTGATGATGAAAAAGTGAAATTGATGATTGTTAGATGTTAATTTGATGTTGGTTAGATTGTATGAATGTTAGATAATGTTGATTATGCAAGAATTCCATGGTTTGATCACATTGTTCACACATTGCCTTAAGAGGAAACTTTTTGTTCTTGGAATTCATGATTTGATGATTGTATGATGTTGGATACATTGCTTGGATGTTGGTTTATATGAATTGTGCAAGAAATGTCATGAAATCTAGGGTTTGTTCATACCTTACTATAAGTGGAAACTTTTATGCATGATGATTGGGAATTTTGATGAATTAGTGATGATTATCATGTTAGAATGAATGTTATGAACTTAATTCGGTATGAAATTGATGAAGTTATGAAGGAATTGGATGTTAGATTGCTTTTGGGTGTTACCTTCTAAAAAGGGAAACTTTATTTTTGAAGATCATTGGATATGATGATGTGAGCATGTTTATGTTGTAAGGGTCATGTTAGAATGCTTATGGATGATGTCTAATGTGGTGGAATGTGTTACTTGGGTTGTATTGATGCTTGATTGATCATTTAAAGAATGTAGGTTCTTGGTGATTATACATGATGATGAATTATGGTTAGTGATTAGGAAACCATAATTGGGATTGGAGATTGATCATTATTGTGTTTGTTAGATGGAATGAATCTTGTTGATTAATGTGATTATGATTGTCATACACGCTTGCGAATCTGAGGCCCTTACTTAGTAAGATTGGCAGGGTTTAGGGTGTGAAGTCGTGAGTGGCTTCACATGGCATGTTGTGCATGATTAGACTTCATGAATGAATTATTAGTTGTGATATATTTATAATTGTGTTGAGCATGTTGATTGTTTGAGATTCGCATAAGTTGTATGATGATCTAGGTTGAACTTGGGTTGATGATGTGATATACGTGAATAATTTGTTTAATAATCATGTATGATAAGTTGGTACGCTTGAATAAACGAGATTTCAATTAATATGTCACCAACGGGTCAAACGGGTCAACTAGGTTAAATGAGTCTTGTTTTCCAAAGCCTTGGGTCAATGTGTTTATTGAGCACCTAGGGTTGTTAAGTTTTCTGTGCACACGTACTTATGTACTTGCGTGTTCTAGGTAACCTTTGAAGGGTTGTCTTTCCATCCATCATCGGTCCTCTCTTGTCATTATCTTTGCACATCAGATGAGTTCATGCCCTACTATTTTATAAACTCTCTTATGGGGGAGGTAGCATACTTGTTCACAAACACTATATTATTATTATAAGTTGTGTATGTTTTAACATGGTGTATAATACCTTGAAAGTCCTCACACTTTCGGATCGTTAATAATGGTAACTAGCGGGAAATCTTGGGTAGTACTACTGGGTTTGACAAGCCCCACCTGTGCGACTCGAGGTCAAACGGGTGCAATATTGTCCTAAACACAAACATCGTTACGACCTGGTAAGTCCTGACGGGAGGCAACAAACGCAACGCAGTTAGCTTCGATCGCGAAATCACTATTGTTATTACTTATGAATATAGACTAGCTATCTATTTCTTTGCACTTCTTATGTTATGCAAATTATTATTGTTTATGTTAAATGCAAACTCTTGAACTCACCGACCATTGTGTTGACATTTTTAGTATGTTATTCTCATGTCGTTAATTCAGGTTGCCATTAGGAGCACAACACGGGTCCAGCATGCATTCTAAGACTTCATCTTAAGTCATGACATTTGAACTTTATTTATGAGATTTAAATAATGGGTTGGCGCGTGTTTTGCCAAATTTTACATTTACATACTTTGGGTTTGTCTTATTTACAAAACGCTTCCGCATGGTTTTAAAGCTTGAACTTTGATTGGTTTATTTTTAAATGTGGCATATAGTGTCGTTCTGAGTAACTAGTGACTGTGATCCTGGTTTGTTCACACGCCTCATGGTAAAACTCCGCACGTGGATTTTGAGGGTGTGACAACCAGCCTCTCAAAAGAAGAAGTCTCTTAGAAGCAGCTCAACTACATGAATCATGTGTGGCAGTACTTCTCATCTTCCTACGGATTGCATCTACAATCCTAAAAGTACAGTCAACATTATCAAGAAGGCTTCTGAGATGAATTAGAAGAAGACATCTTCAGAATAAAAGTCTCTTTCCCTCAGAAGCTCCAAAAAGAAGGCTCAGAAGATAAGTGGAAAATAGCCTTCAGAAGAAATTTTGGTCTCGAAAGAAAGAAATGCTTCTGAAGCACTAAAGTCTAAAAATGGATGCAAAAACTTTCGATGGTTCTGTCTGCAAAACTTCCGAAGTTGTAAAAACTTCCGAAGCATTGAAGGCCAAGTCTAGTCTTTTCAAAATGGTATGTAAGATGAAGAAAGGTCAAGTGACTAAAGTTTTCTCATCATCAAGAGCTCAAGATCCCCAAAGCCTAAATATAGGATCCATAACTGTTAATTTATCTTTTGTTAATATTAATGAACCCAAGACAAGCAAGGCTTAGGTCTCCAAATGTATCTAACCATCTCTTTCTATGCGGGAACAACTCAAGACCAAAAGGAATGTATGGAAGTTTATACATCCATTTTAGAGAAGTTTCCTGCTTTCTGTCTAAAGCCAATAATGATGAGTATTTCCTCTGGTATACAAAAATATGCCATGTGCTCAAGTGCTTTGGATTCAAAATCAGATGCTCGACTATGGATTTAACTTCAAGGAGACTCCCATTCACATACACAACAGTGTTATCTCTATTATAAATAATCTTGTACAGCACTTAAAGACAAAGCACATCAATATCAGGTATCATTTAATAAAAGATAATTTTGAGAAAGGCTTGATAAAACTGGTCAAAGTTAACACAAATGAACAATATGCTGATCTGTTCACTAAGACATTTGATGAACAAAGATTGAAGTATCTAATATCAACTATTGAGATGATTAACTTTGAGTAAATTTTCTTAAATTAATTTTAGAATTATTTTCTAAAATTTTGTGTCTTTAATGTTGTATATTTCATCACTCATATAAGTTCAGTTATCTTGAGAGAAAATTTTTCTAACTGATATTCCTTAGACTTATAAGAATTTGAAGTATAATTTCTTTTGAAAGACATTAAAATTAACTTCGGAAGAAACTTATGTATTCAACTCCAATAAGTGAATTACCTTTGGAAGAAATTTGAGAAATATCTTCCGAAGCTTAAAACACTTATATGAATTGAAGAACCATTTTCTTCCGAAGCAAATTAGTCTCTAAAGATTTACTCTTAAGTAAAATTTCTGATACTTAATGTCTCTCAAAACTAACTATACTTTAGAAGCAAATTCTTATAGTTTTAAGAAATATTTTTCGAAGCCAAAATTGGCTTCGGAAGTTTTTCAAAACATCTGAAGACAAAATACATTCGGAAGATTTTCGACTTTCAAGAAAACTACCTTTTTGGGCACCTTTTTTAGAGGTGGGACCGACATACGGATTTCAAAGTTTATCCTTAACAAATTAACTTTGTTTCAAATCCAATTCATATATATACTCTCAACGGTTTCCCTTTCCTCACTATCTCCTTCATCTGTAAAATTCTCTAACCTAAATTCTCTAAAAACTACCTTTGTTCTCACCTTACTTTAGCACAAAGCTACTTCAAAATGACCAAACTTAATCGCAAAAACCAACCTGATTTTTCCATGCATCTTCACAGGCAACACAATCAGGTTGCTCTATTGAACTCTAAGAAAGATCCTGGCTTCTCAGAGGTTTGTCGATTCTTGTCTCTAAAAATTTACTTTACCACTCTTACTATTAATCCTCCTCTCTATGAGGATCAATTTCTAGAGTTCTGGCGAACCTAACAAGAGGTCACCATGGATGGGGAGAAGGCACTGTCAGCCATAGTGCAGGTTAGGACAATCTTCATCACTCTAGCCTCCATAAACACTCATCTCATGCTGGATGATGTAGAATGTGACTTGTCCTTCCAAATCTACCATTAATCATTACTTGGGTTAGATGGTTATGAGGGGGACTACTCAGTAAGAACCTTCAGAAAAGGAAAGGTCTCCTCCCAGTGGAAATACCTCCTCTATGTGGTCATTCACAGCTTATCTAACAAACATGGAATGGTTTAGTGGGTCAAGTTCAGGTATTAATAGTTTGTTTAAAATAATTTGCTTAAAAAACTTAGACTCCTTAGAATATTGCATGTTCCCTAGATATGTTCAGCATATTCTTAATTGTGAACTGGGCTCACAGTTAAGTAGAACAGGTCATGTTCTTAAATTGGGACATATGAAGCTCGGTATCTTTAAAATAATAAGAAAACCTACTGTGGGATTCTCTGGTGTAGAAACAACCTTTGTACCAAAAATGTTAGAGCTTATTGCTCAATGTGACAGACTAGCAGCACCGGCTAGTGTTGAACCCACACCTCCTACCTCTCAACAACCCTCTCAGCCTTAAATAACAATCATCTACCAAAGATACACATGCTATTCAGCTATGCAGCCCCCATATCACCAACCATGCAGGAGGAAGTGGACGTTGGAACTCTCACTTCCTTTGAGGAGCAAACCACTCCCATGTCATAAATAATCAGTGCTAAGGTTCCTCATGCTCAGCCTGATGAGCTTATTACCACAACAGCCTTAAGCCTTCAATCTGAGTCTCAAAACTCAAGTGAACAACTTTCAGGGGACAATTACCATCCCTAGCCTTTGAATCTTAACCAACCCATTCCCAACCTTGAATTCTATGATGATAAAGACATGGGATTCAGTGAGTACCATGAGTCTTTCTTCTCCACCCTCAAGGAGAGATGAGTGCTCCTGCTCCTCCCATGTTCAGCCCACATCATCCACCCCAAACTGAGGTGGATCTCCCTGAACAAGTTCAAAAGATCCATATGGAAGAGGCTCTCACTTCAGCAAGTTATTACATCTTTAAGACCTCAACCATGGCAACCCAGCCCCTTCACACTTCAACTGTTGTTGTCATGGAGCAGGGGAAATCCAGCAGCCAAGAACAATATGCTGGTGATGAGAAAGAAGACCTTGGTCCAATTCTCTCATCCCCCCATGATTCTTCATTTGAAGATGAGGGGATTCTGAACTAAAGTTGAAACAACTATCACAAACCTGCACATATTTAGTTTTTAAGGTTAGTCACGAATCTCAGGTGACTGCCTTGCAGAAAAGGGTCAATGACCAGTAACTTGAAATCACCGATCTCAAGGGTAAGTTAGCTGAGATACCACCAAGACAAACTTAACCAGATCCATAAGAACCTGTGGAAGTGGTGTACTAACCTCCAGCTTACCTATGCAAGTGGGTGATGCTACCAAAAAGGGGGAAAAAGTTCCTACAACCACAAAACCTAGGAGTTCTGTCCAGAGTATGGACAATGAGGATTTACCATCCTCACTTGCAGTTGTCCAGACTCAACAACTTCCTTAGGCTCACACTGATGTGTAGGCCATACTACAGGAATTATTTGAGGAAGGAATTTCAAGAGCCATGTTAGCCCCATCCTACCCTACTAAAAATCCAATAGTAGGATGGTGGTATAATGCTGCAAAAAAGGCCTTGGTGCGCTCCAGGTCTCAGGAGCAGCAAGAAGCCTTTAACTATCAGACCCTGAGATTTTATGAAAGTGTATCTCTAGTTGATCTACCACTGGTCAATCCAAGAAACAACAGACAAGCTGGCATATTGGCTGAGAAGATTCAAGAATGGGTGCTGTAGGAGTTTAGAAACAAAACAAAACTATATAGACATAGGCTATCTGGTAAAACTGTTAGTCAACTAGATACTGAGCCAGACCCTAAGATTAGCTTCGAAGGGGAAATCTTGGTTGAAAACCCAGTAGTGGACCCTTTGAACCTTGAGACAAGTTCAACCTTAGCACCTAGTACCCTTAGTGAAACACCTGCTGGTGAAAGTGTATCACAGCCTTTCCCTGGCCAGAGCTCAAGCTCAGCACAACTATCAAAAGGCCAAAGCTCTTCCCACCCTGAGTCATGCAGGCCAACGATTGAAAAAAGGAAAAGAAAAATGACTCCTGAGGAGATTGAGGAGGAGAAGAAGAAGAGGAAGAGGAAGGCTAGGGGAGAGAAAACAAGAGAGATCCCAAGCTTTATGCAAGCTGCGATCTGGGCTGCCCACAGGCCTAATACTCAAGATGATAAGTTAAGGGCAGCCAGATTAAACTATCTGGGAGTAAGAAATTACAATATTGATGAACTCATCTCTCTCCTCTTAGCAAAGTTGAATGAATTGGTTGACACAAGATTAAGGAAGAAAGAAAGAGAAAGAAACTCTACAAAGCTCCTGTCCTCTCTCTAGTTCAAGAAAGTCCTAAGAAAGAGACTGTGGCTTTACAACAAGAACAAACTCAGATAGGCAAAGAACAAGATAGATAGAAAATGATAACCAATCTGAGTGCCACAGGTCTTTATCAGGCAGCAGCTCTTCACCCTCTCTCATTTGAGTATATTGAATATGAATACCTCAAACAGCTGGAAGAAAAAGTTCAAGCCCAAAGAAAAGTTGTTAAAAGGAAAATAAGAGAGCAGGCTGCTAAGTCAAAAGCCACCATCAGAGCACAAGAGAAGAAGTCTGCTGATAGGCAGAAGATGGCGAGCTTCTTGAAGGTCAGCTGATTGACTTGGTCATATGTCTCTATCTACAATGGATGAGCATATCAGAAGGATCAAGTAGAAGATAAAAGAAGGTCAGCTGATTGACTTGCATTCTCCACCTAGTCAAGCTGTACCTGAATTTGAGGTGAAGGTTGAACTCCAAGAGACAACACAACCTGATCTTGAAGCTACATCCAAGCCAACTTTATCTTCTGACCCACAGCAGGGTTCTGAACCTTCTGCTTCTGAACATGCGAAGGAAAGGGACCAACTGAGGAGAATACAGAAAGATCATCTGATGCTGCAGCCCACTCTTCTTAGTTAAAGTATAGAAAGAAGAAAAGGATGGCCATCAGAAGGGATAAGAGAAAGAAAAAGAAGAAGTCCAAGGCATCCACATCTGTACCTCAGGATGAGTCAGAATCCTAAGGGTGAACAAGAAGAGGCTGCGCAACTAACTCCTATTCAAATAGAGCCTCTTGCAGTTGGAAGACCCATTCTGTCCTAGAGGTTTGCAGCAAATCCCGACATATGGTATGTCATCAGAGATCAAGGAGGTCAAGATGTTTATCTCTAGCAAGACATGTTTGATCTCCCTCTTTATGAACTCTATGACATGAGGAGAAATTATAAGAGTCTGAGGGATCTTAACCAATTAATGAAGAAAGGAATGGTCTTGATCTAAATAAGGACTGTCAACATCTAATAATCCTTTATGTTCTGGTAGCATCAGCCTATGTGGAGTTTGTAAGGCTATATTTGAAAGGCTGATGCAACCAATGTAGCCAAAGTCTTCCTGCTTATATGCATGTACTCAGCAGAAGTTACTTCGGAAGTTTTACTGTTGGATGTCGAATCCAGCAAATAAATAAAAATGTGAACCTACCATGCACACACTAAGAATAATATGAGCGGAAGTAGGGTTCGTGTCCTCAGTGATACCTGTCAATTATTTTATACTAAAACATTTAAGCACAATTATTATAGTTGGTTATGGGTTAAGGAAGGTGGGGGTTTTAATTAAAAACTAAATCTGAAAGTAAATTGCAAAAAGTGAAAAAATAAAATTCCGATAGGCAAGCACGACCGTGTCAGAACTGTACATGGTCGTGTTAAGATATTGCAAGAAAAACGAAAATTGACAATTCTTTATATTTTTTATTCTGAAAAGAAATTACTAAAAACTCTAATTAAATTGTGAAGTAAATTAATATATGAAAACTAATTCCAACACCAAGGTAATTTCTTGATTCGATTTGGATTACGATCATTAACGATTATGGTGCAATGACTATTTTTAATTAATGTTTTGTATCGATACTAGGCATCATGCCGTTCGGATATCCACTCTATCTAATGTCTAATCAAGCGTAGTTCGTTGATTAGAGCCAACCCGCTACTCTAAGCTCATGTTGTTTAGATCTTAGAGTGCGGGTTGCAACGATAGAAGTATCAATTATAATTAAACATACACGCCGTTTGGTATGTTTAACTAGATTACGTGATTCTATAATGAGAATGAATTTATAGACAAAGCCAAACCGTTAATTGTTCCTTGTATCAAAAATTAAAACTTGATTAGGGTTTTAAATCTTGAAAAATTTTATTAGAAAAATTAATAAAGTGTTAACAATCTAATATATATTGAATTAAATCCAGGTTTAAGATCAAGAATCAAACAAACAAACCATTAAAATAAAAACATCTCATAAACGTTTCACATAAGTTTAAATCAAATCATAGAAATTAAACCCTAATGGTGAAACTAAATTGTTCTAGCCGGACATGACGACTAGATTAAACAAAACCAAAATAAAAAAAAAACTTACATATTCAATTGTCCAGGAAATTAGGAATTAACATCACTATAATGTTTCCTCCTTGCTCTAGCCGTCGCCCCCAAGGAATATTCCTCCAAGAATATTTTTTTTTTCTTGATCTATTATTCCTAGTCCCAAAAAAGATGCCTCTACTTTAAAACTTACAGTCTTATTTATCATGCCTCCTTTCCTCTAATAACTTCTATTTTTTATCAGGTTTTGGATTTGAATTCTTTTATAAGTCAATAAGAATTTTCAAATTTAATGATATTTTCTTTTAAGTCCCTCACTTTTTTTACTTTCTTCTCTTGTAATTCCATAAACCTACAAAACCAATCAAAACATATAAAAGTAGATTACATCCCACAAAACTACTATTTTATAAAATAAATTAAAAATGCATGCAAGTAATGCAAATATATGCTAAAATATACTCTAAAATTACTATAATTAACGACTAAAAATATAATGAACATTTGCACTCCTCACAAGAAAAATACTCTAAGTGTAAAATCTTCCGAATCCAAGACCAAGATCTTCCGAAGCTAAAGATGAAGTCTTTCGAAGCCAACAAGACCGAAAACTGATTTCTTCCGAAGACAGAGAAGACATGCTTTCTCTGAACAACTTTTTCAGAAAGCTGACCAACTTTACTCTGCCAATCTGAAGACTCATCAATATGCATAAGTTGGTGAAAAGGTTCATGTTTTATTAAACTGTAGATTAAGGTCTGGTGTCTGTAACTTTCTACTTTATACCTTTCATCCTTTTTGTAATACATTAAGATGTGAGCTATGGCATGTCATAGTCACATGTCAAAAAGACAATCTGTCTTTTTGACTTTACATTGATCTTGTTGTCAAGATTAGTATATCTAGTTGGCCTTCAAAGTATGGCCGGCTGTAGGATGTAGTATAAATTATCTCAAATCTTGTATTTTTAAAAACCTTTTTGTAACTTTGTAATATAACTTGAGAGCAATATACAGCATTCTTGAAAACCATATTTGTTGTTCTTGTTCTTTACTTTAAGTTCTTAGTTTCCAAATAGCCGGTTCCCTATTCAATCCTGTAAGTGTTTAGCCAAGTTCACTCTCCAAACATTCTGTGAAACTATTACATTGACCTCCCCAACTGGTCCTACAAAGAGGAATTGAAACATTGTCGTTAATAGTGAATATTTGATTATTAGGGTTCCCTGGATTTGCCATCTTTTTCTTCCTTCTTTGATAGATCGCACCAAACTTTGAATTAAAATCTAGTCCTTTGGATCCTACCTCCGTTTTTCGTTTGTCGAACTTGATCCGTCGATCGATCGTATGGAGCTCTTCTTCCTTCACCAAAGCTTTGATACCAATTGATGGCAAGTACCAAAAACAAGAATTGTAAAACTTTTATTGAAGATGAAATGTTACAATGAAAAATGAGAATACAAACTATTAACACTCAACTCAATCTTATACCCAACTTTCCACCAAAACAAACAACCAAAACAATACTAACTAACTAAACAAAACAATTACAAACGACCCCCTACAGTTTTTTATTTTGATACACTTGGAATTAATCTTTACAACATTTTTCACTTAAAAGACAAAATTGATTATCAGCGTTTAAAGTTCTAAAAATGTACATTGTAAATTCACGTCGAAGAGGGTTATTTTGTGTTTTTCATGTCTCTTTGTATATCCTAAAGTATTAGGTCCACTCACATTATAAGATATTCATCGAGAAAAAAAAATGTATTATTCTATCATGAATGTAACACATGGCCAACGAATAACTTAAGCGTGATACTTTGATTGCACAATTTTAAGTTTCTATTATACTTTATTTAAACGGCAAAAATAGAACTGAAATATCACCACAGAAACTAGACATTTTAAACTAAACACAAATCAAACAGCTGAAACCCTAACAATTCCATTCAATAATGTTAAAGGTCACAATTAATAGTTAATACAATAAAAAATCTAGAGACAGATATAATATTTACATTTACATGTAAGAAAAGATTTGACCTTTAATTATTTATAAATTTTGTGTGCCATCCACTATTCAAACCACTTCTCTCTCTCCATCTCCCACTCACATGCACAACAATATACAAACATAAATACCATCTTACTACTTCCATTGCTTCCTCATAACCCTATATTTTCTCTCCATGAATTTTTCCATCATCTTCAGGTGGCTCGCTCATGCTCTTGACTGGCTGCAACCATCAACCTAGCAACCCATGGAGGCTGCCCACGACCGAACCGCCACCGCACCACCCGCCCCTGATCCTCCCACAGATATCACCAATGTAGCCAAAGGCAAACGTACCAAACGTCAAAGGCCCCAATCCCCTATTCGTTTCACCTTTTCACCATCCAATAATAATGATCTAACGTCGTCCTCTTCGGGTTTTCGGGCCGATAGCATCACCACGGAAGATGAAGACACCGCGGAGTCGTTGATCCTGTTATCCAGAGGTCAGGCTATAGATATGAAGAGAAACAAAGATGATTATGATGGTGTATGCAAGTTTAACAGCAAAAAGTATATACAATCATCAACCGCCGGAGCCGGTGGTGTGGTTGTTTACGAATGTAAGACGTGTAGCCGGACGTTTTCGTCGTTTCAAGCCCTCGGAGGCCATCGAGCGAGCCATAAGAAGCCTAGAAACAACGAAGACGACTTGCGAAAACCATCACCGGTTATGGACAACAACGAACCACCGTCAATGGAGATCATCACAAGGAATGATTATTATTATTATTATTCATCGTCTTCCTCCCTTTCGCTTCAGTTGAATAACCGCGGTTCTTTGATCGGAAACACGACGAAATCCTCCTCCAGGCTTCACGAATGCTCAATTTGTGGCACCGAGTTTAACTCCGGTCAGGCGTTGGGCGGCCACATGCGACGGCACCGGGTGGCGGGTGGCAGGAACAAAGGCGGAAATGGCAGCGGCGCCACCGCGTTGTCGTTGGTTCCGTACAGTCCGGTGACGACGGTGGAGGTGTGTGATCGGAAGTTGGCTAAGGATGATGCGTTGTGTTTGGGTTTGGATCTTAACCTTCCGGCACCGCGGGAAACGACGGCGGTGGCCGGAGGTAATGACGGTCAACGGCAGAATCGGGGCGGTGGTATCTCGCCGGCGGGAGGGAATGAGAACAAACAACCACCGGACGTTCATTTGTCCACCGCCCCAACATTGGTGGATTGTCACTATTAAAGAAAAATGCTTCCTCATCTTTTGTTTTTTATAAATATGAGGTAAATTAACCTTGTTAAATTAGGTAGATATTATATATTTATTCATTAATTGAAAGGGTCTAAGATTTGTACAAAAAATTGTTAAGTTTTAATTTTTTTAAGAAATTTGGTTGTTAGATCATAAGTTCTAAATCTGTAAATGAATGAAATTTGACTGAAGATTTTATTCGTTGAATATGTTATAATTGTATAATCTTTTTAGTTAAGGTTATGATGTTTAAAGCCTTAGATTGTACTTAGTATGGATGATGATATATATTGTAAGATATCAATTAAATGAGTAGAATTATTTAGTTTTTTATAAAACCCACACCCCCGTGAGCCTACCCTGTCAACATTAATGGTATTTTTGACCCCTAATTGCCAATGTCTCATAGGAAGCCAAATCAATTTGAGGGATCTTCTAAAGAAATGGAGAGGAATAAAGGATAACTTAAATCTTTTTTCGTATGGGGAGTGAATAGTTAATTTTAAAATTAACTTTGCTTTTTAACAACTTAGACTTTGCTCTTTGAAATAATATTTGTTTTGCAAGCATGTAAATAGATAAAGATAGAGGCAATATAGATGTATAATGGTTCTCTTGGATGTTAACAAAACTATCATTCGTCTACTACTCGATCTTTAACTAAGAGTTTTCTTCACTATAATCTCCTTTAGTTAATCAGTTTTTTCATTTATTATAACTATCTTCCTTAAATTTGATTTTATTTGAAAATTTTGTTCTTTGATCATCAACCCCTACTTAGCATGACTTTTTGTTGTTGCTAATTTCTCAGCCAGCATGTGCTTTTGAACCGATCAACCTCTCGACCTGTACTTTGATTCTTCAGGCCTAGCTTCTAAACTAAGACCTCTAAACCAAACTATCACAGCTACATTAAAAAAAAATGAAGTGTAAAGTCCAACTTCGAAACATTACATTACGCTTATCATCCATTCCCACAAACATGACTCGCGTGTAAGGATGGTTTGCACCCTTTTCACTCCTTACTTCTTCTGTGTTGCTAAGAAAACAATATCTTATCTCACTTTAGGGTTTGTTCAAATGTTTTAACATATTCATCCATTCAAGTTTTATACAAAAGTCACTATTGTAAGTGTTGATATCTTATTTTTTCTTAGCTCTATTTTAAATAAACTTTTACTTGTTGCAAAACTCACATCTAGAAAACACAAACCCTTAAATAAATATATAAATCTTGTACATAAATATAATTATTTTATGCAAAGTGAGTGAAAATAACATTTCCTAACTGTGTACTAACATTTAGGAAACACAAACCCTTAAATAAGTATATAATTCTTATACCTAAATATAATTATTTTATGTAAAGTGAGTGAAAATAACATTTTGTAAGTGTGTCCTCAACACTAATTGCCATAATTATGCGGTGAATATTTGTTATTCGAGTATGGTTTTCTCCATGTTGCTTCTATGAGCCGCTCTATTATCAGGTCCAAGCCTCATAAACAACATTCCCCAAATGAAGCCACATACACATCTAGTTCTTAATGCATTCCATGTTTTGAAGCTGAGAAATAATTTTATTTTATAGAATATTCAGTCACATATGTCCTATGTACAATATCATCTTGCATCCATATAAAACATCATGCTACTTTGGTTTTCCCTACGCCAAACAAAGTTTGCTTGTTCGGCTCCTTGTGACGAATCTCAGACAAGTTCCTTTGGTACAGATCATCTCCCTAAGATCACTGACCTTTAATCGTAATATGTCGCTTAAGTTAAATTACATTGTTTTGGGTGTTATCACTCGAGATTCTAAGTGAAATGTTTGTGGGTGATGTAAAGCTTGTGCGTATATAACACATAAGCTAATGTCACCCTCAACTTAGGTTCGAACTTAAAACTATATAAGTCGTAACTTGTGCGTCATATAACATAAATAAAATCCAAACAACCCATTAAATAGAAGATATGGGCCTAAGCCTTTTTTCTTGCTTAATAAGAAACACACAATTGTACATACATATATATAGCTTCTTCTTGGTTTTCGTGTCAAGCAAGCATCCTCTATCGGAGGTTTTCTTTACCCATCGGCAAACACATACTGTTGGTGTGGGTTACTACCTTCACCCGCAATCCCAATTCTGATGTCTTCTTCTTCATAAAGCTTTTCATCAATCCATCTGCTTTTTATCCCCAAATACAATTTCAACTTCAATTTCAATCTCAATTTCAATTTCTGATCGCCATGGGTCATGAATTGATGGTCGTTCCGCCACCACCGCCACCGCCGCCTCCGACGTCTCTTGCACCTGGGTTTCGTTTCCACCCCACCGACGAGGAGCTCGTGAGGTATTATCTCCGGCGTAAGGTGTGTGGGAAGCCCTTTCGATTTCAGGCGGTGTCGGAAATTGATGTCTACAAATCTGAACCATGGGAACTTGCCGGTATTCGTTAATCTTTTTGGGTTTTGATGTGTTGAATTAGTTTGTTATATTACTGTTTTTGTTCTTGAATTGCTTCACTCAACTGCAATTGGTGAGTTGTAGACGCATCAGTTGTTATTCTGTGAGCAATTTTGGGTTCAGAATCATCGCTTGATATTTGGGAATTTGGAGTAAAGATTGTTGATTGCTATAAAAGTGTGCAAATAGAATTGAAAAGGAAAACTTTTTCCTTTCCCATGACATTATGTTGTCACTTTTGTAAGCTTGCATATTCAAAAAATTGTGTGAAATTGAATGATTTCCATAAGAATTTCAGAAGTTTCATAGTAATGTAGATGTAATCTTGCAGTAAAGAAATTTGTTGTTCTATATTTGGCATATATAATGAGTTTTTGTTGGATGGGGATGTTACCTTTATATGATTTGTGGGTGTTGTAGACTTTTCACAATTGAACTCAAGAGACCAAGAATGGTACTTTTTTAGTCCTGTAGACAAGAAATATGGAAATGGTTCTCGTTTGAACCGCGCCACTGGGCGAGGCTATTGGAAGGCGACTGGGAAGGACCGGACCGTACGCCATAAAGCCCAGATCATAGGGACGAAAAAGACGTTGGTTTTCCATAGTGGGCGGGCCCCAGATGGCAAGCGTACCAATTGGGTCATGCATGAATATAGACTTTCGGATCAGGAATTGGTGAGAGCCCAAGTAGCACAGGTTTGAAACACATGTGGTTGTTTTTAGTATGTAATCTTGTACTTGGGTATGTAATTATGATCTTGTTCTATTGGGAGCAGGATGCATTTGTGCTATGCAGAATCTTTGAAAAGAGTGGGTTAGGACCGCCGAATGGAGACCGTTATGCACCGTTTCTTGAGGAAGAATGGGAAGATGATGGGGCCCACTTTGTCCCCGGTGGAGAAGCGGAAGATGATGCGGCTAATGGTGATGGAACTAGAAATGACATTGTACAGGTATTATAATATATGCCTCATATGTGATGTGTTCTTACGTTACGTTGTTACCCCTTGTCGTTATGGTGCTGGTCATCACAGTTTGACATTGTGCATAAAAAAACAGTCGAATTCACATCCTAGGTTTTACATGCAATTTCTTGATTTTCATTCAAAAGTTTACAAGCAACTTAATTATTTTATATTATCAAGTTGAGGAACATGATCATTACTTACATACAATCTTTTAGCTAATCCACATAAGCAGCATCTTTGAGGCAATAGTTATTATCTCATACCCTGAATTTATACCATACACAAAACCGTGACTTTTATAAGCTTAAAAAATACTTATAACCTGCAATAAGAATCCTAGTAATAAAAACTTAACTTTTGCGTGCGACTATTTATGTATGCTTGTGTTATTCTTGATCCAGTTAAAGAAACTAATGAGTACAAATTTAAGAACAGTTTGTTTAAAGAAAAGTTGTGTTCACTCGTAAAAGATGTGATCTTACTGAACAATGATCGTTTTGACATCTGGGAGTTTGTTCTTTTATTTCATTTCATCATAAAGTTTGAATCTTTTTTGTTTTTGGTTGATGAATTTGTAGATGGATACTCAAACGATCCCTTTTGTCTGCAAGAGGGAAAGATCAGACGACCACAGTTTAAAATCTGAACACGAACTTGAAACTTTCTCATTGTTCACCAAAAAGTCCAAACAAAGTGACCCAAATTCAAGCAATGCGAACGGGTCAGAGGATTCAACCACTAGTCAAAATCCAATAACACCCAATATGTCATCTGCACTTGTTGAATTCCCTTTACTTGAACCAAGTTCAGCCAAAGAAACTCGTACTTTGACCACCTCACCCTCATTTGATGCTTCTACCCTTGAGAAATCCGTGCCTCCTGGATATCTGAAATTCATCAGTAATCTGGAAAACGAGATTCTAAATGTGTCGATGGAGAAGGAGACTTTGAAGATTGAAGTGATGCGAGCCCAGGCGATGATCAGCATTCTTCAATCTCGCATCGAATGTTTGACAGAGGAGAATCATGAATTGAAGAAGGGCGTTTAGTTAAAATAAGGTAATTTTCTCGGAGGTTTAGTTAAATAAAACTTTATGTCAAGACCTTTTCTGTTAGAAGTTATGGAAGTATTCCAGTCTGAATGGTTTAGTGTAATCATGTTTAATAGTTTTGCTAACCGTGATATTAATTTGTTTCAGTTTTTCAAGCATATTATACATTTGTTACATTCAGTGATGTTTCTTTTTTTTTTAACGGCAAACAAATATTATAAGGTTGGTCACCCGGGTAAATCCAATAGCGAAAATCCACTCACGCCCACGAACAAAGACATTGCTGGTGACCCGGCCCACCTATCATTCTAGTGATGTTTCTAGAAACGTTTTTCATCTGATTGACCAATTTTTGGTTTGCGTAAGAGGGGTTTTATACCGATCATCATTAAATTTTTCTTTTTTTTTGTGGTTAAAATGAGTCGGGTTACTGGAAATTTTTGGTTTAGTGTAGATATTTTGCTTCGTAACTTCATATGGGTTTTTGAATATTATTTCAAGTTTGTTCAGATAAATTTGTTAGTTGATTCATTTTCTCTTTGATGATTTTGAAGGTGATCTGAATTTCAGTTTTGATCATATTATCAAAGTTAACAACTAACAAGATAGGTAAGTAATAAACTGACTACTAACACTAAAATTAAAAACATAAGTGTTGTAAAAAAAATCCAATTTTATTATCTAGTTTTACATATAATTTTTTTAAAATCAAAATAAAAGGCAAGTGCTCAATAAGTTGCGCCGCTAATCTGTTTTGGATAGCAAAATAAAGTGCAGGATCGGTTTTTATATCACTCAACACAAGTATTGTCTCTTGAATTCACAAAGTCACTCAGCTAGATGAAGCAGAATCTCTTAAGAGTTGATAATAATATACTAAGTAAGCAAAACACAGGAAGATAATTTTCAAGATATTTGTATATATTATTTCTCAACTCAAAGTTACAAGACTCTTACAAGCATGTTTACAGAGTTACAATGAGAAACTATATATACTACTATCTACAGCCGGTTAATACTTTGATACCAGCTTGAAACTTACAACTAAAGCAACTACTACATTGCTAAAGGTAAGGTGTCCTAGATAAAATACTATCTAAGATTTGGTAGTCATGACATGTCGACTTACCTTTTGTCACCAACTAAAATTGGTAATTGTACAAACTGATAAGCAATGAACAGTGGAATAAAGTATGGTCAACTACATGGGCGTGGGAAAGCGCCATGTAGTGTATCAGAGATTGCAGCGGATCTGTCAGAAGGACCATACTTATATCCACTGGTTCATAGTAGGTTCTTCCGAAGGTTAACTGGCTTCGGAAGAACAAGTTCTTTCGAAGCCACTTATACTTCGGAATATTCTACTTCTTCCGAGGCTTGATGATCTTCATACTTCGGAAATCTTTGTCTTGAACTCTTCTAAGTGTTGAACTTCGGAAGAAGGAAGACTTTGTCTTCGGAAGTTGAGTTTATATGCGGAAGCTCTTTCAGCCATGACTTTCGGAAGTTCACCTTTTGTCTTCGGAAGTTCTTTATTAGTTGCACCAAAAATGTTCTAAGTGTTTGTTTTGGTTGCACCAGCATTACTTGATCCAACAAACTCCCCCTAGGCTGATGCTACCAAAACTTCACTTGTTTTTTCTTCTTAAAACTTTCAGCACTAAAGAAAGAAGATATTTATCTGTTTCCTTGTTCTTTCCAGAAGTAGTGCTGAGAAGTTTGTACAAATCATTCGTAAACAGGAGATCCAGTCTGTCACTTTGAATGATATGTACCCTTTGTTGTGTCCTTCTAAAGAGAGTTAGTTGACGAGAGGTGTAGTCATACTCCCATCTAACTATGGATTCCAATTCAGTGCCTTCAACCATTTGAAGAAAGGCTTTGCCTTTTGTTGCTGACCCTTCCTTTTCATCCTTCTTTCTCGGCTTCAACTCTTCTTCAATCTTGGCCCTTGCAGTTAGTTCAGCCAGATGAAGACTGCTTAGATGATTTCTGATATGAGCAGCTACCTCAGAGTTGAAGGGATTGGGGAATGGTTTCTCTGCTAACTCAGCAATATCAAATCTGTTTAAGTGTAGCAGAGAGGTGGCATTAAGCCTGTTGATCTCACCATTCTCTCTTTCCACACCAAAGTTCTGAGAAGATTCTTCGAACCTCCACTGGACTATCTTCTTCCTAGGAGCAAGAGATTGGGATGGTAATCTGTCTTCCCTCCTAGTGTCCAGCAGAGTCACCAGCCTTCTTCTCAGCTTCTTCTCTTTTTCTTTAAGAGAGTCGGAGTTAGTTGCCAAAAGTTTGAGAGCTTGGTCCAGTGTTCCTCTAGGCAGATCAAGGAATTGTTCTCTAGTGAGTGAACATGAGGAGTCATCAATAAATGTTAGTTTGATGGACCCCTTCTCACAGGAGATATCGCTCAGAGTAGTACATTTGATGAGCTTCATCTTGATCTCCTTATACTCTTCCAAGGTCAGAGGTTAAGAGGGTTGAGAGGATGACTTAGGTGGTTGTTGGGTAGATGATGGTTGGGTTCTGACGAGTGTTTTGGGTTTTAGAATAGGTAGTGGTGGTTGTTGTTTTGATGGAATGGGTGTTGTAGAGGGTATGGTTGATGGTGTGGGTTCAGGGGTGTAAAGTTCAATGGTTGGTTCGGTTTTGATGGGGAAAGAAAAAGGAACAGGTTCAGGTTGAGGTTGTGGAATTGGTGTTGGTTTAGAAGTCATCCCCTGTACTCTTCTGTACATCTCTTTCCTTCTTCCTGAGCGAATGTCAGCCTTTATGCCACTGACATGTCGCTGCAGGGTCTTTTCCGACATGGAGCCAACTTGCCTGCCGGAGAAGCCATGGGCCCTGAGATAATCTTTCATCCAGGCTTTATCACCCATCTTCTTGACAGCCGCAAGTTAAGCTTCTTCTTTTTTCTTCTTTTTTTCTTTCAGCTTTTCCCTGGCAGCCTTCTTTCTCTCTTTCTCCATTTGATCTTGTTCCTTCTTGAAAAGCCACATGATCGTGTCATTGTTGTGAGGAGTTAGTTCCTCAAGAGAGAATCCCCTGGAACTTAGGAAAGCTATCCTTTCACTCCTAAGCTGTTGGTCAGCTTCTTCTTTCTTTCTCAATCTTTCTTCCTCTAAGGCTAACCTTGCTGCCTCTTCTTGTCTTTTCCGCAGCAGGGTTGCCTTTTCCAACTCAACCAACTCCTCAAGTGGTAAGAGGAGCACATCTTCACTAGCAGCTCCCAAATTGACAAGTCTGTCAATGATCTCCACCCTTCTTTGATTGTTGATAGCCTACCGGTTGGCTATAGTTGATTTGCTACTTGCAGCTACTAGCTTCCCAGAGGGGAGTCTACCCTTTCTTCTTAGTTTCTCCAACCTTTCCTCCTCTAAAAGTTCTTCCGCGGTCAACTTCCTTTTTCCTTTAATGTCTTCGGAAGTTTGAGACTTTGGAGGTTATTGTGCAGATGTTTCAGGTTGGTGGGTGGTGATTGAAGCATGTGGTGATGATGGTGTTTGAGTGAGAGGTAAGTTGAGAAAGTCCTCACTATTTACCTCAGATGTTAGTTCAAGGATTGCATCTGTGATAATTAGATCATCAGACAAGGAGTATAACCCTTTCGCAGCTTGCACCTCAGCTTCAGAAGATTGGACTTGTTATTCCGCAGCTTTGACTTCAGCTTCGAAAGTTTATGGGATTGCACTATCTGTCCTAGTTGTTTTGGTTGCTGGGCCATCCGTCCCCATATCCCCTTCGAAATCAATCTTGGGTTCAATGTGAACCTTAGATTGACCAACTTCCTTGACAGTGGTAGATGGTGCATTCAACCTTTGAAGCTCTTCAGCCCCAAAGTATGCCACAGCGACATCAGGACTCGCCTGTTCAAAAGAAGATCCTATCAGGAACTTAGTTAAGAACCTGCTTAAATCTTTGAGCATCCTTGGGTCCATTTGAAGGATGATTGGAGTAGGCTCCGGGAAAACAGTTGATTGCTGAGCAGGATATCTAGAAGACAGTGTAAGAAGAGCTAAGCTTTGAGGCTCCACATGTGCTTGTCTCTCAACAATCTCCCCCTTTTTGGTAGCATCATCTTGAGAGGTAGATGAGCTAGAGGAGGAAGTCAGAGAGACTTGGACAGGTACATGCCTAACAGATCTCTCAATTTGTTTCTCAGCTAGTTGAGCCTTGAGATTTTCAATCTCAAGTTGCTGAGTGGCAGACCTATCCTTTAAAATCCTAACCCTGGATTCAAGGTTTGAGACTTTAAAAAGTAGGTCTTGAATGGTGAGTTGCATACTTCCCTCATCTTCTTTAGAAGAATCATGGGGAGATGAGGTAACATACCTAGTATGTTCATCCTCACCACCAGATGTGGTTTCTTGGCGCCCTGGTTTCCCTTGCTTAATGATGTCTTTTTCAGAGTCATCAAAAGGCACGGTTGCCGTAGATTCAGTCTCAGATATGTTACCACTGTCCTGAGGGCCCAATGAGGCACCTTCAGCAGTGGCAGCTAAATCTACATGAGTCCCTTCCACACCAGGGGAACTCACCTCAGTTTGGGTTAGCTGATGGGGGCTAGAAATCAGAGATCTCTCTAGGCTCAGTTGATCTTTAGAGAGGTGTTGTGGATCAACTTCATTGCCTTGAAGAGACATGAGTTCTTCATCAGCACTAATAAGAAGGTTAGTAAAGAATAAGGAGGTTAAGCCTAATGACCCGGGACTTTGATCAATGTCTAATGGCATTGAGCCTATGATGGGGCTGTCCCTTTTTGGCTGTTCAGGAGAGTGTTGAGACTCAACCTGAAGGTTTTCAGCTTGGGTTTGCGGCTCGTGAGATTGAGACCGAGGAGACTTAATACCCATATCGAGGTCAATTATGAAGGAAGGTGGGACCTCAGACTGAGTGGGAGCCCATGTTTCCACTCTAGCCTTTTTGGGTAGAACAGGGGGAACTTGTTCAATCAGAGGATATTGAACAAGGGTTCGCTTGGGGCGTCTCTGATATGTGAATTTTATGGGGTGAGAAGGAAGAGTTGGCAAGGTGGTGGTTATTGCTGGTGTGGGTTCATCACCTGTGGGGTTAATAGAGATGTCACCAGGAGCCATTGGCTCAATCATACCTGGAAGTAGCTCAGTGTGTCTTCCAATAAAGTTGATGGATACCCTCTTCAACACCTTGAAGATGGTCGGCCTCATGTGAGGGACAGTAAGAGCAGCTGTACAGACAAGCTTACTGTGATCCAGCTCACAGTTGATTATGTGCTGAATGAACCTGGGATACATGTAGAAAGTCTCCCTTTGAAGATTTCCCATCAGATTGATCAGCACAAATCTTGAATAGTTGAAGCGGAGGCCTTTCACCAACCCATGAACTAGGCATCCTAGGTCATAAGGAATTTGATCCCAACCCCCAGACTTATTTGACAGGTAGTGAAGTACTATTTGAAGCAGGAATTTCCAGTTATAGAAGAAATTAAACTTGTACACCGTGGATCTGCTCACATCATCACCATATCTCATCTAGGTATATGTATCATCTAGGTCTGTTTTGGGAAATTCCGTAGGAAAGCCTTCATCATGAAACTCGAGATGCTTCCTGATGATTTATTCTGATATGATCAATTCTTGACCACAAATGCTTGACCTGACCACCCGCTTCCCGTTCAGGGTTACAATCTGTCCGTTCCCCCAGAACTCTGCCATTTGGTTTGAGTAAACAATGGGGTTGACGGTTAGGAAGCAGGTTGATTGGGTAAGAAAGTGGATGATTTCGGCAAAGTCAGCATCCTTAGAAGAGTCAAGGAGTGCGACTTGATTGTGCTGAGGGTTTAGTGTCATTTTTGGGGAAAGTTACAGTGGAAATGAGGTTGATTTTGGAAGTAAAACTGAGGATGAAGGAAACCTAGGGCTGTGAAATTGGTAAAAAGATTAAAAGGATAGATCGGTAGTATTTAAATTATAGAAATGGCGGATGGATAAGGTGAAATGACAGTTTGGGGTAAGATGTGACAATGGCGGTAAGGTTAAATCCATTTAAAATATTTCGACATCATTAATAAAATCTTTGCCTTTTTCAGAGTGGGGCCCAAAAGATTTCCGTTACACAGTAAAGCTTTCTTACGAGGGTAAAAGCTTTTCCGAATGTAATCTTCTTTCGAAGCTAAACTTACTTCCGAAGGTAAATTTATCCAATTTACTTTCGAGAGTAAGAAGGCCTTCCGAGTGAGGAAGCTTATTAAGTTTCGGAAGTAGATTTGATAACTTATCAAATGCTTCTTTCGAGACTAAAAGCTCTTCAGAAGATGATATTAACCTTGGAGGAATTATCCTTCGGAAGAAATGTATGACATCTTCCGAGGGTTAATTTTTTTTCGGAAGAACTCTCACTTAGTAAAATTTTGAAGAAAAACTTTTTGTAACAGGGCTTAAATTGTATTGACAAGAACAAGACACAAATTTTAAAAGGTTTTTCAAATGAGATACACTAATCAATGTTTATCATCCCAATAGCCGTAATAAGATACTTAAATCTCTGTTTATCAAATGCCTTGGTGAACAAATCAGCATATTGTTCATTTGAATCAACTTTGACTAGTTTAATCAGATTTTTCTTATGAATATCTCTAATGAAATGGTACCTGATATCAATGTGCTTTGTCTTGGAGTGCTTGACTGGATTTTCTGTAAAAGAAATGGCACTCTTGTTGTCAATGTGGATAGGAGTCTCTATGAAGTTGAATCCATAATCTAACATCTGGTTTTGAATCCACAGCAGCTGAGCACAGCAACTAGCAGCAGCAATGTATTCAGCTTTAGCAGTTGATGTTGAGACACAGGATTGCTTCTTGCATTGCCATGAAATTATCCTTCCACCAAGAAATTAACATACTCCTGATGTTGATTTCTTGTTGATGTTGCAGCCACCATAGTCACTATCAGTGTAGCCATAGAGATTGAAGTTGTTGTTCCTTGGATACTAGAGACCCAGTTTAGGTGCTCCTTTGAGATATCTGAGGATTCTCTTGTCAGCAACTAGATGAGACACCTTTGGAGCAGCCTGATATCTTACACAGATGCATGTTGCAAACATAATATCAGGTCTACTTACTGTGAGATACATCAGAGATCCAATGATTGCCCTATACTGATGTTGATCAGTATCCTCGCCCTCAGAGTCAGGACAAAGATTGTGATTTCTGGATATAGGAGTCTTCACCGTCTTGCAATCTTTCATATCAAATCTTTCTAATATGTCTTGAACATACTTAGATTGATTGATAAAAAACCCTTCTTTCATCTGTTTTACCTGAATTTCAAGGAAAAAGTCCATTTTTCCCATAAAAATTCATTTCAAATTTCTTCTTCATAATGCTCTCAAAGTCTTTACACATTTGGTCTTTTGATGAACCAAATATGATGTCATCAACATAGACTTGTACGAGCAGAATGTCTTTCCAAGACTTTCTTATGAATAAAGTCTTGTCAATGGTACCTCTGCTGTAACCATTCTTCAGGAGAAACGAAGACAGAGTCTTGTACCACAGCCTAGGTGCTTGGTGCAGCCCATAGAGAGCTTTATCCAATTTGCACACATAAGTGGGGTGCTGTGGGTCTTCAAATCCTGGAGGCTGGCACACATAGACTTCCCTGTCTATATTCCCATATGGAAAGGCGCACTTTACATCAAGATGGTAGACTGTAAAGTTCTTGGATGCTGCATAAGCAAGAAATATCCTTACAGCTTCAAGTCTTGCAACAGGTGCAAAGATATCAGTGTAATCAATTCCCTCTTCTTGCGTGTACCCTTGAACTACCAGTCTTGTTTTGTTCTTGATGATCAGGCCTCTATCATCTCTCTTGTTCCTGGATACCCATTTGGTGCCTATTGGTACTTGACCGGATGGTAGAGGACATAGGTTCCAAACCTTTTGTCTTTTGAATTAAAGCAATTCCTCTTGCATTGATTCAATGCAGCTACTATCTTTCAAGGCTTCTTCTACCTTCTTTGGCTCCATCTGCGATAAGAAGCATGAGTACAAGCAGACATTCCCATTGTGAGTCTGTCCCCTTGTTCTCACGTCTTCAGAAACATCTCCAATAATGTTCTCAGCTGGGTGAGTGTTATGAATCCTGAGCCTAGGAATTACATCCAGTTGCATGGATAGATCCAAATTGGACATATGTTGCTCAGGAACCTAAACATTTGGTCCAGCTGATGCCTCACGTTTATTCAATGAGAACTGATTGAATGAAGGAGAGACAGCATCAATATTAGTTGGCTGTGAAGCAGCATCAATAGTTGCTTGTTCCTTCAAAATGCTGCTTCCATCATCTTGGTGTTGTTCATTGTCACTGGATGAGTTTTGAGGCTCACTTTGTTGACAACTTGTTGAAGCTCCACTGGTTCTTGAGATAGATATGCTATCAGATCTTCCAATTGAGGGAGCTTGATTTTCAGCATTTCTTGGAGAACTTGGAAGAGGTCTGGGTAACTCAAACAGTTGATCATCATCAGAGTCACTTTGAGTACCTATTCCAGCTAAAACATTCTCACAAGAAGGTTTAGAATAGTTTGGAAACAATTCTAAATCAAAGATATGATCAGGTCCATTCCCCTTAACACAAGGAGTGTGCTCATTAACAACAATGTTGGATGATTCCTCAAATTGTTGATTTTTAATGTTGTAAACTCTATATGCAATAGAGTTGGAGGAATATCCAACAAAGATAGCATCATCCGACTTTTCAGCAAATTTTGCCAAATCGTCCTTTGTGTTAAGTATGGTACACCTGCTGCCAAAGGATCTGAGAAAGCCAATGAACGGTGGCCTCTTGTTCCATAGCTCATAAGGGGTCTTTCCATGTGGCATAACAACAAGAACTCTGTTCTGCACATAGCATGCAGTGCTGACTGCCTCTGCCCAGAATGTTAGAGGCAGCTTTGAATCAGCTAACATAGTTCGAGCAGCCTCAATAAGTGTCCTATTTCTACTCTCAGCAACACCATTTTGTTGAGAAGTTCTAGGAGCACTATATTGTCTGGCAATCCCTTTTGAGTTACAGAATAAGTCAAGAACTTGATTCTTAAACTCAGTCCCTTGATCACTTCTTATGATCTTAACCTTGTGATCAATTTGATTTTCAATTTTAAGAATAAAAGATTTTAAGATTTCAGCAGTTTCATCTTTAGTTCTTAAAAAGAATACCCAAGTAAATCTAGTAAAATCATCAACGATCACAAGACAGTATGATTTCCTTCCAATGCTCATTATACTTGTGGGATCGAAAAGATCCATGTGCAATAAGTGTAATGGAGTGGTAATAGAGTTAACTATTTTGGATTCATGAGATGCTCTGTGTTGCTTTCCTTTCAGACATGCAACACAGTTATTTTTGCTAATAAATTCCTTTTTAGGCAAACCATGTACTAAGTTATTTTTAACCAATTTATTCATGGTTTTAAAATTTACATGACACATTCGTTTATGCCATAAAGTTGACTAATCACCATCAGCTTTGGAAAGAAAGCATGACACTTCACCTAATGGGGAAGCATTGTTCATATCTAGCTTGTACATATCCCCTTTTCTGGAAGATCTAAGAAGCACCAATTCCTGAGGAATTATCATCCCAGGTTTGAGGATAATGCACTCATGTTCTGTGAAATTCTGTGAAAAGCATTTGTTGCTTTTGATCACAAAACTGAGAAATACTCAAAAGATTATGTTCAAGCTGTTTGACAAAGTTTACTTTGTCGATTCTTAACCTGCCGTTGGATACACTTCCTCTGCCAGAGATGTATCCTCCAGCCTCACCTCCAAATTAAACAGGACCTCCATCAAAATGTTGAAATTGTTGAATAAGAGATCTGTTCCCTGTCATGTGCCTGGAGCATCCACTATCTACAATCCATACATTGTCATTTTTATCATATAGATGTCCCTGCACATAAGGTGAAAAAGTTAGTTTTTATTGGAAACCCAAGCTTTGCTGGTCTTGGGCTTTTCCAATGATGAGGATTTAATTGAACCAAAATGTATGCATGGGGGTTCAATAGATGTTTGTGAAAAGGAGGTTTGAGCTGTAACATCTTGTTTGATCTTCAAATCCATTCCTTGGCTGATCAATATAGATGAGCTTGATAAAGCTTGGGCAGCATGGCAGGATCAGTTTTTATATCACTCAACACAAGTATTGTCTCTCGAATTCATAAAGTTACTCAGCTAGATGAAGCAGAATCTCTTAAAAGTTGATAATAATATACTAAGTAAGCAAAACACTGGAAGATAATTTTCAAGATACTTGTATATATTATTTCTCAACTCAAAGTTACAAAACTCTTACAAGCATGTTTACAGAGTTACAACGAGAAACTATAGATACTACTATCTACAGCCGGTTATACTTTGATACCAGCTGGAAACTTACAACTAAAGCAACTACTACATTGCTAAAGGTAAGGTGTCCTAGATAGAATACTATCTAAGATTTGGTAGTCATGACATGTCCATGACTTACCTTTTGTCACCAACTAAAGTTGGTAATTGTACAAACTGATAAGAAATGAACAGTGGAATAAGGTATGGTCAACTATATGGGCGTGGGAAAGCGCCATGCAGTGTATCAGAGATTGCAGCGGATCTGTCAGAAGGACCATACTTATATCCACTTGTTCATAGTAGGTTCTTTCAAAGGTTAACTGGCTTCGGAAGAACAAGTTCTTTCGAAGCCACTTATACTTCGGAAAATTCTACTTCTTCCGAGGCTTGATGATCTTCATACTTCGGAAATCTTTGTCTTGAACTCTTCTAAGTGTTGCACTTCGGAAGAAGGAAGACTTCATCTTCGGAAGTTGAGTTTCTCTTTGGAAGCTCTTTCAGCCTTGACTTTCGGAAGTTCACCTTTTGCCTTTGGAAGTTCTTTGTCAGTTGCACCAAAAATGTTTTAAGTGTTTGTTTTGGTTGCACCAGCCTTACTTGATCCAACATAAAGTCTTTTAAAAACTAAATTCATAGAAGGGCTTGGGTGAGACGGTTGGTTGGAAGGGTTTTTATAAGAAGGGTATTCATTAAAAGATTTTTAAAAAGTCTAGCCACTAGTTTCAATAAATAATTTTTTTTGATGAACATACATTTTTTTCTATTTTATACATATATGCTTTACTTTTAAAATCATCACACATGCATTATATGAGATTTAAACTTATAACATTTGAAGTTGGAGAGCAGTCAACTTTATTATCATAATGTCTCCTAAAGACATTTCAATATAAAATTGGTGATGTTGATAAGCTTGTAATATAGTAATGTCAAAATGTATGGAAGGTTTTGCACATTTGATCATTAATATAAATTTTAAAAAAGATTTTCATCAATTCTTATAATCTTTATTATATGTTACTTTCACAAATATAATACCAAAGAATCAAAAAATTCGTTTTAAAAGTGCTTAATACTTTTGATGCTGCAAGATGAAAAGAAAGTAGAAAGCAAGAGGGTAAATTAATGTAGTGGTGCTTAAAATTATAGCAGTGCCTCTTTGGAGATTATTTAAGCTCTATTATTACAACGGACTTGATGCATAGTTGTAATGTTTTTGAAAACAAGTTATATGATGTTGCCTCATACTCAATCCAATGGTGCATCAAACTCTGCTAATATTATTTAGTGTTAAAGGTGAGTTCAAGAAACAATTTTTATAATAGTGCATCAAACTCTACAAAGTCATTAATGAGTTTTAATGCACTGTTTTATAGTAGTGTAACAAACCCTGTAAGTTTAATTCATCATTGTAAATGAGTCTTATGCCTATGTTTTAAAACTGTACGTCATAAAACATTACCATGATGTGAGTTTCATAATGATAAATCAAAATCTACAAGTATGAGATAAGCACTCTGGAAAAAAATTAGAAAATAATAAATTCTATAGTGTGCAATTTGGATAAAAAATCAAGGGAGAATGTCATATGAAACAGAAAAGTTTAAGAATGACAATGGCAATGTGTAAAATCAAATTTGGGGTGATTGATTTGAAATTTTCCTGTAATCCGATTTTCCGAAACCTTCAAACAACAATTGGTGATAGGATCTTATTTAAAAACTAGACTCTAAGAAACTATAGTTGTTGTTTAATTAATTAAACATTATATAAATATAATTTTCATCCTAATATTAAACTGGTGAATAAACATTTTTAAATAATATAAAGGTTTATTTATTTACTTACTTGGTTAAACTCATGCATTATACGGATTGAAAAAATATAACTTTTTAAAGTCATTACTTTTATAAAAAATATGTATGTTAGATGTTTTCAATCATTAGTAAAAGAATAAATAATAAATATTTAGAAAAGTATAAATGACAAATAATGAAAACAAAAATTATCAAATTATATTTTAAGATATGATATAATTGAAATCTTATGTAAAAACCTAGCCTAACCACCAATGTGTACACGGGTTGAAAATTAAATTTAAAATCTAGTAAATTATATGCATGGTTTTGTGTTATGTTAAAATTTTAGATATGATTTTTAAAGTTTAAAAAATTCTTAATATAATCCCTAATATTCCTTTCTTTTTCATTTATGGTCTCAAGTTTTGTTAGTCAACAATTAATAATGTTAAAATTTATGAAAATGACATTTTATATTCGTATTGACCATCAATTTAATTCTCCTTTAAAAATATAGTATTACTTTTACTAAGGAAAACTTTATATTCTTGTTTTTCTAAAATTTTTAATGTTTAATATTTTTATTATTTCATTATTAATATATTTAATATATGATAAAAATTAATTTTAAATACATGAATAAATTTTTTTAATAACATATTTTATTAAATATTTGCTTTTTAACATGTTCAAACCATCCATTTTTTAAATGTTATTCTTAAAATTGTTTAATATTTTAAACATTTTTATAAAACTATTTGGTTTAATAAAACGACACATGTCTGTTGTATGTTGTGAAGATATCATGTGGTAATGCATTAGCTAAAATCTTGTCATGTGACAAAACCTCCTTTCTTTTATTATATACAAGGTTTAGTAAAACCGTGTATTACACGAATTGAATAAATAAATATTAAATAAAGTAAAATTTTGTTAATTATAGAATGATATTTTTAGATAAGATACAATTAAAATTATATATGAGTAAAGACTATAAGTGATAAACAATAACATTAACTTTAAACTTTTATTTTTTTCTTTTTCAAAAAACAAATAAAATATTTTTTTAAAACAAACCGTTTTAGAAAATATCATTTTCAAAAATTTTCTTATTATAACTCTCTAATTTTAATTATTTTTTGTTTATAAACTTTTTTTTTAAAACACCAATTTTAAAATATTTCGTATTTAAAAAATTTGATGTTTTAGATAAAATTTTTAAAATTTTTTTAAATAGCATTAATAAAAAAAAGTATTGCTTAATTTATTAAAAAACTATTTTTAATCTATAAAAATAATTATATAAAATAATTAGTCATTAATGTGGTATTTAATATGGGAGAGAAGCGAAATTTTTTTGATAAGAATGAATATAGTGATAACACGTGTCACACTTAGTTACCGCTTCATTAGAGTAGAAATATTATATGTTAAGATATGATATATTTTAAGTAAGTCTTATAAATTATTAGAATAAAGATATTCACATTTTAGATATTTAGTTATTTAATTTATTTACTTAAAATTCTTACATTTAATATGAAAGAGGGACGGGAAGAAAATTTAGATTTCACCAAAAATAATCATGTGACATATTTAAACCTTTATTTATTAGATACCATAGATTTCATATGATTAATGTCAAATGATATTGTTTCTATAAACAGTAACAACTAATATTTAGGATTATTCATATTTATTATGTCACCGAATAATTTTACGTTTAATCTTGACTATGATTTTATATTTAAAATTGATTTAAACATGTTCAAGAAATCGTTGTTTAGTGTGCAACCCTTTAGAATTATCTTTATCTTATCTTTATATATAATAAATGAAAAAGATTCAGGCATTTGACACAAATTTCAACATTGTGTTGCCACATTGCACATTTATAGCATATGATTGCCACGTGACCTTCTCTATTAGTAATATGATTTTAAAAGTAAACTTGTGAATCACACTTAAACATTATTTAATGTCAAATTAAATAGTATTTTAAAATTATAATTTAAAATTTAATGATTGCAATGGAAATTTAGAAATTTTAAATTTAATATGCAATTCAATCCAAGATTTTATCTAAAAATAACCAACTAAATTAGGGAAATTTTGAAATTTAAAACTAATAATTTGAATATTAAAACGAAGCATATGTAGTTTATAAATTTTAATTTCCAATAATAACAATCAATCTGAGATTTTTGAGTTATAATTTTAGATTTTGAAAATGTTTTATATTTTAACTAAATCGTATAATATTTTCCTGCATTATATACTATTATACAATTATTTTATTATATATTAAAAACAAATTTTTTTGATTAATATTCTTCTACTATCAAAGTCATTAATAATTCTATAAAATGACTTCTTTTATTAAAAAAAATACAAGTATTCTGTACGAAGATTTTCTCTTACTTCTCAATTATACACACAATCATTATTTTCGACTCATTTTCTTAAGCATTCAATTATAATATTACGTACAATTCGATTCAAAAAACAAAATTTTAATGATAAACCTTAATACGGATACTTTTTGTCCTACGACCATAACCTTCACTTCGTACAATTTAAATTTATATATATTGGTTTATACGTTATTGATAAACTATCAAATTATATTGCTCAATAGGATATCATCAGTATCAAAAGCAACTTTTTTAAAGAATCTTGACATATCACGCTATGATTATACAATCAAGGTTCATGTGATTCGTTTATTAAGGCTATGAATGTATAAGAATCCGGTAGAAACTTCCTTTATTGAGTTTATTATGGTCGATCAGGAGGTGTTGTTCAACTAATTGAAATGTATTTTATTTTTTTGATATTTATCTTACAATACATATCTTCTACATATCTTTAATTTTTATATTTTTAATTACATGATATTATAATGGTTTTTAAAGTTTGAGAAATTATTGAATGAATCTGGTTAAATATTTGTATATAAAAAAGTTTTAAAGATTTTTAAAACTTAATATTCTTTTCTATTTATTTAATTCTTTCATCTAATTTATATGTATACACATTTATTTAATATATCTTCACATGTGTATTTATTAGAGACTTATTATAGAAATTGATAATTTAAATTTAATTTTACTTTAATTTTTTGAACCCGTGTAATACACGAGTAGTTAAGTATATCTAAATAAAAGAAGGTTGGCCACTTGTTAATATTTTAAAACATATATGCCACATGTCAAAATTTTAAATTAATGTTGTCACTTGTTAACATCTCATTTATGTTTAAAATTTGATTTAATTAATTTGGTAACTATTTTAAATATAAAAAAATCAACATAGAAACAAATATATTCAAAATCCTTGATTTTCTCTTAATTAGTTTAAAAACCACAATAATAAACTTATTAAATTTGAATTATTTTCACTTATAGTCTACATAAAAAAATATGTAAATATGCAAACAATAATTTCAAACATTTTTGTATAATATAGTATATATTATTATTATTATTATTATTATTATTATTATTATTATTATGAAATATGTTTTATATATATATTTTTCAATCTGTGTAACATACGTGTTATTAAGCTAAACAATATTTATCTCTATATATAATAAATAAAAAAAATTCAGCTATCTGGTTTAATTCTATGTAGTGACTTATCACATGTCATATTTGTCACACCCCGACCGATTGCGGAATCATCAAGGCGGACGAAATGTGAATCGATTGTTCATAGCACTTGAAATTTAATACGTTGAAATAATATTAAATGTCATTTTCATTAAATAAGACTAAACAAATAATACAATACAATCACAATAAACACATGTAAATATAATGAAATTTGTCTTTAATATTGACTAAGTCTAATTCTTAAGTGAGCAAATAAAAGTCCTTTAAACAGCAATCCTGAAATCATGTGTAAAAGTACCAGTCAGCTAACGAATTAGTCGGTGAGTAAACACAGGTTTGAATATATATATATATATTGATTAAAATGATTGAGAAACAATTCAATTCACATGTCAATGTCAAGACTTATAAATATAATAGTGTAACATAAAAGACAAACCAAACACAATCAAACCAAATGATTGAATAGACTCGGTCCGCAAACGAAGCCTTATGATTGATTGAATACGGTAATAATCACCACGCGTCTAAGCAAGTGGGGTGGGTTTGTCAAACCAATAGATCTATTATTGTATACCATGACTAGAATGAATACATGATTGTATCATCATCAAGTTTATCTAACTATGCACACATAATTGCAAGTAATAACATAGCATGTTTTGAATTGAATATTGAAATAGAATAATAATGAATAACAATGTTTGAATATAAAATCACATGATTTCCTCAAAATATAAAACATTAAAAACGGGCAATGAATACTCACTTGGTGATTGTAATCGATTGGAAAGTGATAGAATGCTAGACTTGATACCAAAAGTTTCAGACGGTTCAACCTAGGGTTTTGGTGTTTCTGATTAGAATAATAATATAATTAAAAACTAAATATGAATTAGGATTTAAATTGTAATTTGGGTTTAACAAAATAGTTTAGATAAAATATTGTAGTTTAACCTTTATAACTTCATTAAAAAAAATATGATACATTAATTAGGTAATTGAGGTTGAAAGTAATAATAATAGAATTATTAAATCTAATTAAAATATTTAATTTATAGTATTTGTATGAATCCTAATGTGTGGAAAATAAAATAATTAATTTAATAATTAATTAAATGATGACTTGGTCAAAGATAATCAATTGAATAATTAATTATTTAAATGATTAATAAAAAAATGATTTAAAATGGTTTGAAATAATTTAGGTTTGACTTAATGTGATTTTTATAAAATAAAAACTTATAAATATGTTATTATAACATTTAAAACCTTAAAATTAAATAAAAAGTAAGATTATAACTTTTGAAAATTTTAGAAATTAATAAGTAATTTCTGAAGTAATTTTAATTAACAAAACAAATTTTATTTTAATACTATAATATGATATTAATTTCTGAAATTTAGTTTTGATTAAGAAAACAATGTTTTAAAAACATATGCGCGTGCCAAGGGTCGAACCTGGGTTCCCCGTCTATAGGGAGTGTGTGTTACCGTTGGGCCAAAGACCCAAATCTGAATAAAACTTCCCCAAATTATTTAAAAAACATTAAATGCTTAATTTCCCAATTCCACATGAAACCTAGATTCGATTTGGATCCAAATTAAACACCAAGTCGATGTTGACAACAAAATTTGAATTGGGGCTTTGATTCGCCACATTATAACAAGTGTGTAGGTGTGTTTAATTACCCGATTAATGATCAAATTGAAGATGAACCCGAATAGCTTAGTCGCGTTTACAGTGGGAGTTGGTTTGGGGATAATGATGATGATCTGATACAATAAACCACTTTCAAAGCTTCTGAGGTTGAGAATGAGTAAAACTCCTCCATTAATTTTAGTTGAGAAAGTACAAAATGCAACATTCGATTGGGTTGTAGGTCGATGAAGAAGATGGTAATCGATTATGGTGTGGGTGTGTCTTTCGAATGAAATTGGATGTACAGAGAGTTAAAAGGTGTTGATTCAAGTGTTTGCCCTCAATTATATGGTCTCGATTTTAGCTGTTACATGGACGACGAGTTAAGACTTTGAATGAGGTAGCGGTTTCGATTTTGGTCACGATATCATCCAATTTATTTGAATTGAAACGGTCTTTGGTTCGAAACGGGTTCAAGAGATGTTTAAGATGGTTTGATTGCGTTTTAATCTAGTGTTTTGGGTGTGTGAGCCTCACCGGAGCTTGGCCGGAGAAGTGGCCAGAGATGGGTCGACTGGAAGGGGGGTCTGGGTGGTTTTAAAATTATTACACTCTGGTCCCTGGTGTTTACAAATTTATTATTTCATGTTTAAAGGTTTTAGTATGAGTTTTAAAAATGACACTTTAACCCCTAGACATATTAAAACCATATTTCAATAATAAATCTAATTATTTTTCTATAAAACTTTATAAATTTTATAAATCTTAAATTTAACTCTATTTTAATTATATGTTCTAATTTAATAATTAAAACTCATAGATGACAAATTAAGCTTTATAACTTTGTAAATCTTGTAAAATCTTTTTAATTGAATTATTTATTTGAATACATAAAAATCTCATAAATAAAATTAAACTTCATGAATTTATAAAAATTTATTTTATAAACCATAAAATTATTATAAATTGATTTATATGATTTAATAAATGAAAATTGAATAATACGATTTATTGTTTTCGATTAATTAACAGAATTACAGTTTTTTTGAATCATCAAAATATATATAATGATTTAATTATAAAATTTTCCATTGCATAAAAAATCAAAATGGGTTCGGGTTTGGGTTACCAAATGGGTCAGATGTTACATTCTCCCCCATTTTAGGAAATTTAATCCTGAAATTTAATACGAGGAGGTTGAAGTAAAAAGATGAGGATACTTGGATTTTACGTTTCCAATTGAAAGTATAAGAATCAAACGAAGATGAGGTTCGTGATCAGATTTAGAGTTTTAATAGGTTAGGATATCATTGATGAAAAGCAAACATGAATTTGTCCATGTATGACTTGCACACAGAGTTAATCAAATTCCCGAACATAGCTGGTACATTGATCAAATCAAAAGACATGACTATGAATTTATTATGATCATCACTTGTATAAAAAGTTGTTTTGGGTATGTCATCATCTTGAAATTATCTGCATGAAGATCGATCTTTAAGAAGTGAGATACTTTTTGGAGCCGATCAAGTAGATCATTGATTCTTGGTAGGTGAACTTTTGTTAGGAAACTTTTAAAGTTTGCAAGCAAGCTTTTAATTTTAGATGTTGCGAGACAAGTATTATATTTGGTCACAGTTGTTGCATTAGGCATAAAATTAATATAGTTATCGACTTGACGAATGAGAGAAAAATGTGTAAGACACATTCAGATGAATGAGGAATCCGGTTGAACTTCTCGAATAAGGAAAACTTCAGCATGATTCTTAGATACCAATTAAGGCTTATTATGCTATTGAAATTTCCCAAGTTGCATCAGTTTAAGTTTGATAGGAAATTCATGCTCGTTCGATTAAGGATATAGTTTGAAATAATAGAATCAATTGTAATGGGTTTTCTAGAATATGAACGATTTTGACGGGAAGACATTCAGAAAGATTATTGAGAGGCTTAATGTGAATTGGATAATGAGTTTTTTTTATGATTTCAGAATGATAAAATCGATAATAAGATAATTTAGAATATCAATGAGATGTTCCAAGTGTAAACGTTTGGTTCGCAAACCAAAGCAAATATGTTGACTTATCAAAGTATTAGGTCAACTACAACCTTGATGAAGACGTGCGTACCTATAAGCGAACACTCACCCCAAGGGTTCCCAGGTAAGGTAAACGGATCCATCGATTGATTTGGATTTATATGAATACCTTACTTAGACAGAACACCTCGAGATACACGCATCCAACTCTTCCAACATTGCATGTTTTTAGTTATGGGACATAGACTTTGACGGGATTTGAAAACCATGAATAACAATTCAAAACTCAAAATTTGAAAACCATTTGATTTAGGCACAATGCCTTAGAATATGATTTGAGAATGTGTGTGCATTGATTGAAATCAAGATATAAGGAAATATCATGTATGACATGTAATCACATAATCATGTTTAAGCATATAAAACACATAAAATCCTAGCTAAGCGTGATAAATACATGAGAGGACTCATAAGGGTACTTAGTTATAGTCTAGGTCATTCCATTTCTAATAACCTAATTCCCTATAACCATGGCTCTGATACCAATCTGTCACACCCCGACCGATGGCGGAATCATCGGGGCGGACGAAATGTGAATCGATTGTTCATAGCACATGAAATTTAATACGTTGAAATAATATTAATGTCATTTTCATTAAATAAGACTAAACAAATAATACAATACAATCACAATAAACACATGTAAATATAATGAAATTTGTCTTTAATATTGACTAAGTCCAATCCTTAAGTGAGCAAATAAAAGTCCTTTAAACAGCAATCCTGAAATCATGTGTAAAAGTACGAGTCAGC